>VZRH01005100.1:1059215-1088707 GCA_013397555.1 Urocynchramus pylzowi | reverse complement strand
GGAAAAAAACTAGGGAGGCCAAAGCTGAGTTTGAACTTAAAATGGCGACTTCTGTAAAGGATAATAAAAAATGTTTTTTACGAATATATTAATGGTAAAAGAAAGGGTAAGACCAAACTTTATTCTTTACTGGATGAGGGAGGGAACTTAGTAACAATAGATGAGGAGAAGGCAGAAGTGCTTAATGCCTTCTTTGCCTCAGTCTTTAGTGGGAAGATGGCTTGTCCCCAGGACAACTGTCCTCTTGGGTTGGTGGATGGTGCCAGGGAACAGAATGGTCCCCTCATTATCCAAGAGGAGGCAGTCAGAGAACTGCTGAGCTGCTTGGATATTCACAAATCTATGGGTCCAGATGGGATCCTTCCCAGGGTGATGAGAGAGCTGGCAGATGAGCTTGCGAAGCCACTCTCCATCATTTACCAACAGTCTTGACTCACTGGTGAGGTTCCAGAGGCCTGGAAGCTGGCCAATGTGACACCCATTCACAAGAAGGGTAGGAAGGAGGATCCTGGTAATTATAGGCCAGTTAGCCTGACCTCAGTACCTGGTAAGGTGATGGAGCAGTTTACATTGAGTGTCATTACACAGCACTTACAGGATGGCCAGGATATCAGCCCCAGCCCCCATGGGTTTAGGAGGGGTAGGTCGTGTTTGACCAACCTGGTCTCCTTTTATGACCAGGTGACCTGCCTAGTGGATGCAGGAAAGGCTGTTGATGTTGTCTAGCTGGACTTCAGCAAGGCCTTTGACACTGTCTCCCACAGCACACTCCTGGAAACACTGGCAGCCCATGGCTTTGATAGGAGCACTCTTTGCTGGGGTAGGAACTGGCTGGAGGGCCGGGTCCAGAGAGTGGTGGTGAACGGTGCTGGGGCCAGCTGGGGTCAATCACCACTGGTGTCCCTTAGGGGTCCATGTGGGACCAGTCCTGTTCAATATAATTATTGATGGCATGGATGAGGGGATTGAGCCTTTAATCAGTAAATTTGCAGACAACACCAAGCTGGGAGCGTGTGTCGATCTGCTGGAAGGCAGGAGGGCTCTGCAGAAAGACCTGGAACAGTTGAATGGATGGGCAGAGTCTAACAAGATGAAGTTTAATAAGTCCAAGTGCCAAGTCCTGCATTTTGGCCACAATAACCCCCTGCAGTGTTATAGGCTGGGGATGGTGTAGCTGGACAGTGCCCAGGCAGAAAGGGACCTGGGGGTGCTGGTCAACAGCCGGCTGGACATGAGCCAGCAGAGTGCCCTGGGGGCCAAGTAGGCCAACGGCATCCTGGCCTGTGTCAGGAGCAGTGTGGCCAGCAGGAGCAGGGAGGTCATTCTCCCCCTGTACTCGGCACTGGTGAGGCCACACCTTGAGTGCTGTGTCCGGTTCTGGGCCCCTCAGTTTGGGAAGGATGTTGAGACACTTGAGCACATCCAGAGGAGGGCAACGAGGCTGGTGAGGAGCTTGGAACACAAACCCTGTGAGGAATGACTGAGGGAGCTGGGGATGTTTAGCCAGAGAAAAGGAGACTCAGAGGCAACCTTATCACTTCCTACAACTTCCTGAAGGGTAGTTGTAGTCAGGTGGGGGTTGGTCTCAGTCTCCAGGCAGCAACTGACAGAACCAGAGGACACAGTCTCAAGCTGCGTCAAGGGAAATATAGGTTGGATATTAGGAAAAATTTTTTCACACAAAGGGTGATAAAGAACTGGAATGGTCTGCCCAGGGAGGTGGTGGAGTCACCATCCCTGGATGTGTTTAAAAAAAGACTGGATGTGGCACTGGGTGCCATGGTTTAGTTGAGGTGGGAGGGAATGGGTTAGACTTGATGATCTTAAAGGTCTCTTCCAACCTTGTGATTCTGTAATTCTGTGAAAAGGGATGACCTCACTAATTACTGCTGCAATCTCCCTTGCAATTTAGAGTAGAAGACACACAAGCAGGTTAGGATAAAAAACCCCTTTATACCCAGCACAACAAGCTTATGTGGCAGTCAAAGAGATTTAGCCACACTGGTGAGTGACAAAGGTCTGCTATAAGCATGCCAGCAATGTGTGTGACCGTGTTAGCCATGATTAATGATATGAATATTACAAGTTCTGCGATCTGGCTCTGTAATAGCTAATCCCTGAATGTATGCAAGGCTTGTCACAGGTATTTTTGCAAGTGGATCACACCAAATTTGGTGACAAAATACTTCTGCTGCACACACAAAGCCAACTTTTGAAGAAACAAACATAGAGGTGTCAGCACCAGCACGTGCACCCATCAGATTTCCACACAGTTTTAAAAACCAGAGTCATTTCATGGTGCAGATACCTCACCAGCTGCTTAAGAATACAACAAATGGCAAAGAAATTAATCCATTCTATCCTTTTAGAAACCAGCAGCACTTCACACACAATTTTATAACACCCAGTAATGTCCTCTGTTTATTAACTTGAACTTCCTGTAAATATCTCATTATTTCCTGCAAACCTGAGTAAAAACATCAAAGGGGTTATGTCAGGCCAGCAATAAGGGGGGAAAGAGAGAAGAGGTAAAACATGCCACAATCTTGAACTGCCTTGTGGAAAAGATATTGCAGTTAGTAACAGCAGTAGTGATGACTTAAGTCACTGAGTCTATACCAACACATTACTCATCTTTCAGTTTGAAAATTGTTCTCCCTGCATTATTGACTAGAAGATTCAAGGACTTCTCTTTCCCATTTCCTTCAATCTTGCCTTAATCTTAAAAAGCATCAAGCCAGTACTTTTTATGGCATCAGAAGTGGCAGCATTCAAACATCAGGCATCAATTCTCTGATCTTCTTATAATAAATCAACCAGTCCTATGCACTGTTCTGGAAAAGATGACTTTCCTATTGAGTCATTGCTGCCCTTACTGTAATAGTTATTGTGTACTTACAAAAAAAATCTGTAAAAAATTCTCCTTGGACCTTTTTCCATCTACACTGAATTGGTTAGCTATTCAACTAAACTTTACCCACATGCTAACAAGAAAAATACATAATTATTGTTTTAGAGATTAAAAGGCCTGAATAAACTACAACTTTGTCTTTATTCAGCATTGCAAGCTAGTCTCTCCTGGCTGAAGGTCTGAAAGCAGGTATCAGTGTTTGATATTTGAACCCATGCGAGTTTCCTCAAGTCCTATTACTGGATATCCCACTGAACAAAGGCAGCTTTCAGCTTAAGAATTAACCCACTGCTTAATTTAGCTAAGGTTAGTGTAATGATTTGAGTAGTTAGGTTTTTTCAGAACCTGTGATTAGGGAAAATGTCTCTACATCCACCTTCACAGACGCTTTTTCTTTGCAAAATTTGGATGATAGGAATAGAGAAAGGAGTAACTACCATTAGAGATATTCATCAGCTCAGAAGCTTGTATTATCATTTCCACATATCTTCCATGCATCTGAACTTCACCTACTACTTCCTGGGTAACATTATTGGAGAAGAGAACAAAACAGAAGAAAGGGCACTCATACTACTCAATGAAGCACACTAATTGTTCATCTAAGTACTATTCTTATAGTATTACAGAATAAAAGAAGCACTAAAGCAATAATGTAGTGTTTCAGAAATATAAATAAAACTTTAAAAATCCTACCTCCATTTTACCAATCACCACTTTTAACACCTAACCTCAGACTCAAATTGCAAATTATTGGCTCTGCTTTTTGAAATTTATCTGAGACACCATCCTTTAATCTCATGCCCCAGAAAGTGAAGTGTATTCACATCTGCTGTAGAGATGAAGAGGGAAGGGGAAATCAGTTAGTCAAGAAGGGTAAAAAACCGACTTGTATGCTCTTTTGGTTAAGATTTTATTTTAAAGTTCTCACTTAACCTGACTGTATTAGCCATTACTTATCAAATTATGTCACAATTTCCATACTATCCAGAAAGAATATTAACACAGCTTTGCAGTAGTCAGCTGAAACAAAAATTTTAAATAAATGCAAATCACTTAAGTTACCATGCAAATGAAACGTAGCTCTGAGTTCTTTTTCAGCCTTCAGAATACAAGTGTAACTTCCCAGCTCGCTGCTCCCTGAGACAGTCAATCTTAAAAAAAAAAAAAAAAAAAATCACAAATTTGGGGTTCTTTTGTATTTTCTTTCTGTACCACTAAAGTGGCTGCTAATTAGCATTCTAAAGAAACAGTAAGGATTACTAATCATACCACCAATGAAACACTGGGATTCAGGTTTAGTGCAATGCAGAAATGGCATAACATTTTTAAGAAAATAGAAAAGCACAAGCACACTTTGGATCATAAACAACATTTTCACCCTTCATGCTGACAGAAGGCCACCTTTAAGCAGCATTATCTACAGATTACTGAATTACACATGGGTTCACCATGTGAACTATGAAGCATATCCTATGTAGGGCTTTAGGAAGAGCAAACCAAATTCAACACAAAATAAATAAATAGCTTTAAAGAACTTTCATCTAATGAAGTCCAGCATCTTCTCCACTGGCAAACTATACATTTTACTGTCACTTTGAAAAAGATTGACGTGTCTGTGTATATGGACTATCAAGAAAGTGACGAATATAGTCTCATCATATTTTCTACAGTAGAAATTTTATTTAAGTATTACTGCTCTTAAAACTATACAGAAATCAAATGGAGACCAATCAGTGTAATTGGCCTAATTCTACAGAAAATAATAAATTGTATCAATTGTAGAAAGGCTTCTACACCATTTTTTGAGCTTCTGTAGAGGTCTAAAAGACTTAAGAAAATCTTCAAAATATCTTTATGTAAATCTCACTTCTACCTTTTATTACCTATGAAGGAAAGAAAATGACCATTGATGCCTTCCACACTGCTGCAAAGCAGCAAAGAGATGTGGAGAATGACAAAGCAGAAAGAGAAATTGCTAAAATATTTTAATCTCAGACTGATTATTATTTCACTTACTGAACACAATTACGAGACTTCAAGGAACAGTTTCTATATTCTATGTTCTTTTTAAAAAAAAATCCTTGTTTTTTGTGCACTAGAGGAAAAACAGGAGCTCATCCTCCAGGCTTGAGGCACCTGCAATTTTCTCCTTTCCAACAGCTTCAGTATGTTGATTAATCTCTGCATTTTTCCCTTTTCCAATATACACATAACTAGTATTGGGCACTGTATATATATCATGGCAATTCATTAGAATCTGCAAATCACAATGTCAAGAACACTACTTACTGGATGGTCCAGCTGTTCTGAGATTTAGTGGTGTGACTGATTGTTTCACTTCCCCTTTTCCAAGTCACTTGAGGATTTTTCAAATTGGAATTCTCATCTAATTTGCATGTAAGTGCAACTTTAGCTGGACTGGCCAAAGAGATGTTTTTTTCAGACACACCTATAAGAAGTTTAAAAAACATTTAATGAAAAAACCTATTTCCTCATTCTGGATGAAGAAACTTCAGAGACTGTGTTTACAGGATTACAGATGGACACAGGTGCTCTTTATACTCTCCAGGACAAAAAAGCCCCTGCAAAATCAGAGTTTTTCTTAAGTAATAACTGAGTTAAAACACATATCCCTTTACTAAAATAACACACTCCCATTTTGTAGTTAAACTTCCTAGAAGCATAGATACTCATTTCACTGAGAGCAAGACAGGCTTAAGAGACTGACTTAAGCTTTTGCATTATTTAATCCAAACCAAAAATATTAAGTACTTAATATGTATATAGAAAATTGTATTTTTAATGTCAAGAAGAGTTAAGATGTAAGTATCTGTAGCTATTTGGATTTTATCCAGTTGCAGATTTTTATGCTACTGTGAGATCACAGGTATATCCTATTGCTGGGGAAGCTATTGATAAAATCTGCAACCTTAACATTGTTGGATCAGGCCTTTCATGCCTACAGTTACTCAAGCGGACATCAAATCCTCTTCAAATTCATTTAGGACCACCTTTGCCTTCCTGGCAAGTCAGTAGAATTACAGTGAGAAAATATTCCAACACAGTAGAAAAACCTGTCAGTTTTTTGCTTTTTAAGACTATAGGTTCATGAGCATAAAATAAACCTATCCAAAAAGTAGTAATCAACAGCAAATATCTTCTCTGAACCATTGAAAAAGCCTTCTATAAGAAAACACTTTGCATGTTTTACCCATTAGTACTGACATTTTATTTCATAATTGGCCTTTTCATTCATGCCTTCTGGATAGAAGTGTGGTTAGTCATCTAAATACTCCAATAAAATTTATGCATGCCTTTATGCATGCCTCACTTCAATTCTAGATGTACCCTGTAGCATTTGGTGGTCAAAAAACTATAGGTGTATTGCACAGCTCACATTCCTACCAAGAGAAAATGAAGTTTTAAGGTACAGCTCACTGACTTAGTAGTGCAAGTCATACCTATGCAGCAGCAAAGTCTCACTGGAGTGACAGCACCAGATCCAGAGTAAGGGAACGTTACTGGGTCTGGCAGAGACATGTACAACCTGAAGAACTGCATATCCAGAATTGCGAGTCCCAGCTAAAATACTTCAGATCTGTCAAACTGGAGATAAACTGGATAAGTGCAACACCTCAGTCTTCCATTGCAGAGCGACATCAGTCACTGAAACTCATTTATTAGGGCAATTAGGCTGAATAAATGAGCCAAGCATAACTCAGCTTGTTGAGGTTGCTTATGATCAAAGCAATTTTACAACTGGAATTTGTTTCACAGGAGCAAAAGTTTCACAGTCAGACTAATTACACAAGCTGAAAACAGTATCTGTCCCTTAAGAAATTATTTTAAAATGTGAATGAATGAAACATAAAAACTGATGATGCTGAAGATTAACCAATAGCAAGACTGATGTCTGGGGCATCCCCGTACTAAGAGTGCAGATACCAGAACAGGAAACAGATGGTACTTTAAGTTTCCTGCTAGAAGAAAATGCTGCAAAATTACATCCTTAAAATGTCACACCAATACTTTGCAAATCATCCAGAGATACTTCAGTTAGATCAATTTCTTCACCTATCCAAGAAATTAATTCCCAAATATTATTTGGCAACTGGGAACTTCGTATGTACTTTAGGAACAGGTTTATTTTTGCTGGTCTCCACGCTTCAACTTCTGCAATGTTGCTAAGCTAACACCTGCTGTTCAGCAAGTACCTTAGTTTACATGGTCTCTCCAAATGGATTCACTGGTGCAAAAAAACTATCATTTCAATTGATTTGGAGGAAGAGTTATGAATTAGTTTTACTTTTTGTTTTAATAAAAGTAGGAATCTAATTCTTCACTGCAAAATAGTTATTACCAGAACTTTAAAAGTTAATAATAACACAAATGTGCTTACCATTCACTAGGCTCATCACATGCTCACTGTGAACACCTTCACTATATCAAGAATTTGCCATTCTAGATGTTTCTACAACTCATATGAAAGTTTTGCGTACTCACATTGAGTAGAAAATAATTGGAAGACAAAAAGTAGCACACTCACCAGGTAGGACGAGCTCATACTCTGTGACATCAGCGCTCTGCTTGCTTGATGGCTTGAGCTGTTGTGTGGCAGCATCTGGACCTTACAAGGTTTGGGTGGAAACAAAGTTAAGTTACCCTATATAAATAATCACACAATAGTGTCAATATTTGTTGTCAATATTGGTTTGACCAATTATTAGTTATAACAATCTTGAAAGGACAAAACAGACCTTGCCAAGTGCTGACTACTGTGGTGATTCTTTTATAAAGTTGTGTTAGCAGCCATAATCTTAAAGCAGCAGTGCTGTGGGGCTGCTGTTACAGCAATTACACTGTTAGATAAAGCTTTCTAGCTTTATCATAATGTTGCAATTGTCAATGTCAGTATTTAAAATGTCATTGATGTTTTACAGCTTGACTTAAAAAGTCACCTATAGTTTACATACAGGACTACTCAGTGTTTAAATAGTTCTGGAAAAAGTAATAAGCTTTAGAAAAATTTTAAAAATCCAAACCAACCAACAAAACTCATCCAACAAAAAAATCCAGAACAACAGAATGCTGCCATTCCCAAAGCTACTACATTTCCTTCAAGTTTCAATCTAATGACATAGCCAGAAAGTCAGAGGTAGACAATTCAATCTAGGTGCTGCTTTAATGAATTCAGAGGCAAGAACACCTTGTAGTCCACTACAAAATGGTCAAAGACCGTCACTGCTTCTCAAAACTTTTGATATACAGCAGGCAATGCTCTTCTACAAAGAAAGGATACCAATATTAACCATCATATGGCTGACCTAAAAATATTCTCCTCTTGTTAGGAGAGGAGAAAAAAACCCCTATGTTTATGAGGTGTATGGTCACCAAACTTCCTTTTTGATGGGGCTGTGGACCACATACGCTTCAGACAGTAAGAGATCTTTTAAAAAGCTCTACAAAGCTCTTGATAAAGCAACTCTAAAAGCACAGTCTGTTCCCATCCCTTGTTCTCATGCATTTCAAGAACAGAGAAAGAAGCAAATTAACAAGCTGCAGCTCTAACAGATGTAGCCCAGCTACAATAATCTTCTTTTAAATAAGGTGATGAAAAGAAAGAAATAGATTTCATCACTATACCAAAATATACACTAAATTTTTTATGCCACACATACTTTTACATGCTTGGAAAGTAATTTTATTGTTGAATATTTCATAATGCATTGCAGAAATATATGAACAGTAGTTAGAGACTGATTCTGCCTAGTCACACAGCACTGTGAGAGAAAATGATTCCGGTTTTTGTAGAAGGAAAGGGGCTTGAGCTTACAAGCAGACTTACATCTGCTGTTCAAGGATTGTAAAGATTCCCAATCACAATTGAGAAGATAGAGGAACTGGGCTACACCTTTAGCCTTCCCACTGAGAGATGCATTAGGTGGCCAAGTTGACCACTGTGAAGTAGAAATAGCATCTCTGAAAGCCTACATCTCACCAGAATTACTCCTTCCCTTCCCTTGCATAAAATACTGAACTCTCAGGTAAAGATCTTAAATGCATGCCTCTGAACTACAACTGAGAGGATCTGGCTGTGCTGAAGGAGGCCCCTGCTAGTGGTTTCCATCTAAAGGTGTAAGCAGAGGTACACCTGCCTTTTCAAGTTGTTGGTCAGTTTCAGAAAACATCCTGTCAAGCTCATAGCACAAGGAATTCTGTGCCACTGGCAATCACCCTTCTCCTGGCTTGCTCCATCTGCATTTTCATACTTTCTCTCAAGCTTCAATCAGTTTAAGTAAAAATAAACCTGTATATTAAGGTGCTTGGTATGGAAGAACAGAACTTCAGGATATTTCATTTGGTGTTGCTGACAGTAGGTTGTTGTCAATCTTAACTGATAGTACAAAATGGCTTTTTAAGAAGAGAAATCAAAGCTGTCTTTAGCAGTGGACAATAGTCCTGTTGGCTCAAGACAAGAACACATCAAGCCTTGATCTCTGCCCCATGGAGAAGTAAACTAGTCCAAGTGCTTACCCAGGAAATAGTGTCGAGTTCTGGCCTATCTTAGCCTGCCTGTGTGCACAAACACTCAGACAGCATGCCAGGGTTGCCACAGATCAGCTGAGTTTATGTCAGTCCAGTACAAGCATCTACCTGCTTTTTCACCAAAATCCCTCACAATGATACATTCAGAAGCCACCAGCACTAGTTCATATGGTAGATCCAGTCACAAAAAACTAGACAGCCTTTAAAGTGTCTTGCAACAAACAGGATTTTCACACTGACTTTCTTCCTCAATTCACATATCAAATGAAAATATTCAGATGAGGTCAGACTATATGAAATATTTCCTGTATTTCATGTATGTCAATGTGTGTTTATATATGTAGAAAGTTATTGAATCTACTAGCTATAGCACTCCTAGTTCTCACATTGTGCTAAAAAGCTCTGAAGATGAACACTAGATAAATACCATTATCTCATAAAAAACTCCAACTTGTAGATGAAATAACTTGCCAGAAATTGATTGATTGATTGAGTTCACTAAGTTACAGAAATTTAACTTAGTTAATGTTTGACTTGCACTAATCAACATGAGCTTTGGAACAGTGCTGAAATTCTGATTCTCAGATCTTTATGGAGAAAGGAGAAGTAGAACCAACAATCATTGGTTTCCTGTCCTGCCTGGAACTTATTCTCAGTTCCCTGTTAAAATTACAATTAAGGTATAAGGGACAACAGACAGTTTTGACACAGCCATAATTAGGCAAGATGAAGCTAGCACGCACAGTGATGCAAGGGCATTTTTTATACCTTTCACTAACACACAGGCATACTGAGTTCTCATATTAAAAATTATCATGGCTTAAGGCTAGAACACAATCTCCCTGCAGTGGCACTACCTGAGCATTGCCTGACCTCCAGGGTCATTGCCTGCTTTTAAGGCATGTATGCCTAAGGGCAACAGGTCATCAAACTGGCAGTTGCATAGCTTTTTCCAGTTCTGGAGATACTTATGACATGCAAGCTCTTGCAGTGGCTTTAAAAGACCTAGGTGCCAGATCTATTTCTGTTTCTTCCAAGAAGTCACAATCTTATTTCAAGAGACTTAAGCGTGAAAATGTTGACTCTATATGATAAACAAATATCAACAGGAAAAAGGACTATAGTTTTAAGTGTACTGAAATAAAACAATTACCAGATGATTCATGGCCAGCTTGCATCTTAGTCATGGAATTCACCCAAGTCTGATTGGAATCTTGTGTTGTCATAGCTGGATCTAAAAGAAACCAAACAAAACACCAGAAAAACTTTAAAGAAACTTTAAGTTAGAAAAAGTTAGTTTATGAAAATAATTCCAGGAGAAGGCCCTCACCTTAGCCTTTCTCCCCCATTTTTTTCCCCAAATTCTGAGCACACACATTAAAAAATGCAGAAGAAATGTTTGTTGTTAGTTGTTTGGCTCACTTTAGGCAAGAGAAGATTAAAGAACGGAGGCAGTATTTATTTGATCTCTAATTTCTGTACACAGTTATTTTCTTGCAGTCAGCTTATAGCCTGGCAAAACCACTCCTCAGAATGTTCCAGCAACTTTTCAAGCTGTACTCACATTCTTTTTGTTCATGAGCTTAAAACACCACTTATGCCACTGACATTGGTTGACTACTTTTAATACAGATTAGTAGATTTTCCAATAGAGTACAGACTTCATTACAACTTCACAAATCTAGTGTGATGAACAAGAATGAACATACCTCCTTTGGTTCCTACTTACTGGTGCACTAGCATCTCAGTAAACACAAGAAGACATCTGTATCAAACAGTAACTTCAGCATCTAATACTAACAATTATTTCCAATTTTCCTCAGTACCACTGCAAATCTGATCCTCCTCCTACAATACAGTTCTTACAAGAACCATTTAAGACTCCAGTCTGCTGTATGTTCTTGACTGGAAAAAGAATAGTAACAGAAGAGGCCAAGGACTTGGTTAGTAATTGTGTCACTCTTTTAAGAAAAACAATATATCTAGATGTTTTAGAAGAATGGAAGTCCATCCTCATTCCTTTATTTCCACCTTTGGGTTACAGAACTAGTGTTTATTTTGTACTAACTATCTTTACTGACAAAGGTATTCAGAGAAAGTGATTCAGCCACACAAGGAAAAGACATGTATTTTGCATTTGTAATTAAAGTCTTGGCAGGGGGGTGGAACTGGCATCATGAACTCTTCTGGACATCCAAGACAGCAACAAACATGCACAGATCACAAAATCACAGACTATTCTGAATGGGAAGGGACCCACAAAGATCCAGTCAAACTCTTAAGTGAACAGTGAAAAGCTGCATCACATTTTTAAGGCATTCAGAGTTGACAACCACATGCCTTCTTCAGAAGGTGAAGTCTGCACTGTGCCATTTCCTACAAATGAACATTACTAACACTCCTACCCCATTTCAGCACCAATAGGCACAGACAACCTATAAATTCTCCAGTGACACCTCCAGCACACAGTTACTCCATCACAGCCATGCCTGGCTTACACCATCTGCTGTCTCAATCTGCCCATCATACTTCAACCAGTTTGGACCAAGAGTAAAACACGGTAGTCAAAAGATATTAAAAGAATTAAGCAGTAGTGGTTCTTAACAGCAGCCCACTTTTTTATCAGTCCACTGGTCCCACAGCCAGCTGTTCCCTCCTAACACTTCAGTTTAGAAAAGAACTTAAAAGATCTGCTCTGAGGATGTGCTGGCTTATGAGCCAGACAGTAAGAAGTCTTATTGTTTGCCTGACAGAGGTACTGAGCAGGGAGAGCTATTATTTTTTCTGATATTCATAGTACAACTGAAGAAAGATCTCCATAGACTTTTGTATCTGCAGCATCCTGAGGCATTTTAAGTATGTCACGGATCACCTGCACATTAATTAAAATCCCCAAAGATGATAAATTTAGAAGGTGCCAGTGCCAAGCTGTAAAGCAGCTCTGTTATCTCTCTGCAATGAAGGCAGATAACCTGTAATGTGGTTTGCATACTAAACAGGGTTCTCACCTTGGCTTTCTTCCTTAATTCATGTAGCAAGTGAAAGAAGTTGTGTTATTTCTGTCACCCCTGCTTATAGATCTTCCACCCTTACCTGTCCACATGTCAAACTACACAGAACAGAGATAAAATTGCACCACTCTTCCTCTCATGTATACTTGCTGAATAGCACTGGAGAGCAAGATGGGCCAGCACTGCACCATCAGCGTCATCCAGCCAGGCAATGATGTAAGCAACTCACGTGGAGTAACTTCTCAAATTATTGAGTCATGGCTGCATGTCTTAGCCTATAATTGTTTTACACTACATTTAATCAATAGTGGGGTAGCTTGTAGAGTTCTCATTTCCTTGATTTTCATGCAGCAAGGAATAGACAAGAATATAATATAATGAATTTCGTTTTCTACATTACTTCTGCTTCATATGGCAGTCAGTATTTTGGGGCAAAAAATTATGGATGCCATGCTTATTATTATCTGAGTAATTTCAGGCTTAAAAATCTACTTGCTCTCTTTCAGCCAAAAAAGCAGCTGAGTAAGAAATGGCTGAAATACAATTTGGTTTAATTTAACATCTTTATTTTACTGTTTTATTTAATATCAATCATATATTTTTTAAGTTTTCACATGCATTCAGTAACATCCAAAACCAGCCACCAGAACCTCCTCATGCCCCAGAGACATGAGAGAATCAACATTAAGGCCTCCCAAATACCCTGATAAAAGCTGTTCCCTCAGGTCAAACCAGAAAAACCCAACTTGGAAGCAAAGTCTGTAAGGAATGAGGCGTGTTCTACACTCATAGCTCCTTGAATTCTTCAGGAGCAGAAACAGAGATGAGATGTGGTGGGACTGCTTTTCCCAAATCAATCGGGCAGCACTTGGTGCAACTAAATTAAGACACCACAAAGGTAATCCAAACAGAGCATCAAGCGCTGAACAACTGTGTTTTGACACTTAGTTAGAAATTAACCTTAACTCAATGCAAAATAAAAGCCATGGTTTAGATTTTTCCAAAACAAGTAACTAAACAGTCACATGACTAAGATAAGAATAACAAAGTAAGTATCTTCTTCAAGATGTTATCTCAAAATAAAAACCTAATAGGGCTTTTGGGGCATCTGCCTGTGCAGCTTGTAATCCACCTTTCTGCAACTCAGTCCCTGTGTGGCAAGTGCTTGCTCTGCTTACTTCTACTGCAGGAATTTATTTTGGTTGAAGCACCCTCACATCTACAAAACAAACAGTTTCTGGACTTCACCTGACAACCATTTTTTCTCTCTTCAGGTGATATGAACTTCCCTTTGCTGCAGCTGGGTAGATAGTTCCTGTGCTCAACTAGCTTTATACACATCTAGTTAAGAACCAATGAGAAAGTAAACTACCTTTTTTTCATTTAAATCATCACAGAAGTCACAGTATGATGCCTCCCTATCTAGTTCATACAGCTGTAAAAACATTTAACAGAAGTCTGGAAAACAACACCTTCACTCTATACAGATGAAAAGTACTAAAGCTAGTGGCTTATTTCTGATGTCTGTTCTAAACCACACGATACCCACCACTTTAGGAAGATGGTAGATTTGTGCAATATTTGGAAATACACAGAATGTTTTGCTGCTTGATTCACTTGATTGTTTTGTTTCTCCCTGTGAGAGGCTATCATTTCACCAATGGCTTTACATAAACTTAAAACTGCTTCAGCCGCCATCAGGTATGGGTTTTGGCATTAAGAGCTATCAAAAATAACTACCTTATGGCAATTAGCCACGTGCTGACTCACACACTTCTACAAGTATCATCAGACCATTTGCACTCAAAAAACTCCTCAATTAAGTAAACTGCTAGAAAGGATTTCAAGTTTTGTGTATACACAAATACACATGTTTTTTAAAGAGGACTTAAGAACTACAAAGTAGATTTTTGTCAGTGTACACACACTTAATTACACATTTCAAACAAGACTTGAGAAGTGCAAAGTACGTTTCCTTTCACATTTTGTGAAACTACTAGAAATTTTACAGAAGGTACCATCACCCACAGAGCAGTACTGGTCTTTTCAGTACAGGAAGTGCAATGGAGGCAGAAGAAAACATAAATGCTTGTGTTTCACATACTGAAAATGCAGCTAAACCACAGTGAATTCAAGTCACAGCACTGATGTTCACATACAAATATGTATGTGCTCACATACACAGGACAGAACTCTTGGCCTTGGCAAGACCTACTCCAAGAGTCTCACCCTGTACAGCAAACACCAGGAATCCAGTAATTCCTACTATAATCATTCTCTACTAATCTGCCTCAAAAAGAAGAAAAAAAAAACCCCAGAAATCCACTAGTTTTAGAAATAAGATAGTGTTTTCTGAGAAACAGGTGGCCTGCTCCTCAACTGCTGTAAGTCTCTAGAGGAGGAATGGGGTCCAGAAGGCCCAAGTTCCTATTTCTACACGGATTTTAAATGCTACATTTAAAAACGCAAAAGCAAATCCCAAGGAGCACCCCTCATAACCAATTAAGCACACTGATACCTTAGTAATGTAATCTATCGATCTGTGGGGGTGGGTGGGGGGGGTTGTTTTGAGGGCTGGTTTCATTTAAACGCTTTACTCAGTAAGGACAGGACAGAATCAAGACACAACACCACACCTTCCCAATCCTGCACCTGTGAGTTAATAAACCCTTCCGTAAGTGAGAGAGAGGGTGCTGAGGCTACGGACGGCTGATCGCCGATATGGCTCTGCCCATCTGCGGCCGTCCACCACGTCGGTGCTGGGGGACGGCGAGAGCGGATCCCCGCTGTCCCACGGGAGCCCCGAACTGAGGGAGGTAGGGGCGCCAGGGAGGGTCGGGGCCACTAAGAAAAAGAAACGCCTCGCCGCTCCCACAGGCAAGGCCGAAAGGCAGCTTTTCTCGAACCCCCGAGAGCCGGGGGGATGCTGCGGAGCAAGAAGGACCTTGGCTCCCAGGCTGTGCTCGGCTCCACCTCGACACGGAGGGCGGAGGGGACCCGGCCCGGGGAGAGTTTACATTTACCTGCAGCGTTCCCGGCCGAGAAGCTAATGCAGAGCAGCAGCAGGCACACCAGGCAGCACCCGGAGAAGGTGGCAGGCATGGTGCCCCCGCGGCGCGCACCCCGCCGTACGCCCCCGGCTCGGCCCGGATCCGTGCCACCTGAGGAAGCCTCAAACGGGCCGGAGCGGCTCTGCGGGAGAGCCAGCTACTCCAGCAACGATGGGGGTCAAATGCAAAGCAAAGCTGCTCCAAAATCACTGGGACGAAAAAAACAGGACAAAAAGCCCACCGGGAAGGCGCAGGTGCCACGGCCGCTCCCCGCTGCGTGAGGATGTGCCCAGAGGCAGGCCCGCCGCGCTTTAAGCGGCGGAGGAAGGGCGGGGGCGCGCCCCGGTGGCTAATCGGAGCGAGGCCCCAGCGCCTGGGCCGCCCTGGAGACCCTCGGGGCGGTGGGCGGCGGGCGGGGCAGGTAGGGGCAGAGCGTCGGGATTTATGCTTGGCTGAAAGGGGCAATGGGTGCAGCACCAGCTGGGCACCAGTAACGCTCGGCAGCAAACGGCTCCGGCAGGGCTTGCGCGGAGAAGAGTGCCTCGGGCAGAGCCTGTCTGTCCCTGCCCTTTGGCTTCTGGAGAGCCCAGCTTCGAGGGTCACTGGCTCCAGGATAGCTGGGTTATACTGTATGGGAGCTGCGACTCTTTTGCATCCCTTTTTGTAAATCTCCTAGCTTGTACAGCGGTGCCCAGGGAGCACAATTTTCTCATAAACGCTCCTTGGGGTTTTGATTATGGCTAAGTGAAATTGTTTGCACTTTTTTTTTTTTTCTGTATACATGTGTGCTTACCTAGTAAGCCCACTCATGTGTGTATATATATATTTATATATGCACTATATGCATGTCTGTTTATTGCTTGGTAAATAACTGAATTCTGATAGTGCAAAGTGGACTCTAGCAAGGTGGCATCCTCTGAAAGAATAACTTGGTGATGGGGTCCTTCCTGCTTCTTCCTTCTTGTCAGCTTCAGCTAATGCAGAGGTTGAGTTGCGTAAGAGGTTTGTATCAATGATGCAAAAAAGATCGCTGCAAAAAAGCCTTTACATCATCTTAGTTTACCATGCTGACAGAGCTGTAAGAGTTTATACAGGGTAAATGCCCTGTGTGTTGATTTTCCAGCACTAGACATGTTAATGCTTCCATCCATATTTTCCAATACCAGTACAGTGACCTTCAGAATAAATTCTTCATTTGTAAAAACTCCCAGTAAATACAACTAATGGCAAAAGAACAGGACTGTTTCATTAGGCCCTTTTCTGTGTGTTCAGGAGTACTCACAATGCAATGTGCTATGAGGAGAGATTGAACACCACTCCCTCCCCATGCTTGTTAATCTGCCAGCCTGCTAAAATGCACAGTGATGGGATTCAGAGAGAGAATCCCATTCAGATAAAGCTGTTTAGGAATGGTAGATGATCTTCAGCTTTTAATAGTAAAAAAAACTGGCTGGCACTTGAAAGTTGTTTTATCTGAACCAGTTAGGACTGAAAAGACTTATATCTTGGTAGTGGGGGAGGGTGAGGGAAAGAAGAGGAGAGAGGAGGAAAAGAGAAGGAGAGGCAGAGGAGAGAGGACTGTCAACTGCCTAAAGGTATGACAGGACTGGTTCATAGTTCCAGTTAGCTCTCCCTGGAATGGGTGAAAAGAAAACTTTATATTAACTTTATTTAGCAGTTGGGTATGCAGCTGCCCTTTGGTAAAACAGTTTTTATCCACCTGGAATTAACATGGATTTGTTGGTAGAAATGTATGACTAAACACTGGGGGCTGGCACAAATGGATCTGCTGGGGCAGTCCCATCTAGAACCTAGATAACAAACCTGTAGCTTTGTCAGCTCTTGCTAAATGGAAACTGTGGAGGTTCAGATGGAGACAATTTGTTTTGAGTGACTTGGTGTTTAGTCCTGTATAGGACTGGACTATCTTTTCCACCAAGTTAACTTTGGTGAGCAGTCAGAAGACATGATGAACATCTTTGCAGGGTTTCATCTCAGCTTTTGTCATCTGCTAATGGTACCTCCTACATTTAATGCTGAATTGAAAGAAAACAATTAGCAAACTGCTGCTGAGGGAGCTGGTTTTTCCTATACTCATGGTATGAGATAGAGAAGCCACAAATGAAACAGTTATGAGAATGGAACAGTAAAGAGAAAAGCAAAGGCAAGAGGAAGGATGGCAGAAGGAAGGCAAAAAGGAAGCAGAATTTAAAGGAACTGGTCAAGCAAACCAAACAGCTCTTTAAGGGTTTCCATGCTCCAGTGTTTGTTTTAGCATTATAATATGCTAGATTAGATTACTTCCTAAGAACTACAGTTGTATTTGCTTAGATCATTGAAAGAGTGAGAGGTTTCAGAAATTATAAGGCTAAAACAATGACAAAGTAGAATATTTGGAATATTAAAAAAAATTCAACTATTAGCTTGCATTTGGAAACATTGTCTGGCCATTAATTAGAAATTTCAGGAAAAGTATTTAAATTTTACCAAGTCTAATCTATTCCATTTATTAATCTGCAGTGTATTTTCCTCTTCTCTCACTTCCACAGAGAAACTTCGACTTATTCTCACATGGTAGCTACTTGGCAAATGTGACAATTGTTTTGGAACAAAAATTCACATGTTGCACCATACTCTAGCTTATAAAAACCCTTATATTTAATAAAACCTCTGATACAGGGAAATTGCTGGTTTATGCAGCTGATTCAGGAAGATCTTGGCTGAAATTTTTCATGGCAAAAGGAAAGTAAATGAAACTCTGAATACTGATATATGTTGATTATTGGCTGAATAAAAACGTGGCTTGTAATTTTCACTTTTACAGCTCGTTTTCAGTAACAACCAAATCCTGTGTTCTCAAAGCCCAGTCTTTTGCATTCATTTATTTCTGTTAAAAACTGAAACAGTAAGATAACCAAAGGACATATGTGATCCAGCAGTTTTCTTGGTTGGAGGTTTGCTTTTTATAAAATCCACTCAGATTGTGTAAAGGTAACTGATGTGTATGTCAGAAGAACTGTGAAAAAGAAGGAAGCAAGCAAAACTGACTTAAAACCACTTAAGGTGGAAGTTGACTTCAGGGATGATGCTTAGCAGCTTTCAATATCTGAAGCTGAATCATCAAGACCTTATTAGACTTTAGCTAGATATTTGGGGGTTTTTTTTATGAGCATGACATTTTTAGTTGTAAAAGCATGAAAATAAACAGTAGTAAATAGGAGACACAATTTAGAGTTGCTTTAGAAATAAGTCTTGCAAGCTGTCCAGGAAATAATTTTGCACGGCCAGGAGATAATGTGTTACTAAACTGTGGATCACTATCAAAAGGATGTGCTGAAATAGATGTTATGCAGCACAAACATTGGGGGAATTAGTTCTCCATTCTGTGGTAACAGTCAGATTATAACCAATTTTTTAGAAAACATTGCAAAATGTGCATGTTTCCAAGAGCCAAAGTGTGTAGTTGAGTGCTAGTACAAGATTACAAAGCAGAATTTTATTGTCTCCTTCAAACATTTTATCTTTTGTTTGCTCTCTTTCAAGAATTTAACTTAAACAGAAGTCTTGTCTGAATTTAAAATTACAGGCCAGTTTATGCAATCTGCATACTCTGCAGTTGCTTTCTCTGCACTGTCTGCATCCTGCTGAGTGGTTGTAAATCCAAGGATCTCCTGCTACTTCCTTGAAGACAATTTGCAAGATTGAGTATATAATATCTATTGAGAATTCTGCCATTTAGCAAATGTTTAATGTAGTGTTCTTAAATCAGAGCTGTATATGAAACAAAAATTGGTGCTATAGTGCTTTAGGATCATATTTATTGAAAATCCTCAGTTGCTACCAGTGGCAGTTATTGAGATTGTTGATACTGATTATTGATACTGTCAATACTCAGTTGTTACTGTGCAGGGTTGCAGATTTGGCAGTAAGGGCTTTGTCCACATGGCAAACACACCATCGTAAGGAACTGGCATCCAAAAATTCAAGCCAGATTTTTGGCAAAGATTTCTTTTTGCCCATCACTCCCCTGCTTTCTGATATCTGAAAAAAAATTAATTTTTAAAATGGAAAACATAAGGAAAAAGCCAGTACTTTGTTGAAAACACAATTTAAATTGCAGCCGTATGTACAGACAAGAAATG
This sequence comes from Urocynchramus pylzowi, assembly GCA_013397555.1. NCBI lineage: Eukaryota > Metazoa > Chordata > Aves > Passeriformes > Fringillidae > Urocynchramus > Urocynchramus pylzowi. Next base: position 1,069,047 of record VZRH01005100.1, on the reverse strand, counting down.
TCTACAATCTGCTAGTTTAATGTAGAATTAAAGTTCACTGTGATACAAATGGATGCCACCTCATCACAGGGTTTGCTTTGCAAGCTATACTTCAAAATTTGCAGAAGATATTTTAAGTGACTCAAACGGGATCAGACTTCAAGGCAGGAAGGGAGGCAGTTTTCTTCATTGCAGTAGTACACCCTAAAAAGTAAGACAGCCTCTAATCTGCATACAATTTGAGAACAATTACCCTAAATCTGAATGCAAATTGAGAGCAATTACTCTAATTGTAATTATGATGAAGGCACACAGGTGGGTCTCACCTACTGCTTTAATATCAGCATGAAGATCACCTTTGATAACTCTTTCACAATTTCTCCATTTTCTAACCTTTCAGACTTTTAAAACCAGCCTGTCTTCTGTGGCAACAATTGAAAAAAGCATGAGAATTTTATATATAATATAAATTATAAATGAAGGTATTTTCCATTCTGCTGCAGTACTTGCTCAATTATCACCAATAAGCAGGAGATCTAAACTGTCTGAAGAACCAGGCCTTACTTATGTGATTGAGTTTGGCTACTTAGGGCTCCTGCTCTGGGGTAATCAACCTGTGAATGCTTTCTGTTTCTTATGGGTATGGTGACAGAGTGTAGATTTTTTCTCATCCAAATAGTGTGTTTTATGGTTTTCCTGGGCTGGGGAGGTTTTGTAATTTGTTTGGGGTTTTTTCCGGGTAGTTGACAGAAACTTAGTTTCAACTTTTTTTTTTTTTTTTAATTAATTTGGAAATATGTTTGTAATTCTCAAGATAAAACCTGAAGATAAGGCAGCATAAAATAAGTAACAAGTTAAGTGGCATAAGCCTTCCCTGGTGGAGGGAAGTAATCAAGTTAAATGCCACCCCATTTATTTATGAACAAACTTCAGTAAACTTTAGAAAGTATGACAGCATCCTTTTACTTTGAACATTTTTTTTTTTACTTTAGTTTTTATGCATTACTTTAGAAGGGGAAAAGAGGGCTTCAGTGAAAAAAAAAGTGGAGAAGGCTATGTAACTAGAAGTGTTATTTGTAATTCCAAAACCCTGAGACTTTAAACAGCTTTTACTAGTCTTTTGCCTTTTAATTCTCAAGATAAAACCTGAGAATTTTTGTCTCTTAAATGAAAGCCAAACATTTTGTTTTTTTTCTCTAATGACAGGACTTCTGCTCCCAGTAAGGGAGCAGAAATAAGAAAGCTGAAAAAGGTTTAAGCACCATAACACAATCCTCAGCACTTTTACTGACTATGGAGCCATCATAACCAAAGCCAAAGAACTGAAGTTAAAACTTTGCAGAAGGCAGATAAGAAATGCCCTGTCCTCATCAGCACAGAGGCAGAGACCTCAGTCTGTGTGCATTGGACACACCTAATAGTAGAGAACCTGAATGAATGTGCATATTCACTCTCCTGAATTTTAAGAATACATATACATGATGATAGAACAACACCATCCAAGACAGCACAAGCAAATGTACCCTGGAATTTCCATGTGACAGGAATATATCCATGCTTACTGTACCATATTTGCCCTGTTAAAGAGAAAATATGGTTTTGAGGCTTACTAGAATGATAATTCAGCTAGTTTTTAATTCACCCAAATTCAACATTTATGTAACAGATACAGAACTATTGAAATACTCACTGAAATGATGCATACTTTGAACTGAATAGCTTAGTACTTTAATTAAAAAAAAGTATGTTGACTCAGAGAGAGGTGGTCTTGGATAATTATCTTCATATGTGAAGGAAAGCACTATTTCAACACAGAACAGTCTGCAAACATGTCTAGTTCTTTGCATATGGAAGGGCTGTTTTCCAGTCTGCAAATATTTTGTTTGGATAAGTGGAAACATACCATGCATCAGAGTTCAGACACAGGAAGAAAAGCCACCTGAGCCTTAATATTAAGGAAATTACTTGCCTGCTGCCATAAGAGAGATTGTCAGGACTCAGGTTTTGCATGCCAAGAATCTGTGGCATACTTATTTTTCCCTTGTTTGCTTTTTCAGGCTGAATATGCATCACAGTACTACTGTTTTTCTTGTGCCTAAAGTGATATGCACTCTGTACTTCTGCATGGGAATAATTTTCATCCGGAATTGTAAACCACTTCATTAGAAACATCCAGTGGGATCAATGAGAGTAGCTCCTCCACTATGAGTCATCTCATGTATCTTTTTAGTCTTCTAATAACATCAATTTTATTTGACACTGGTAATAATAGAGTTAAAATGACTCTTTCAGCTGAGATTATGTCACACCAGAGGAGTTCAAAGATGAACTTCTGAGTGTGACTTTTTAACAGCAGATTTGTTCTGCAAGGCATTTCTACAAAAGATTCATCAGGGTTATATTACAACTTGGGTAATATTTCCAGAGGCAAAACACATACATATACACATTTAGAAGTGAAAGTAGCCTAAAATATATTGGTGCATAGAATGTGAATTTCAAAGTGAAAAAGAATAATCATAAGTAGTTTTTAGTTTTAGTTATGATTCAGCAATTGTTAATATATTGCCAAATACTTCTGGTCTTGGTAAGCTGTGGGAGTATTATACAAAGATAACTTATTCTAATTGAATTTTACCTTTCAATATAAAAAATAGTTTTAAAATTATTAATGAAGAGAAGAATGTGTGCAGCATATCAGTAGTGAAAAATCTACAGAGCTAATATAAAATTTTTCCAACTATAACTGATACCAACTTATTCTGGCTGACCTATGAATTTTATTTCCAGTTTTATAAACCTCAGAAATGCCAGGGTTAAAAAAAGACATATTTTCATTTTTCATTGTTCTAGCTTCCTCTGTCGTATGTTTTGCCTTTTTTTGGTTGTGAGAGTTACTGGAACCAATGCTTAACTGTACTGTAGCATTTGAATTTCTAGTGAAAGAAGTAATTTACTTTAATTATTGAATTTTGATTGATTTAGCGACAAATTATAGTTAGTACCACTAAGACAGTCTTTTATAAGAAAAAAATATTTTTATTTGATATTAAAATAACTCATATAAGAAGAACAATCAATTGTATCTGACAGTGGTAGGGCTTTAGAAAACATACTGCTAAGGGTTGCATAGTTACTTACTGGAAAATTATGTTTCAGATAAAAATGTTAAACATTCTACTTTGAGGATACTGGGTCATTCTGACTATTAACTTTGCTTATATTCCTCACAGAGTTTGAAACAAGTCTGTCAGAGGGAAATGTGATCTCTCCATGTGGACCCTATTCCCATGCTTGACAACATTTAATGTGTTTGTCCTTACATCAGCCTTGTGGGTAGTGTTAAGTCCAGTGAAACACGAAGTGGCTCACCCGAGATAACCCAGCAAAAGGGTTACATTTAACTATTCTTTTCTTGTTTTTTCTGCCCCGTGCCAGGTTATTTTTGATTCCAAGGATAAAGCTGAGTAGATGGAAAAGGCTACTTAGGGTGCACTGAAAAAGTCAGAGGCATTCCCTGCTGACCTTTATCACTCGTCTTTCTTTTAGGTGAGAGCAAACCATGCCCTTTGTACAGACAGCATGTTTGGACTTGGTTTGGGAAGAATGAGAGCTGCAGTCTGTAGCACACAGCACAGGTTGCACGTGAGCATCTGTGGCAGCAGACAGCTCTGTGAACACAGTCATTTTGATTAAAACAAATGTTTGAGCACTTTTATGCATTGGCATTGTTGGAAATTAGATTGCAGGTATGAATGACTCAAAAACTGCTGCTCAATTTTTTTTTATTCTCTAGGACTTCTGCAAAGAATTTTATTATTTGTAGATCTCTAGGAGCTTTGTGTTTGCAGATCTCTTGATTTATAGCTAGTGTATCAACTACAAAACCTGCTTTCCTTTTAAGGCAAAGCTTCTTACAGAGTTGTATTTTCTAGGTTTACAAAAAATACTGTCCAGCTTTACAGTAAAAGTGGTGTGCTCACTTCTACATTTTAAATGTCTTGGGATTTTCAAACCAGAAATAAAATTTCAGTTATAGTTTCGTATTGATACACACTTCTTTTAAACATGCTTCAGAGTTTCATAAAATTATTTCAAGCTTTTCATAAAGTTGCAAAGACAAAACTTATTAATTCTAAATTACATTGAGTCTTTTTCTTCTCTCAGTTATATATTCTCGAGGATGGTGGAGCTTCACTAGTATGATGCATCAAGCCAGGGGCAGTGCAGGTGTTAATTACATTTTTTAAAATAATAATTAAATAGTTTTTACTTCACACAGAGACCATGAACTCCATGCAATAAATTAATTAAATTTAGGAGTAGGAAAATAAGAGAATGAATTTGGATTGCAGAAGGCACTGCCAGAAATCTATGACTAGAATGGTTGCAAAATAAATGATACTCTTTTCACACACCTTTCTTAGTCACTGTTTTATTTAATCTTGATAAGGGAGGTTGGACTAAATGTCCTTTTAAGGTTCTCTTCCAGACCAACCCATTCTGTGATGATTCTGGATAGGCATGGACAAGCCACCTGCATCATCTAGTACATATCAGTTTTATCAGTGCAGTATAATTCATCACTATTTCTGCAGCTCCTCTGCAGCCTCATCCTTGAACAATGAAAGAGAAAACAGTTCTCAGGCAGTTCTCATGACAGTACAATAATTTTTCCAGCTGTTGTGTACCGCAGAAGTTGCTCTGCCTTCTGAAACTCTGTGAATCATGTATTTCCCTCCTAGTAGAAAAAAAAAAAAAAACAAGAAGGTCCATCCATTGCCCATGAAAACCTTTGCACTATTTAACAGACCCTCAAAGCATGTTGTCTAATGTCTGAGGTAGAAGCAGTACAGGTGTTAGTTACTACTGGAGAAACCTTGCAAGGAAAGGGCATCTCTATATGGGATTGTAGCAAGGAATATAATCTGGTCCATAAGGCACTTAGTTTTATCTCATTGGCCGAATGAGTGATGAATGTGCTGGTTTTGACTGCAATAAAGTTAAATTTTTTCACAGTAGCTGGTATGGGACTGTGTTTCAGATTTGCTGAAAACAGTACTGATAATACACAGATGTTTTAGTTATTGCTGAGCAGTTCTTATACAATATCAAGGCCTTTTCTGCACCTTACCCTGTTCCACAAGCCATCCCTAGGATGGCTGAAGTCTGCCTGCCAATAGAAAGGGGTGAATTAATCCTTGTTTTGCTGTGCTTGCGTGCGTGGCTTTTGCTTTCCCTATTAAACTGCTTTCATCTTGAGCCACAAGTTTTCTCACTTGTATTCTTCTGATTCACTCCCCCATTCTGCTGTTGGGGGAGGAATGAGAAAGCAGCTCTGGAACTGAGTTGCCAGCTGGGGTTAGACCATGACATGACCTTTCAGCTACCTTATTTCACTATTTTTTTTTTTTTTTAATGAATCTCTTTTCATGTACTTTTTTTAACAACATGCTGAGTTGATACCAGAATAAAGGGGGAGGGTTATACTATCTACGTTTTCCTAAAACACATATTGTGTAACGTTGTGAACACTCAAAAAATCCACACTTGGAGATTTTCAGAAGAGAACCTTTTCAAAAAGAGACAGGATCTTGTAATGGCAACCTGAAGCCAGAAGCATCACACTTTCCTATTCTTTGTCTGCCAAGTATGCAGCTTATCTGATTCACAGTATGACTGTCCACATTTAGTCCTAAACAGAAATCCTCTGTGGTTCAAAAAAATTAAAATTCTGGGCTTTTAAAAAAGGAAGCAAAGTACAAAAGGGAGATCTCTTGCAAAAGGGCTGAATTTCTCTGGGAACTGAGCAAGCATTTCTCCAGAAGATTTCTACTGAGAACAGCAGGACTATCAAGTAGCACTTTTATGTCTGTTATTCAGATAAGGCCTTTGTTCAGTGTTTGCTACATTTTCCCTTTTACAACAGAAGCTAGAAAAGGTTTCTAAACTGTACACTTGTTTATTTCTTTCTTGGTGTTACCTATCTGCAATAGCTTTTGCCATTTTTATGTGTGTGCATGTGACTATTATCTGAATGAACAAGTACAGTCATCAGTTGTAGTTTTTATTGGAAAAGATGAGATAGGGAATGTGAATATCATCCCTAATGCTAGGTTTATACTGTGGGGTTTTTTTTTAATCACTCTTCTTCCTTTAAAGACCTAGAGGGAAAATTCTGTCTGTAGAATACATTTAGAATGTGAACTACAGGCACAAAAAACTGCCTTGTTGGAAACATGCACAGTTTTTCACAGTTTGAGGTAGTAGTTTTACTGTCAGTAGGCACTGATTAGAGACCAGGCAGGAATGTGCTTGAGGTCATACTGAACAGTGGTGTGTGATTTGCTGTCCTATTAGCAATGGTTGAGTCTTGCCCAAAGTCCATGTACTTTTGGCATGGATGAACTTCGACTTGTGTGCAGGTTTGGGTCTGTATCTGGAAAACAGTGTGGACATATCTAAACTAGTCACGTTTATATAAACCTCAGCTAGCAATGAATATGCAAATCAGGCTTAAATGGAAACAAAAATCCTTTATCCAATGCAAAATTCACTTTTTGAATGATAATGACAAATCATTAGTTTTCTTTCACTGATACCACTAACTGCCTGGGGGCACAACTCTGCAGGAAAGAAAACCTTCTTTTTTCAGGTTCTGCCTCATTATCCCTAGATAACTTCACTGCTGATAGGGATACACTGACATGCAAGCATACAGGATTCAGTGACAAGAGAGAGTAGATGGGTGGTGGCAGCTGTTTAATTTTGGAAGGAAGGTGATCTCAACTCATCTGGTAGATAAATTGATTTTTATCACAGTCTTCCAGTAAACATATTTTTAAATCAGTCTCTGTTTTTCAGTTCTGTATGCTCTGTAAAGCTAACAAGTTTACATATCTGCAGTGAATCAGTGGTGGGTTAAATTTGTGTATGACAGAAATCACTGATACATACTAAGAAAAAACTTTCTCTTTCAAAGACAACCAAGAATAACATATATCTTAAAATCATACTGAATCTGCCCTGCTCTGGCTTCTCACCAAATCTTGTTACAAATGTTTTTTATTAGAAAATAATAAATTGGAAAATAAAATTGGAATTGGTTTGACTTTTTTTCCACTTTGTGCTGAACATTATGTAGGGCACAGTTATGCTTTCTGGCTAAGCAAATGCATTTCTGAACCTCAGTTCTGTCTACTGAGCTAGCCAAATATTCTATTCATAGAACAACAGAATCCTTTAGATTGGAAAATACCTCTGAGATCATCAAATCCAGTCCTTGACTGATCACTGCTTTGTCAACTAGGCTATGGCACTAAGTGACACTTCCAGTCATTTGTTGAACACCTCCAGGGATGATCACTCCACCATCTCCCTGAGCAGTCCATTCTAATGTTTAACAACCCTCTCTGTGAAGAAATTTCTTCTAAGGTCTCAATTCTTTTTGATGTCCAAAACTGGCACACCATCTTGTTTCCTCTATTTATGACACAAAGCCATATTGGAAAAGAGTCAGCCCGCTTGGGATAACATGATCTCCCCCTGATACTCATTGTAAATTGTGTCTCTCCTAAATTCCAGCTCCAAACAACAGCACAGTGTCTGATTGCAAACGTCCCTACTGCCAGGCTGTGTTTGGACACCACATACCAGCAGGTTAGGTTCCAAGGCACTCAGAGCTGGTTGGTCCATGCTTAGTAGGCACTGGGAACACACTTTTAAATTGTAGTTCCCTTGTTTGTGTTTGTCTTTGAAACTGAACAGAAATTCCTGGGACTATGATGTATGGCATTATTTTAAACAGATGAGAATCTCATGGTGTTACAATAAATAATGTCTTTTTGTAGTGTAGTTTTCAACCAGGTTTAGAATCCTATTGTTGTTACCTTGGACACTCACATATTTAGTCATTGCATCCTTTTATTCTAAAAGCTGTCTTCCTCCAGTAACAGATTTTAAAGACATCCTTTTTCAAAAACAGATCAGCAGCCCATAAGAGCTTTTTTTTTTTTTTTCTTTGAGCTGTTTCTTCTTTTAGGTGGGATATGACTAAAAGTAAATATTCCAGTTGTTTTTAAGAAGTGCTAAAATTATCCCTACAGACTGCAATGTGCTTGCACTCCATATATTGCAATAAAGTTTTGGCAAAAAAGCTCAGAATGCAACAAGAATTTATAGTGCACTGTATAAAGTACTGAATACTTGCATGAAGGTAACAGCATTCACTCATTGCTTAGACAAGCTCATTTTGACTGCTGAACTGTAAGATGAAGGGAGAGGTCTTCAGTCTCTGGTGACATCTAAAGAACTGTATAGTTTCAAATGTAAAAAAAGTGATGATCCTTGCCAGAAGATACTATATGTTTGGGGTTTTTTTGAAGATTTGGGTTTTTTTTGAGTGGAAGATTTACCACTGGCTGAGGTAAATTATACATTTAGTAAAATGCCATAGTCATAACATCGGTGTTCCTCTTAACTGAATTTTACTGACAATATTGAATCATAGAATGGTTTGGGTTGGAAGGGACCTTAAAGATCTCCTAGTTCCAAACCTGCTGTGGGCAGGGATGCCTTGCTCTAGACCAAAGCCCCATCCAACCTGGCCTTGAACACTTCCAGAGGTAGGGAGTCCAGAACTTCTCTACCCAATCTGTTCCAGTGCTTTCTCACCCTCACAGTAAAAAACTTCTTCCTAATATCCAATCTGAACCTGCTCTGTTTCAGTTTGAAGCCATTCACCCTTGTTCTGTCACTGCATACCCTGTCAAAAGTGCCTCATCAGCTCTCTTGGATGCCCTCATCAGGTACTGAAAGACCACAGTAAGGTTTCCCCAGAACTTTCCCTTCTCCAGGCTGAACAACCCCAACTCTCGGCCTGTCTTCATAGGAGAGGGGCTCCAGCACACTGATAACCTTGGTGGCTCTCCTCTGCTCTCACTCCAGCAGGTCTACATCCTTTGTGTGCTGTGGACCCCAGAGTGGATGCAGGGCTCCAGGGGGGCACACTCTGCAAGGGTAGAGCAGAGGGGCAGAATCACCTCTCAGCCTACTGGCCAAGCTGCTTTTGATACAGCCCAGGCTGGTTCTCTGGGCTATGAATGGACATTTCCTCTTGACAGCAGGATGCAAGATGATGAACAGCAGTAGTATAACTAGATTGAGAAGTGTGAATGTTTTAACATTTAACATGTCTATTTTTTTGCTGTTATTTCTGATTATGGTTACATCAACTCAACTTTTGAAACCATTATTCATCTCTCATGCCTATTATAATAGTAGTCTAGATGGTAACAGTGTTAGATGAATTTAAAACACTTAGAAATCTGAGAGAATGCTGAATACTGAATATGGCAAAGAGTTCTTTTTGTTTCAGTCAATACAAAATGAGATGGCCTTAAAAACAAATGCCTTGATTCTTCCTTGTAAAGATTAAAGTGCATTATTTCAAACACTTCAATGCTACAGTTAATCCTAGCATCTGCACTTAAATGCTGCTGAGGATGTTCCTGTAATCTGGTAATTAGTAAAGCAAAGCCTTAGTTACCTAATTGTAGTTGATAATTCCAGAGTTCTAGTGATAGTGATAAATACATTGTGAAAAATTGCAGGAGCTTTTGAGAGTTTTCATTTCTTTTAAGGAGGAAAAAAATGCTAAAGTCTGGGTCAGATGTTTACAGTTTGCTTGGCACAGCATCTTGAAGTTCTGAATGCTTCATATTGTATACAGCATCTAACAAAAAGGATGTTATAGTGGGATATAGTGGGAAAGGTAGCCATTTTTGGGGAAAAAAGTAGTTGTGTATTTCAATATTTCTTGGTGTGCCTAATTTTTTTTTTTTTTTTTTTTTTT
>VZRH01005100.1:1039088-1058964 GCA_013397555.1 Urocynchramus pylzowi | reverse complement strand
TAATTTTTTTTTTTATTATTTTTTTTTTTTTTTTACTTTTGCTGTGTCTGCCCAAACCGCCTTGAATTAAATGTTTTCCACATTTCTCTTCATGGTGAGAAAAGTTGAGACTTGAAAAAATTGTTTCTTTGGATAAGAGTCAGATCCTTTTTTTCTGTTTTTGCTTTGACTATGTTCTCTCCCTGTTTACAATCCAATTGTTTTTCTAGATTTTGCCCCAATTGTTTATTTCATAGAAGCAAGGAATTTATGTACTCCCGCACATAAACAGCTGCTCATCTATCATTATGCCAAATTCCCTACTACAGTCAGCAGTTTGCATATGCTTTTATGCTTGTAGTCTCTCATAATTTTTATCTTCTCAGGTCTCACATTCCCTCTTTCAGTAAGGGAATTCTTCCCTATTCCTCAGGTTTGTCATGAGACTCTTCAGAGCTTTGTGCTTTTAATAGAATTCCTTCTATCCTAGGTTCAGAATGCTTTTATTTTTGTACCTCTCTGGTTTTGTGAATTTTTTTCATTGTTCTGGTAGCTGTGCTTCTACAGACACTTTAGAATATTTTTCTTAAGGAAATAGCTAAAACAAACCTGCCTTTGTCTCTCTAATATGCTACTTAAAATACATGACCAGAGGTACATGTTCAAGGTAAGAGTTATTGATACCAACATCACAACCAAATTGCAATTTCTACGTTTATAATTACAGCAGATACAGAGATGTATCCTAGGGATTGACTCTGACTTGAGTTGGTTAATGAATGAGAAACTGGGAAATGACATCCTCTCAATTTCCAAAGTGGAATAAAATCCCAAAGTTGGATGGCACTGAAATGGTATTGGTTCTTGTACCACATCAGGCTCCAATCCCACCCATCTCTCCATCCCCTCTGAAGGAGCTTTCACATTTGTTCCAGCACAATTAAAGATTAATTGGGTGAAAGAGGCAGACTGAAAAAGGGCATGAATCTGTGGCCATGTGGTCACTTGGGAGTAACTAGAAATACTCTAAATCCCATTTATTTACTTTGTTCAGTAATAGTTTTTGAAACAGCATTAGGTATATGAAATATGAAATATTTTATTTCATATTTCAAGTTTTACTTTTAGATTGGAAGTGTTATCAGTAGCTGTCAACTCGTGTTTCCTGTGGTGGAAAAATGTTTTCAGCCCTCCCTTTGATGGGAAGCAAAAGAAGCCCATTAGCAGGGGAAGATGCTGAGCCTATGCCCTGAGGTGTTCAAGGCGCTCTGGGTAACTCCAGCACCTCTGAGTGCTCCAGTCATTACATAAGCATTTAATCTAGTGACACTTTAATTAATTACAGACCTTGAACTACAGACCAGAAGGGCCTTGTGACATTAAATCCTTTTCACATTCCTGCCAGCCCCTGAATCTCAGCTGTTGAACAGGGACTTGGCAGTGGTGGGGAGACCTCCCCTGCTAGGTGAGACTTGGGCTCAGGACCTTCACTGGGGGAGGAGAACCTGGGGCAATGTCTGTGCCTCACAGGAGCGTTCTACCTGCTAACTCTGGCTCCTGGGGCTCACTGCAGGGCTGTCCCCCAGCTGTCCTGCATGGAGCTAGTGTTAGCAGTCTGGCCACCCTTGGGACGGGAGCTGGTTCTTAGCAGTGCTAAAAGCCCACCCTGGAGCACAGAGGCACGTGCAGGAGGGTTATGGTGCAGTCTGACTGGGGATGCTGAGCACCTCAGCACCATCAGAACAAACTGTGATGCACAGAGCCCTTTTGAGTGAGGCCTGTCAAATGCACAGCCAGTGGCATTTGGCTGACTGCAAGGTAAGGTGCCTGATAAATGCTTTTTTCAGGCTGAGTAGATGATTCCTCTCTGAACACCTTCCAAAAAGGACCTCTCTCTTCCCTGGATCTGGCCCAGGTTTGTACTAGCTGTCCTTTCATGGCTACATACCTCCTAAGGGTTACATTTGCTCTAAAGGAGTCACACACTAATTTATTCAGAAAAAGTAATCTTCCATTGCCTCAGTACATGCACACTCTTTTATTATTGTTCCTGTGAATCTCCTCAAAACTGAAGCGCTTTTAAGTAGTTCAGTCTTCAAATATCCTCTTTTATTCTCATTCAAGGAATTCTGGTTTTGATAACAGTCAAGGATTTTAGTTTTTCATTTCAGCTAAAAAAAAAAAAAAAGTCCAAGGAGAAAGATGATAGTTTTTATTCCTTTAATTATGGGGGTATTTTCTGACATAGAGCATTGAAATCTGGTTAACAACATATAATTGAATAAAAATATCTTTGTTTTTACTGTTTTAGTGATTCTTGAAGTAAAAACACACCTCTGTGTATGATTTTGCTCACCCACTACTTTTAAGCCTCAGTAAGAACTGCTCATGTTGTACAATCATCAGCATTTTGCCTATATTTTTATGCATGCAATTGTTCATCAGTTCATGCCTCTTTAAGGCTTGGCAGTGATTTCTTAAAAAGTCTCTTCTAGTTGCAGTGTTCAAAAATTACTTTTTCTTCCTGAGGCTCCTTGGTAAAAGACAGAAGAAAGCATAGTGGCAGAAGTATTATAAACTTCTGAGGAGATAGGATTTTGGTTTTGTAGAATATAATGAAGCTTGCACATGAAGTTAATTGTCCCATAACCAGAACATTTCTCGAAATATGATGAAAATCAGCCAGATATTTCCAGGTGGAAGGATTTTCACATAATTTAAGAAAGTGTCAGTAAATAACATGCAAATAAATAGAATCATTCCAAGCTGGGTAGACATGGGGAGGTCAACAAATAAGCTAATGCAAGCAGTTTGGCTGACTGATGGTTTTGAAGATGTCTAGTCCTTTCTGATGACCATGTTCAAAATACTCATGTAAGTCAGAAACTTAAGTAGAAGAGTACTGAAACATCAAGATTAAGAGAAGCATTGAACAGACTTATCCCCAGTCACTTCCTTTGGGAGCTGTCAGTAGCATGATTGAATCAGATTTGACAAATATATCATGGTCATTTGAGAAGACCACCTCCATTGAAGGTGAAATAAGCTATATCAGTGCAAAAATGTAAATGCTTTTTCAGATCAAAAGGTAGTTTGAGTAGGGTTTTTTTAATGATCTCTAGTGTAGTGTCAAGACTGTTCTATTTGAACAGAGTAAACTGTTTGTAGTTCACTGTGGAGAAGAAATAAAATATGTGCTACTGTGGCAGACTAAACAGTGGTGGTAAATGTATTACTTACCATAATTGGCTGTAATTTTAGGGATTAAAAAATGCTATTAGATCTGAGAAATTCTGAGCAGGCATCAGAAAATATTAATATAAACTACAGAGGCAAAATTATTGTCTTTGGTGTAAAACAATAAACATGCAAGATCTCCCTTGTTTGTTTGTTTTTGTTTTTTTTTTAATATTCTTACCAGTCTCTGGACTGTCTCATCTCTTTCAGTCTTTCCCATTTTCTGTCAGCATGTTCTTGGATTATAGCTCTTTGCCATGATATATATTTAAACCTAGTAAATTTTTATTCATTCTTTAAGAGTGTGTTATTAAATTGTATGAACATATACCATGAACCTTATGTAAAATATAGAAAGAGTTGCCAGCCATAAGTCTTGCATGTGCAAGGGGACAAAGTGTTCGTATCTAATTATGCTGCCCTTCATCAATATTAGTGGAACTCTTACTATAACCCAGTAGTCTACAGTCTGTATATACAAATAGACCTTTATTAACCACAAAACAGTAGTTTACAACAAATCCACCTACTTGGTTTTGCTTAAACTACAAGTGATCATGTTTATGTTTTTTTCAAATACTCAGGAGTGTTTTTTCTTTTCCTTGATACAGAAAATAACACTGAGTAGTAATGATCTAATTCAGAAAGAGGAAATCTCTTGTGCATATGAGATAGTAAAGTAGTATGTGGAAGATACATACCTGATATGGAACCTATATGGGGGGAAGAGGGGAGTTACCACAGGTGCTTCCTTAAATTGAGATATATAATCATACTGTTTTTGAAAGGTAATATCCTTTTACCAAGAAAATGCCATTGAACTAGAATATCAAGGCTAAACGATAACACCAACAGAGGAGATTCAGATTCCATCTGGCCCTCCATTGTCTGTAGTAGGCTTTGCTCCCTTAATCTCAAAGCACAGATTTTGGTTGTAGCCATACAGAGTATTTGTAGGTTCTTTCTGCAACAATTCATCCAATGTATTTTCTAGCAGCCTGGACATTGTGTAATTGCATTGTCTTGGCCCTTGTTTTACTGTATACTTCAGCTGTATGAACTTCATGTCTTTCAAAGGAAACCTGTTGTTGCTTTTTGTTCCCCCTCCCCATCCCTACTCCCACTGTTGAAAGAAATCTCTCCACAATGGAATTCAAGTCTTCTGTATGACTGATGCTGAGCCCACAGCCTGGCAGACAGCAGCAACAGAAGAATGCATGGAACTGAAGGTGTGGCAGGCAGAAACAAACAGGTAGTCTGGGGACACCTCCAGCTCACAGCAGTGAAGGAAGCTCTGGGTACCTCATGACATTTGCAACTAGTCAGAAAGGGGGCAGGGGTTTCAGAACATAGGCATGCAATTTAGTAGGAAAGGCTGCTTGCCTCCAGCTATAGAGAGAGTAGCTATGGGAGTCTACAGGAGCTTTATCTCTACAGTTACTTACCCACAGCTCTTAAGTGTTGCAACAATTTTTGTCATGTGGTATTACCTGTATCAGTTATCAGCATACTGTTGAAGAGACGAGGGGAGCACTTCTTATCAGAAATTATCTAGAACTCAAGCTTCTGCTTCAAAAGTACAGTTGCTTAGGGAAAGAAAAAAAAAAAAAAGATGAGGCAACTTTTAAATTAAAACTAAATCACCAGCTTCTGCTGTCCACTTGGCTTATGTACCTACCACATTTCCTTTCTTGTTCACCTGTTGTGTTGAACTCCAAACACATACTTCCCAAAGCTCTCAAGTCCTGCCATGTCTTAGAAGACTCCAAGAAAAACAAAATTGTACCAATCAACCTGATGCACAGTCATAGAACTGAAAGAACATGTACAGCTCAAAAGCAATTTTTAGCTTTCAAAAATAATGAATATAAAAGGCCTCAGATATCTAACTGAATAATTCTGATTATATACAATTAAATGGCTTCTTACTCAGATGTCTATTGTTTGCTATGATCTCATAGACAGATAGCAAGGTGGGATTTAGCAAATCTTTTAGTAATGGGATGCAGTTATGAAGCACAAACTTTCCTACCAGTTATGTCTGGATGCAAATGAGAAAGTAAACACAGGGAATAATTAGAGAAAGCTGCAAACAGCCACATAAAGAGCTCTATCCTTTGTACTCTCAGTGTGAAGCTTGATGCCAATACACTGTCTTTACTGTTAAAAAATATTTCAGGATAATGTAGATAAATTGACTAAATTCTGTAGCTGAATACCGCAGCAGCCAAAGAATGAATACAAGTGTACAGGTCTCCACACTCATTTATTCTTGAAGAATTAGGAATGCTACATTACTTTCTTAAAATGTAATAAGGCCATAGGACAATACGTAATTTTAAAATGTGAAGAATTTAATGGGGCATATGCTACTAAAGAAATTTAGTTTCTGAACTTGTGATTAAATGCTTGTATGGTGAGTAATTATGCCTCTTTTCTCCTGCAATATTTCTTCTGAAACATGTTCTTCATAAATGGTGTTTAGAACAATTTATTGGACAGTGTTGCCACTCCTCTGTAGGTAGGAAGACAAGTGAGGGACGGTCTTAACAATGTTTGCTTCTATGGATCATCCAGTGGGAAGCTCACATAATCAAAACTGCTGGTGATTATTTAGGTGAGACAGTGACATTTGTTATTTCAGGCTGGAAGGAGGCTTGACTTGAGGCTGTGTGCCCTCTGGAAACTGGAACACACGGATCTGTTCCTAAACTGTCTGAAAAATAGAGACTGATGTTTACATTATGAGGACCATTCCTTCCTGGGTAATTTGTGTCCTTTCCCACTTGGCAGCCTACCCATCACCAGAGTCCAGCTTTTCTGATCACCTGGGTGTTAAGGAGGTTACTGAGACAATTGCATCATGTTATGTGGCTGCCTGTTTTCTAAAATCTCACTTCGTGATGAGTTACTTTGTCATCACATCAAAAGTTTCAGCAGTATAGCTCAGCTGGCGTTTTTTAGGACTGATGTGAAGTGACATATTCTGTACTTCAGTAGAAGGTTTGTATTTTAGACCATAATGTTTATGTTCTTGTGCAAGGGGTAAGTAGACTGTTTGGCTCTTACCAGTCTATATGCACAATGACATTTGGACTTGGAAAATGCTGTGACTTGATGCTGGCCCAATGCCAGGCACCCATGAGAGTTGCTCACTCACCCTCCCCTGCCATAGCTGGGCAAGGAGGGAAAAGGGAAAAAAAATAATGAAGGCTTCATGAGTGAGACAAGGACTGGGGGAAATATTTCAAGGGCAAAACAGGCTCAACTTTAGTTGAGAAGTGAAATTTATTACTAACAGAATCAGGGGAGGATAATGAGAAGTAAAATAAGCCCTTAAAACACCATTTCTCCCCAGCCTCTCCCTCCTTCCCACTGACAGTGCAGGGGACAGGGCGTGGGAGTTTTGGTCATTTCATCACCAAGATTTTCTTACACTGCGCCGGGAGGAATCCTTCCCCTGTGAGGCCGTGGAGTCCCTCCCACAGGAAGAGTTCTCTGTGAACTTCTCCAGTGTGGGTTCACTCTCACGAGCAGCAGCCATGCTGCACCTGCTGCAATGTGAGTCCCTCCCATGGGCAGACACTCCTCCCAAAACTGCTGTGGCACGGGTCCCTCTTCCACGGGTGCAGCCCTCCAAGGACAGGCTGCTCCAGCCTGGAAGCTGGGCCCCCTCTCTCCACCAGGTCTCTCACTGGATCACAGCCTCCTCCAGGCATCCACCTGCTCTGGCATGGGCTGTGGGTGGATCTCTGTGTTCCCTGTGGGATCCCCATGGGCTGTGGGTGGATCTCTGCATCCTTTATGGATCCCCATGGGCGGATCTCTGCATCCCTTATGGATCCCCATGGGCTGTGGGCAATCTCTGCATCCCCCATGGATCCCCAAGGGCTGTGGGTGGATCTCTGCATCCCCCGTGGATCCCCACGGGCTGCAGGGCACAGCTGCTTCTCCATGGTCTCACCACGGCCTGCAGAGGAATCTCGGCACCTCCTTCTCCTCCTTCTCCACTGACCTTGGTGTTTTCCGTGTTGTTTCCCTCACATGTTCTCACCTCCTCCTCCTCTCTGACTAGAAGCTGAAACCTTGTGACTTTGTTTTTATTTTCTTCTTAAATATGTCATCACAGAGGTGTTACCAGCCTCTCTCATTTGCCAATTTTGGCCAGCAGCAGGTCCATCTTCAAAGCCATCAGGGTTTGGCTCTGCTGGACACAGTGGAAGCTTCCAGCAGCTTCTCACAGGACCTTTGTCGTCCCCCTGCTACCAAAAACCAGGCTGTGCTAAACCAATACAGGAAACTTCTCAGGGTAGCTACAACTGACTGGTGTGGTTTGCTCCGGTCCTGTCCCCTCTCTTGGATCAGCATGTTTCTTTGTGTACCATTTTGCAAAAAGCCATTTCAAGAGCTGATCTAGCTGAAAATTGCTTTATATGTATACCTGATTTCCAGTTTCATTCCCTCCATCAGCTCACTCTTTGCAGAAGGTCAAATGCTACACATAAGCAAAGGTAGAAGATAAGTGGACTGTGGAAGCTTGAACTGAACTTGTGAAAATTCATCATCATTTCAGGGGAGGAAGTGGGAAGGGGAAGAAAAAAGCTGCCTTCTATAGTATGTTGTAGTGGCTATCGTTGGCATTCACATAAAAATTCAAATTCAAAGTTTAGTCTGAATTGGTGTTTTTTTTTTTTTTTAATCTATTTGTTATTGTGATAAATGAATGTGATTTTTGCTAACAATTGCAACTATATCAATATTTTAGAAAATATTTGTTAAAAAGTAATAGAGGAAAAGGATATGTAATTAGTATCACAAAACAGATGTTTTCAGATGTTCATGAGAAAATAGGATGCAGGATGTAGTTTGAGATAATTAACATCCCAAAATGGAATAGGCCTCGAGATAATTAGAGAATCGGCCTTGAAATGGACAAAATTGAAATGATTCCTTAATATTCCATATCTATGAAATATTAAGGCTTATGTTTGGAATATAATGCTGGCTTCTGTAACACAAGACCTGGGGCCCATGTGCAACCTGTGGGGTTGTTCAAAGGACAGTGACGATGAGGAGAAGCCTTCACTGGATGCCAGCGAAGACCCCTTAGAAACAAGCAGAGCATGCGCTGTGCAGTACAGTGACATGTCGATTTCAAGAATCAAAAATAGGAGAAGATTTACAGGAAAGTATTGATTAATATGTATTAGCATACAGTATATAAGTTGTGTTTGGATCCTTTTGCCTTTTGTACATGAGGCAGGGTGGGAAGCCCTCCCCGTACCCCAGTCGATCGGTTTTGCTTTTGCTTTATCCGAACCACTGCCAAATTTATTTTTGTAACTACTTGATTATATTTGATTGTATTATTTTATATAAAATTGCTGCTCAATTAAAATTGCTGCTAAATTGTTAATTTTGTGGTTTATTAAACTTGACATATAGGGACCTCATTCATAATATTATTTTTTTGCATTTGTTCTCCTGCTTGAGTGTATGCTTAAAAATTTTGTATTTTACAGTGATTTCCATTGACCGTATTTTGCCCCTCTGGATGTTCTAGTTCAAGGAAGATGGCCTTGAGAATACTGATGACTATGTCAATCAACAAGTTTCTGAAAATTAAGGACTTCAAAACTCCAAAGGTGCTCAAATTATGCCTCATTTTCCTGGAAATTCTTCTTACTTATTCCTTAGTAGAGTATGAGAGTGGTATATGAACAATTCTATTTTTATCAACTAACAGAATGCCTTCCAAGGGAGATTTTGAATTCTTTATTCTGGTTAAATGCATGAATAGGTTATTTTTTTTTCCCAGCAGAACATAATCTGCTCCTTCATTGAATAAGGAGGCTTGTGCATTCACTCCACATGTGGAAAAGTAGAACTGAGTTCCTTCCTCTTCAGGAGACAGATCTTATGTTCCTGAAAAGAGTGCCTTAAATACACTGCTTTCAGGTGAGTGTGTTTGCTCTGCACTTGTAAAGTTGTCTCTCTTTGTCTAAACCAAAACATTGAGCAAGGGCCTGGGGTCCTCCTGAGGGATTTCAAACAGTGGAGCTGATGGTTCATTGCTTCTCTGTTCCAGTCAAGGCAGAAACTAAAACCAAACCTGGCTTCTACCAAGTATTCTAGCCAGGATCTGATGGAGTTTGCTAGAGTGGGGGGTCCTTTGTTGAAGCTATTTCACCTTTTGTAAAATATTTACATATATATCAAAAGGCATTCCATAAATGTGAGGCATTGACATGAGGTCTCCTCAGGCCTTGTAATCCTGTATAAAATGATGTTTCTTCAAAGGGCAGTTTTATGAGCTTTAGTTTTACCTCAAATGAGTGTCCTAAAACAAAATTTTCTGTTTCAGGCTGAAAAGATAAATTTTTTGTTAAGTGGATGGGAACTTCTCTATGTTCTATTTCAATCTCAAGAAGAGTTGACAAAAATAAGTTTATCTTGATAAAAACTAAATATGATTTTTCCTTTTTTGTTGATTCAACAGCAAAAGTCTCAGATGAAATGACCTCAGAATACCAAAAACTACTGACCTGCCATTTTCATGAATATATGATCACTTCTTCATTTAAACACCTTTCTGTGGACATTTGTTGAGTAGTATATTGCTTGAAAATAGTTCACTCTAATATTTTTAATCATTTATTTATGGTATTTTTTATGGTTTTTTTTTATGTAACAGATTATGTTACATAATACTGTGTCTTTCTAGACCGTGTAAACAGAAAAGAATAATTTTCTTTCTTAATGTAAATGCTAATACTGGTACCAGAATTAACATGTCTGCCTATTGATATCATCCAATACAACAATCCTGCTGAATGTTTTCTAAGATAAGCAAGTATAAGGGGTAGGATTATAGTCAAGGGAGGAATTTGTAAATGTCTCCATGAAGATTTTTTCGTACTATTTACTTAGCGCTGCCCTTGTGACCCTGCTTAATGAAATGCATAAATCAGACCTGAATATTTCACAAGTCTATCCATCTGAGTTTCTCTTTTAGCATTCTCTTTTCAGTATGAAATACTGTGCCAAGAGCTATGTCTGTGCAGTTTACAGAATTCAGAATATGTAGGAAGATGAAAATTTAATTTAGTAAGGGAAAAAAAAAAAGCTGATAGTATAGAAATGTCCACAGTGGCATAAAATAAATTCACAAAGATAAGAAAACCAAGGTAAATCTCCTTATGTAACATTTTATCACTGTTTTGCACACCAGACCTCATACAGCATATAT
The DNA here is from genome assembly GCA_013397555.1 of Urocynchramus pylzowi. Taxonomy (NCBI): domain Eukaryota; kingdom Metazoa; phylum Chordata; class Aves; order Passeriformes; family Fringillidae; genus Urocynchramus; species Urocynchramus pylzowi. Next base: position 1,048,499 of record VZRH01005100.1, on the reverse strand, counting down.
AAAAAACTAAAATAAAGACAAGAATGAGCATATCAGTAATTAATTCAGGTAGATGCAAATGCAAAAAGAAAATTTGCTGACACATTATCAACTGATTATTTTCACCCTTGAACTATTTTACAAATGTATATGTTTTCAAGATTTGAAAGAAAAATATCAAACAAAAAATACTATATAAAAATATAAACTCCCTGAAGTTTACACCTGGAAATCATTAATGATGACCTAGTATCAATTGTGGCTGCTTTTCTGTACTAATCCCACATAGCAAGAACAGTATAATTCAGTTAGTCTGTTTAGACAACTATATACTTTATGTTGTGAATGTTACAAGAAATTGGTCTTATTCGATGCGAGCTTTAGTATAAACACACTCTAGGCTTGGTAAAGCAATCTTATCAGTCACAAGACAGCTCATCTACATTTTATAATACATCTAATTAGTGCTTATGGGTTTTAGATGGGACAAAGTAAAGACAAAGTTCAACCAAAACAGATGGAGCTACAACAGGATTTGTAAAATGGGTTACTTCACTGCTGGCAGCCTAGATCTCATTTCAGAGAAAGAATCAAAGCAGAGCTGAGAAAGACAAGGAAAGCTGAAAAGGTCACATAGAAGATCTGAAACCACACTTAATCCAGAAACTTTTTTGCATGTTTTTCCTCAGTACTTTTGTGGTTTTGAATATGACACCCCTCTTTCTGAGCTAAGGTAGAGAAACTGCCTACAAGAGCCTATCTTTACTTTTAGGATATAACTGTGGTCTTACTGCATGTTTTGGGTATCAGGGAACTAATGGAGAAGACAGATAGTACATACACTGCTGTAGGCTTTGCTTCATTACTAGTCATGCCATAAAATCAGAATCATAGAATTGTTTGGGTTGGAAGAGACCTTAAAGTTGATCTAGTTTCAACCTGCTGACATGGGACATCATTCACTAGACCAGGTAGCTCAGACCCCCATCCAGCCTAGCCTTAAACACTTTCAAGGATAGAGCATCCACAGCTTCTCTGGGCAACCTGTGCCTGTGCCTCATACCCCACAGTAAAGAATTTCTTCCTAAAATCTAATATAAACCTTCTCTTTTTTTCCTGTCACTACATGCTCTTCTAAGTAGTCTTTCTCCATCTTTCATGTAGTCTCTTTTCAGGTACTGGAAGGGCAAAATTAAGTCACCTTCTTGTCTTCAGGCTGAATATTCTCAGCTCTTCCTCATAGGAAAGGAGCTTGATCTCTTCAACCATCGTTGTGTTCCTCCTCTGGACTGGCTCCAGCAGGTCCCTGTCCTTCCTGTGCTGGGAGCCCAGAGCTGGATGCAGTGCTCCAGGTGGGTCTCAGCAGAGCAGAGCAGAGGGGCAGAATCCCCTCCCTCCCCTGCTGCCCCCAGGCTCTGGATGCAGCCCAGGACACGTTTGGCTCTCTGGGCTGTGAGTGCCATGGCTGGGCCATTGCAGCCTCTCACCCACAGCACCCCCGAGCCCTTCATATCCTAACTTCCTTTCCAAAGATATTGATGAATCTTTACAATAAACATAGTGAATTATTTTGGAATAATTTTCAAGGATATGTTGCATTTATGAAGGCTTGCTTTTAGTATTAATTTAAATTAGATAGATAGAAAGATAGATAGATAGATAGATAGATAGATAGATAGATAGATAGATAGATAGATAGATAGAAAGATAGATAGATAGATAGATAGATAGATAGATAGATAGATAGATAGATAGATAGACAGATAGATCTATATATACTATTACTGGAACAGGCAAAACATCACTAGATTTACAGAAAATGCCACCTTTTTATAATACACTTTAAAAAAAAAAAAAAAAACAACAAAGGATGGATATGGCAAACTAAGACTTGTGTTAAAAATTTAATTAATAATTTAATTTTAATTCATAACTTGTCTTGCTTGCATCAGTGGGACTGCTCATACTGAAAGCTTAGATATGCTTTGCAAAAGCAAGTTCTTCATTAATAGTTAATATCCATGGACATTATTTTATTTAATCAGAAGAAAAAATACTTAATGTCCTTTAAAAAACCCACATTACCTAAATATTTCTTCTCTTCCAAGTAAAAGCCATCTCACTCATTTTCTTCCAGTTATTTCTTAAATTTTTATTAATTTTGGTTTTTACCTCCCCTTCTTCTCTTTCCCCTGCCACATTGTACATTTCCTTGGGACAGGTCTTTTTGTTTTAAATGTGCTGCACTTTCTTTTATATTTGCTATACTTGTGGCAATCATGAGCATGGCTTGCAAACAAATTGTCTGCACAACTACCAAAAGACATGGTCAGTGTGATGAATACTTTATGTGTTTGGCTGTGTTTCCTGACAGCTACAGAAATAAGCAAAACCCCACACAATGCACTCTCTTCCATGATTTTAATGTTAAATCCAATGGCTGAGCTATTGTTTATAAAGCTACTTTAGCTCATGCCACATGACACAACTGTTCTACCACATGGGAAAAACACATAAAAGATGGTCTGTAAACAGTTAAAAAGATAAAACCCTTCGCTGTTTAGGCACTGGATGGAAGACTGTGGGAAAGTGATCAAGGAAGACACCCTTATGGAGTCTGAAAGTTTGGCTGTTGTATACAAGCTTGGGGTGCTTTTGGTAAGAGTTAGATGAGACAGTTGCATACGCTCATTAATTATTGTAAATGTCACTTTCTTTTATGTTTAGTTCCTTAAGATTAAAGAGAGTCTTGGTTTAAGAAGACTGACTGAACATTGCATTAACTCCCGGTTCCAATCTTCTGAAGGGAACAAATGCAGGCACCCAAATCTAATTATGTCTGTGAAGTTAAGTGAAGTGCAGCAGTGGTTGAGCAAACACTATATGACTTTGCTTGAGTACAGGAAAGAGTATAGCTGCAGCAGCTCAGAGGCTAATCTTCCCTCTTCTTCAGCCTCCCATTTAGAGTTTGGTCAGAGATCAGCACCCCACAGCCTGCAGTGTAAATGTGACATGGTCTACTAATGGAATTAGTCCTCAGTTTCTAAGGGTTAATCTTGCAAGTTGCTGAATGCTTCCCATCCTATCAATTCCATCTAAACAGGAAATACTTGACAATCCCTTTTATTTTGGGGTTAGAGATCATTAGTTAAGATCAGGCACAGGCTGGTTGCAATGGAGGTTGTTACAGAAGGAGAGCATTGGTACATGATAATAGATGGTGACTTGGTGAATGATATTTACTATAGCAGAAAATGGACTTAACTGATTGTTTTTAGCAAGGTAAGTATTTTATAGTTTGAGCACTTTCTGGCATGACTATTTGCTATTAAGAAATTGCAATCTGGATAAGAGAGCTGAGTAGATTGTTTTAAGGCTTTTTAACCATGTGTTTGCTCAGAAATTGAGAAATTTACTATGTAGTAAGTTTGGCTGTGCTTAAGGACACCAGAAATAGTACAAATTTCAGGAATTGTGTACTCTTGAGCCATTCACTAAACTTCTGGGACCAAGTGTGAACTGGGAGCAGTGTTTACAGGTCTCAGGGTCATAAATTCAGCCATTCTGTGTGCACAACAAAGCCATCCAGGCTCCCTGTGAAGTGACTGGGAGCAGTAAAACTCTTGGGAAGGTTCTTTGGAAGAGTTATAAAGAGGCACAGCCTGTGGGCAGGTAAGGAAGGGAGCTGAAATTCTGCCTCTCCCCTGGGCTTAGGTGCTTATCTGCACCCTTGGAGACAGGTGCCTCAGACTGGTGGGAAGGCTTTGTTATGCTCAGGCAGGAGGGTGGACCTTCAGCACTGATCACTGCTTGGCCTTAGGCTGTAACTGATAAGAGGCACAGTAAGCTCAACTTAAGGACTGTCTATTAAACACCCAGGACTCTCAAATTCTAGAGAAATATGCGGCCTACCCTGCTGCAGAGTAATTGAAAGTTGAGGCCCCATCACTTCCATTAGAGAGCATTGCCATTGTGCACCCAGGAATGCCCAGGACTTGCAGAAATAGCAAGGTTACTGGAAAGAGGCAACTCTGTTTAGGAACTGGCAGGGACTTTAGGGTTTCCCTCTGGACTTGTTTGTGACTGACATCACAATGTTGTGTATATAAGGCTTCAAGATATGCTTGCCTTTCTCTCAAAACTCCAGTTTCTGTAAAGAAAAGTTCCATTTCAGCCCTCCTAACTCGAGCTGCTTATGAAGTGAAATACCAAGGGTGAGCTCCAAGAAGGGTTCTGAATGGATGGGATACACAGAAGTTCAGAGTTGAAAAGAGGGAATAATGAGATGCACTAGGGAAAAAAAAATGTCCTAATTGTGTAAGAGTTGGTGAGGAAAGGAAAAATAAACAGGGGAAGTGAGGCAAACAAGCAAAGACTGAAAGCTGAGCTGATACTAATGAAGGAGGAAAAAGAAGAACAAGTTAAAACCATCATTACAAAGTATAATACTAAGAGTTACATTGAAATGTGGTGTCATTTGGCGCTATAATTGCATGCTTTACTAAACATTGCTAGGAGCATTTATCATGCCAGCAGCCATAGGTTTAGCTACTGTGGGCCTTGGTGCCGTTTGGAAGGAAGAGCACTCACTTAAATGGAAAGTTAGAGATCATTGTCATAGCAATTCATAGCAGTCCACACTACATCTGTGTGTAGCACCTGTACATGTTTATATTTTTTTGAGGTGACTATTGCTGCTGTTTAATACATACACTTTTTAAAATTAAAAATAAATACACTTGTTTTGGAAATTTCAGCACTGAATTGAAAAAAATAAGGCTTAGTCCTCTATCACTTCAATGCTTTCCCCCCCTCTATTACTATTAAAATAAAAAAAAAGTAATGTGAGAGTTTTTACGCTCCCTAAGCTATGATACAGCTTAAAATAATTCCTATAAACTTACTGAGGGTTGGACAGCTGATATATATATATAAGCTATTGTTTCATATTGTAATTGAAGACATTACTTTTTAAAGTCAAAAATATTTGAAGTTTTTATTAAGAATTAAAGCAGTGTTTTAGGTCATGTTATCAATTACATTTTAACTTTTTTTTTTAAGGAAATGACTTGTATCAATGGATCAGTGCTAGCTCACTTCAAAAATCAGTAAAGATGCTCTACTTACAGTGAAATTCAGTCTGAAATTGTGTTAAGTTCACTGTGTTAGTGTGTTTTAAGCCAAGTAATCACAGACTTGCAGTGATGACCCAAAGAAGTCAATATATTTATAGCTTCACCAGGAAAACATCACTAAGGATTGTATATACATAAGAGTGCCATTGACTACTTGGATGTGTTATAAATGAATACTCCAATTTAATAATTAAGGGAATTTATTAAATAATCAAAGTATAAATTTGGAAAAAGCCACAAGCAATTCGACTCTGAGCCAGGCAATCAGAGTCGGGGAGTCCCCGTGGGTCTCCAAATTTCATTTCTAAGGGGTTTGTTTCATACAGTCTTTTGGGCTCTGAAAGGGGCTCTTCTTTAGCATATTATCATAGTTTTTTCTTTCTTGCTGTTGTGTTTCTTGGAACTGGTGAATAATTGCTGAAATCCTGTCAGGTGAAAATCTTCTGAGATAAACTTCTGGCTTCAAATATTATCTTATTGATAATGCCTATCAAATGCCTCCTGCTGGGGCCTATCAAATGCCTCCTGCTTGGGTCTTGTCATGAAAAAATCCTTTGGAATATACATCTCTGGAGACAGTGTCCTCCTGGCATTTGAATCTCCATTTTTATCACCTAGCCTATCACTGCTTGTTGTCTGACACTGGCCATAGTACACAAAATGCTGTGGTTTTAATTTCCTTGAGCACTAATTATTTTATAACATATATTACAGATGGACAGCAGTAATGGTATTAAGCATAGCTGACTTTGTATCTCTCTTAAAACTCATACAGGCTTAAAGAAAATTACATAAACTCTGAGTATTTTTACTTGACTATTACATCAGAATATTAGAACGTAGTTGCTAATAATGGATGGCTAGTGAAAATGATATCAAAGATGTTTTTTGGCATGTGTCACTTCTCTGTTATCATGGATAGGTAAGTATTGCTCCTACATCTCTCACACCGCAGTGCTATGTTTTCAGGCTAACAACAGAATCAGAGCATGGGTCAGGCTGGAAGGGCCCAGAGCAAGACATCTGGTCCTCCCTGCCCAAGCAGGGCTGTCCTAGACCATGTGGTACAGGATTGTGTCCAGATGGTTTTTAAGTATCTCCAGTGAGGGAGACTCCACAACCTCTCTGGGCAATCAGAAATAATTTCGTCCTCATGTTCAGGTGGAACATCCTGTGCATCAGTTTCTTGTCTCTTGCCCTACTGCTCGACACCACCAAGCAGAGCCTGGTCCCTCCTCTGACCCCTCCCTGCAGACACTGACAGACACTGATGAGGTGTCCCCTCAGTCACTGATGAGGTGTCCCCATAGTCACTGATGAGGTGTCCTCTCAGTCACTGATGAGGTGTCCCCATAGTCACTGATGAGGTGTCCTCTCAGTCACTGATGAGGTGTCCCCATAGTCACTGATGAGGTGTCCTCTCAGTCACTGATGAGGTGTCCCCATAGTCACTGATGAGGTGTCCTCTCAGTCACTGATGAGGTGTCCCCATAGTCACTGATGAGGTGTCCCCTCAGTCACTGATGAGGGCCCCTCTCAGCCTCTCCAGGCTGAGTAGGCCCAGCTCCCTCAGCCTGTCCTCAAAAATTATCCCGTGGTAACTCTATAGCCCTGAGCTGGATGTGCTGCAGGGGCTCCATGTCTCTCAACTTGTCCTGAGGAGCCCTGAACTGGGCACAGCACTCCAGATGTGGCTTACCAGGGCTGAGCAGAGAGGGCAGGATCACCTCCTGATGCAGCCCAGGATACCACTGACCTTCTTGGCCACAAGGGCACACTGCTGGCTCATGGACAGCTTGCTTTAGAAATAACCGTGTCATTTTAAAGAAGCTTGCTGGAAGGGTAGCATTGTGTTTTATGCCTCAAGGGTGGAATGGTTTTGATCCTTTAAATGTTCTACCCCTGGAGGTCACTGTCTTCAGACACCTCTGAGTTTCACTCTACTGGTGACTGGCAGATAGTCCTGGACCTTGGAGAAAAATTAAGAGGTTTGGTTTGGTTTGGTTTGGTTTGGTTTGGTTTGGTTTGGTTTGGTTTGGTTTGGTTTGATTTGATTTGGTTTGGTTTGTACTGGAGCTTTATTTGGAGCATATATGTGGAGAAAGATTTTTGTTGCTCTTTTGAGTGTTGATGGCCATTTTGTGGTTTTGGATTATTTTTCTAACCTCTGCCCTTTTGAACACTCTCCCGTACTAGAGATATTAGACAGATGCCAAATACCATTGCCCTAAGTTGTATATATTGCCTACAATGGCAAGCTTTCAAGTTTGGTTTTTTTTTTTAGTTTTTCTTAAGACTTCTAGTGTGTGTTTATATGTCACATGAACACGTTTAGAAAAATATATAAAGAAGAGAGTTGGGGAGAGAACAGGGTGTCGTGATGCTTACTGAAATAATTCTAACAGCTTTACTAATAGGTGGGAAGGGGGGGTTATTTCTGGCATAAAATGAAAGAAATCTGCTAAGTCTAAAAAAGGCAGAACCCATTTATGAGCAGAAATTGTCTGACCTATGCATTTCCTCTCTCTAACTGTTCACACATTACTGAAACACATTATTGCTGCTATAACTGTACTGAAGTCATCAGGTAAATCAATGGCCAAATTGACTTAAAAAAATAGGAATTTAAGAGCCACTTACCAAAAAAAAAAAAAAAAAAACCAAACAAAAAAAAAACCCCAAAAAAAAAAAAACCCCAACACCAGCAATGCCACATTTTTTTTCNAAAAAACCAAACAAAAAAAACACGCCCAAAAAAAAAAAAACCCAACACCTGTACTTGCAGACTTCTTGTTCAATTCAGTTGATGCTATGAAGCCAAACATACTAACTTTTTTGAACATGGTGTTTTTAGTTTATGGATGACTTTTCAATTCACTTTTACCAAGCCTATGAAAACAGTCTGAGGCTTAAAAAGGCAGTCAAGAATTGTGCTAATTGATATGACACTGAGAAGAACCCTGTGGTTAGACTAAACTGTAAGCAGAATTTTCTGTCAGCATAAATATCCTGCAACTGGCTAATAACCTCTCCCTTTCCTGATCCACCTGGGAGAGATAACAGAGACCTTTCACTACAAAGTTCAGGACCAAAACCCCACCAGAATAAATCAAGTTCTGATTAAGTCTTTAAACTGTGATGAAAGGGAAGGCAGCAAATATGGCTGCTGATATCCTGGTTGGAAGAGCTAGATAAACACCTCAAGAAGCAGCACTTCTTAACCAATATTGCATCACTTGATTGAATGACAGTGCCTTACCACATTAGACTGTATTTTGGACTACAGTGACAATTTCTGTATGCCTCGGAAAAGTCTTGCTGAGTAAAATCATAGAGCCATAGAATGGTTTGGCTTAGAAGGGACCTTGAAGATCATCTAGCTCCAAACCTCCTGCCATGGGCTCCGGAACAACTTCCTCATATAAATCTCCTGCTGAAAAGCATTAGCCTGGTGCTCCCTGTTGTCAAAGCAGAAGGAAAAAGGTAGAAGATTTTATGGTAAAAAAATTGATTCCTAACTGCATGTAAGTTTTATCCAAGGACAGACTCGCATGAAAAGCAATCTTGTACAGTTTCCACACTGAAAACTCATCTGAAGTCTCCCTTCAAGAAAAATTATTTTATTAAGAGGCAGAAAGTCATATCATGCGATGGATTTAAAGTTCCCTTCTATTACCTCCAATAGATAGAAAAAAATAGGGAGTTAATTTTTCTTAAAAATACTGTTTGTCTTCTGTGTTTAAAATCAATAATATATGATTAATACAGACTTCCTAAATGAAAAAGAAATCCCCACCCACAATGAATGAATAATCCATGGGAGCTGTTTAGAGCAGGGTGAATACATAAAACCTGAATTTTGTGAATGTTCTTTCAATGTTATATCAAATCTGTTTCTATTACTTTCAGACCTGGTTTTATTAATTATAAGCATTGCACTGGGGTGGAAGAATACCTGTTTTTGTGGGCTCGATGATTCCTTCCAAGTTATATTATGGTCATATAACTAGAGCCCCAAGCCTGTAACTTGGATGAGCGCCCACTGCTAGGGACTGGACTGCCCGAGCCCTCTCCCGAAGCCCTTAGGTCTGCGAGACAGTTTTGCTGGAGAATGAAGGGAGAGGAGCGCAATTAATACCGCAGAGATCCTCCTTTTACTGTTTCCATGGGCACACACACCCCTCGACAGGTCGGAGGGGGAGGCTGGCGGGGGTCGGCACTCGGCCAAGGGTGGGCTGCCGGGCTGTCCTGCCCGGGAACGGCCGGGCACAGCCCTGCCCGCGGTGCCGGCCAGCAG
>VZRH01005100.1:882035-1037918 GCA_013397555.1 Urocynchramus pylzowi | reverse complement strand
CCAGCCCAGGGCCCGTCCGTGCCGGCAGCCCCCGCCGCCCTCCGCCGGGGCCGTGCCGGTCGCGATCAGCCGTGGCAGGAGCCCGGCTGTCGGCTGCCTGTTGCCGTGTGTGACAATGGAATTCCCTGCCGTTGCCATAGCACCGGGCACTTGTTGCGAGGGGCTGGGGGGAGATGCTGCATTTCCTCTGGCTCACCCCGACTCCCTCTCCACCGCCCCCGTGTCGGGAGCTGAATGCTGCTCCGTAAAATCTCGGCTACTTCAGCCAAAATTAAGGCGAGTTGTAATAAAGCAGCTCTTTGTCTTTCAGATTTCAGGTACTCAGACTCCACCTTTACCTTCACCTATATTGGAGGCTCCAAAAGGTACTTTTTTTTTACAGTAATGACTCCATTTCCTGATGGCAGTAAAATGCAGTGATTCAATAACGTGCCAGGTTTTTTTGTTTCCTTATCTTTTGCAAGGATAATTAAATCATCAGCCTTCGTGCAAACGTAAACTGAGGAAGAGGTGTGGAGGGAGGTGATGAGAAGGGTGATCCTAGTCGTCAGAGGCTCGTTCCTTAGAGTCCTGCTCTGTGAAGGAGGAGGACTTTATGTCTTTGTTTTTTTCTCAGTTTATGTAGAGACGTAGAATTCCTGCCGTATGTAAACCTAACAAAAACATTGCAAAGGCATCAATGTATGGTGTAAAGTTTATTCAGGTTAAAAAGCTGGGAAAAGTTACAATTGTAGTAACAAATAGGCCAAATTTCACATCAGCATTTTACTTCAATGCATGAGAGCCATATTTGGTCCCATGGCAGATGCAAGGCTGTCTGCCGTTGACCAAATTAAACTCTTGAGGCATTAAATGAAATGTCAGTATAACCTAGAAGGCTAAAAAAAATGTTGTATTGGAAGTTTAAATATTATTTTTAAGTGGATCCAAGCTTGTGGTTATAAATTGGATTGTACCCATACACATTTTCAAAATATATTTCAGCATTTGTTGTGCTTCTCAATTTTTAAAAGGAAATATATGTAGAAACTTTAACACATTCTTCTTCTTTCCGTGGTTGTTAGTTATCATTCATATATATCATGTTAGTTATCATCACTTAATAAGGTGCTAAAAGTAAATGGTAAGTTGGTCTTTTTTTAGCTAGATTTTTAAAATTTGATGTAGCAAGAAGTTTTGCATTTATTTTTTGGGGTTTTTTTTTTAATAATTCAGTTTCTCTGGTATCTTTGTCAAATATTTTTCTTGTGCAGGGTACATCACATTAAAGTACTGCATTCTTTTGTATTCTTTGCAAGTGAACCTGTCAGTGAGGCAGCACTCCCACAGCCATCAGTGCTCCCTCTGTGCATACTTTGGGATCTGGCTGTAGGACCAGACTCCCAGATGGTCCCCAGGCTCCAGGGTTGCTCAGAAAAATGTTTTCCCACCTCACCACCCTACTGCTTCATACTAAAGGAAAGGACAACTTCTGTCATTTTCAGTGAAGTAGAATATTTCACCCAGTAGCTGAGAACCAACATATTTTTGGGTTGCTCATAGTGTACTTTTGCCTTCAGTATTTTAATATATGCTTTGTTTTGGTGTGGCTTTAAGACAGTTTCAAAAGGATTGATAGTGAAACACGGGCCTCATGTGACTTAAGCACCTTAGCACAGGTATGAATTCACAAAACCTTAAAGGTGTGACTCCCACCTTTAACTGTAATCACTTTTGTAAGCAGGGCCTAGCCCAGGTAGGCTAAGGTGGTAAGGAGGGAGAGGCACGTTAACTGTCATGAAAGGCAAGAAAAATGCCTAGAAAAAGAAAAAAATAAAAGAAAAAAGAAAAAGTCATAAGTTTTGTATTAATAGATAGAAAAGAGAAGAACGTAATCAATCAAGCACAGTTATAAAAAAAAAAGTACCAGTACCAAAGCTTAGTACCAGTTGGATAAATGTGATGAATATCATAGGAACTATCTACCATGTTTGAAACCCTAAGATAATGAAACCACAAGTTATGTAAGATCCCAGCCCTTAAAACTGTACCTTTTAGATAAGGAAACAAAAAAGGGCGGGTGCCAGAATTGTAGAAGTATAAAAGCCTGTGTAAAATAAACTACAGTCAGACATACATATGGAGGTGCTGACCCCTGCGTGTTCTCTTGTCATCAATAAAGGTGTGCTTTTCTTTACAGCACCTGCTGTGGAGTAGATTCCTTTGAATCAATAGAGTAAAAACTATTTAACAGAGACGCTATTCATCATTCAACTAATATGATTGAATTTGAAAGTTACTTTGAACTGTTCTCTAAACCAAATATCATAGCAAGAAAACAGGAAGTTAAACCTATCTATTGTTTCCATTTTCAGAGATGAATAAAGTGAAAAGCTTAAGGGCATAACTGGTGGCAAACAAACTGGTTTATGAATGTTGAACAAAGTGTTGGCACTTGCTCAATGAGAAACGGAAGAGGGCCTTACGTTCCCCAGCCTTGAGTTTTAACAGGGGTCAGCATTTGCTTAGGAAATTGATGACTGAAAAACAGTCTCAGGACCTTGATTCAAACAGAATTGAGAAACAATCATAATGCTTACATAAATTGGTGGAAGTGGGTTGTTACTTAGAACACACTCATATTCCACTTTCCTTTTCACATTTTAAGCACATTAAAAAGCGCCCTTTTAGAGAAGGGTTTCATGTTCTCTGTGTTCCCTCCTTGTTTGTATTGTGATTTAGGAAGTTGTTCTCTGGTATTCCTGGTGTACAGGGGTGTACTGAGTGGCAGGCTTACGGCAGTAAGCTCTCATACATATAAAGTGTGTAAAATGAAAGCTATTTAGAACAAAACTTCAGCTTCTTACATCAAAGGTGCGTGAGTGGTTTCTTCTTAGAGGAGGCTCTCGTGGAGCAGCAGCAGGGTCATCCTAGGACCTTCTTTTTGGCCCTTGGGTGTGACAGTTTTTTTGCTGACACTGCTGCAGCTGTGCCCTTCCTGAGTGGTAGTACCATTTTTTGATTATTGCACTCAGGAGTTGTCCCGAAATGATATAGCCTCTTTTAGATCATGGTCATGGACTCATCAGCCAGTACTCCCTGTTCAGTTGCTTCAGATACTCAGCCCAATGACTTTTGTTTTCCAGTCCACAGGGGCACAAATATTAGAATAATGGGCAGAGGAGTGGATGTTCACTGAATGGGTGTTCAAACCAAGAAAAGGTCTGAATGAGTAAGAGTAGAAGTGGTGTGTAAGAAAAATTAAAGTACTTCAGTACTCATTATTAACCATGCCTGTAACTAAGAATTTTTCATGCTTTGTTTCCTTTAAATATTTTTTTTTAGGTCAGTGTGTAATACAGCCTTGATTTAGCCATAGTGGTTACATGGAAGAGCAGAAGCCCTTGAAAAAAGTCAGTTTGTTTGAGAAGCAGGATTCTTTGGCAAATGATGATACTAGCAAGTTAAATACATCTCTGGGTTTTCCTCTGCATACTGTAGTTGCCTCTAGTGCCCATTATGTTTGTTTATCAGTGATCTTAATTTATAAACCCAGAGCTAGATTAACGGTGCATCGGGGTAAGTCCACAGAAGTCAGAGTACCAGTATTATTTCAGTTATTGTGAGGACTTAAGGTTTATTTGTGGTTTTTTTCTTCAAACTGCTAAGTTTATCTGTGTAAGATTTTTTTTCTTGGTACCATCTTCTCAGGCTTTATCTGATTTTTCCTTTGTTGCTTGGATTGATTGCATAGCCTCTTCCTGCACTTTTGAAATATTAAGGTAGTACATAAGCATGCTGTAGATCCATCCAAATAGTTAAGCCTGATACAGAGGACATTTATTGTTGCTTATGTGGACTTAACTTGTAATCCTATAGTAAATGAGTAGTAGTTCAGACAATCCTTTTAGACTGTATTCCTTAATGCATTGTGTTCATGCTTCCAAATCATTAGATCTGTTTGTCACTGCAGAGATGTGACCTGTTTTGGGAAGGTTGTAATTAGCAATTTATTAGTAAAAGCACGTCTTTGTGCATAATGTGGACACTAAGTAAAGGGCAGATTGTTTATCAATTTAATATGTTTTTATTTCATTGTCAGAAAGCAATAAGTAGGTTGATTTCTTATAAAAAGAGGTGTTCAGTCAGGTGCTGTGACTGTGCAAGATTTACTCTCCTTTAACTATATCTAGAAGAAAATTTAAAAAATAGTATTTTTTTTCCTTCAGGATCTAAAACAGATGCTAAATTGTGAACATTTGGAGATCTCCATTTTAAAAGAATCTCTAGTTTCTTTTTCCTATCCCTGTATGAAACAGTGTTCCTCCAGAAACCAAGCAGACTGAACAGATCTGCTAATCTGTCATCTTTCAGATAAAAATGCATGCTGCCCTGAAGTTGTTTTCAGTTTATATGTCATTTGACATGCTTTTCATAGAAGCAGTGCTTGGTTGTCCTGAGAAAAGATATTTTCTCTTAGCATTTTTCCCACCCTGCTCTTTTTTTTCCCTGGGGCTAAACAAGGACATCATATCAGTCCTGAAATACTTCTTCATTCAGATACGTTCTTAACTCTCATTGGCAGTGAAGGACAATGAGGATAAGGCTGTGCATGAGAAGTAATAATGAGATCTAATACTGCAGCATATTGCAACTAGGTAACACCTGAACATACAGGTTAATTTTGCCAGCAAGGTTCTCATCTCCTATTCATACAGTAGACTTACGTTCTGCCTTCTGTATTGCAGTACAGTGATGGTAACAGTGGCAGTTCTGAAAAAGCATGGAAATTTTGGTCTGAAGTATTTGTTTATTTTTGCTTAAAATAATGACAGTTTGTTATCTTACGTGGTTTTCATTTTGAATATTTGGCTTTTTATGTTTTATTCAGGAGGTTATTGTTGTATCAGACGCTCTCACATAAAATGATGAGTTACTTTTCATTTTGTTGTATTAGTGAAGCATTTCACAGACAGTGAACTGTGCCACTGAAAGAGTGACTAAATTGCTTGTAACTTTATAGCTAGAGGTGAAACCACTGTCTGAAGTTCTAGCACATTACGTCCACGAGGTTTTTAAACCACTTGGCAATAAAGAGGTGCAGATAACCTCTTTCTCCCCTTGTATGGTATGCTCTATTGCTGCTTCTGTGGATTTATAAAACTGCCTACATGAGAGATTCCATCTGGTGAAGAATTTTGAAATTCTGGTGTAACTCTGATAACACTGAAGTCTTTGTTACACAAAGTTGTAAAGAAAAGTGTGTTTGGGATAAATGATAGATATCTAAATATTGATGTAAATCAATATTATTAATATAAATTCAATTTATGTAAAATATAGGAAAAAAAAGAGAAAACTGAAAAACAGTTATTAAACTAAAATATATAATTGTGTTCATCAGAAAATACCAGAATGAAACACATTTATTTGGTTGGTTTTCTTTATTTCCAAAATCATGTAGTTTAAGACCAGCATCTTTTGGATTGGTCTCAGCTCCTCTGTTAGGTTTGTTACATGGCAGTGTTCTTACTGGCTGTGCAAGGATTGGAAGGGGGAGGTTGGTTTCTTTTGGAAACAGTGATAGCTTACGTAAGATGGAAGTGTTCATGAGAGTATGACTTATGAAGGTGGGAACTTGATTTTAATGGAATCCATTGCCCTGACTGGTTTTAGCTTAGATGTAATCAGTTTTATGCAGAGCCTAGGAAGGTCTGGTGCAAACAGAGTTCATCTCCTGGTGCTGATGGCTGTGTGTAACTTTGTGTTCAGGTTATTAAGTAGGTAATTACATTCCTAAAATCAGCTCTTACAGTAAGAGAGGGGTGAAAACTAGATACACAGCTTTTACCTAGCCATCTGTTCATTGTTGTTTCAAAATACCTGGAAATTTTTACATCTTTCAATTTTAAATTTCCTATCAAATATGGCTTAACATTTTTTGTCGTTACTACAACATTTCCTTACTGTTTCCATGAGAGAGAAGTCTGTGGTATGAGATGGGAATCTAGTTTAACTATAGCATGGCAAGAATTGTGATTGTCATTTTTTCACTAAAGCTTCTGTAGATAAGGTAATGTTGAATACAGCCTTGGGTACTTAAAAATAGCAGTTATGGGTCAGGCATTACTAAAACTTCAGTTTTAAAACCTCTCTAAGACAAGTGTTTTCCTTTCTATGAGCTTCTTTTAATGTACCTCCATTCTAGCTGTATACTACTTCTAATATTGTCTGTGTGCAGTACCTACGTGAAACCTGTCCATACATTCCTGTAGACAGTTTTTTGGTAAATACTACAAGAAGTTCAGTAGGTGTGATTTAACAAATTACTCATCCTAGAAAGAGATCTAGTAGAATGTAATAGTTAAAGTGCATCATTAAATTCAATGCTAAAAGGTTATGAAAAGCAAAATCACCACTACCATTCTACTCATGGGGTTACTGAGCTTGCCTTATTTTGTTGGGTTTGTGTCATGACAGCTCCTTCTTACCTTGCTATTAAAAAGTCTGTCTGAAATTAACTCTGTCCCCATCACTGCATCATGTAAGAGACATATTCTTCAGGGAGAGCATGGTCTTGTGGAGATCCTGTTCAGGTCTGGTGAAGCAAGTTGCTGTCCTCTCTCAGCTGCCTACTGTACCAAAACTAAGAACAGCTACTTTAAATTGTGAACCCCTTCCTTTCAGTGAGAAAAATGTGGTTTTAGGCATTTAAATTAATGGTCTAGTTTTCAGAAGTGTCAAGCTGCCGCACCACATAGCAGTCTTGGTATTAACATGGGTTGTTCAGCACGTTTTAAAAGGGTCACAATTTTTATTGCAGGTGTTTTTGCCATTCAGATGTATGCACTGTTTTTTGAATGGTTTTCCAGCACAGAACTGGGGAGAGTGCTTGAATGTCTTTACAGAAAACAATTTCAGTAACTTCTTTCTCTACTTTCATCACATATCTTAACATATTAGTTCCTAAAAATAAACCTGTAGGCTGTCACTGTTAAAGTGCTAATGTGGTAAGACAAATAAATTTGAAAGCAGAGTTCACTCTGCCAAAATTAATTTAGATCATTTTTCTCTATATTGGGACTAATGCCATTTCTGCCTTTTCCTGTTAGTCTCTACTAATTTCCCATATATTTCATTGCTCATAAATAAAGATCTGAAGATACCTATTGGCATATTTTTTTCCATGGATTACTTACTGTGTAGAACGTGAATTCTCATTTGAGTCAGAGTCTAACCACTCTCGAGTTGAAATAGTTTCAGCACCTAGAGTGAAAGTAAATTTAAACTTCCTGGGAGAGTTCACTTAAGACTAAGGAAGGGATGAAATGTGAGTAAATCTAAAAAATGTCCAATGTATAATTCTGCTTTGGCATTAAATAAATCCTGTGGAATAGGACAATTTATGTCCTCCTTGCTACAGGAGGGTGAAGATTTTTACAGGTATTTCATAGAATATGCCTCATTTGAAGAAAAGGAGGCATCTCCTTTTTAATGACATAAAATTGACTCATAAGGGTAAACATACTGTCCCATGTAGCAATAGCTAGGAAGTCTTACTGAAAGAAGAGAGCCCTAACAAGGTACAGAATTACCATCTCCTTCCTCTGGGAGTCCTCTGCATGCTCACACAAGATAGCATCCATCCCACTTCTATGGGAGGAAGAGCAAGAAAGCCTTGAGAAAGGAGTGGGGGCAATTGTTTCTTTTACACGACAGAGTTCTTCTGGGAGTTTCGCATCAGAAACTGTATTCCCTTACTGCTAGGGCATCCAAGTAAGCCGTGGTCTTGCATGTGCTCATGCAAGGCAGCAGGCAGAAAACAGCCATGGTCCGGTGCTTTGAGCACCTTTCTGTAGCTTGATTGAATGCAGAGGATCTGTGTGATCCTGTCTTGTCTTCTCTTGTTTGTCGCAGAAGATGGTGGCATATCCTGGCAATTAGGATGGAACTGAATTGTTCCAGGGGAGGGGTCTATAATGCTCAGTGGGAGCCTCTCTGGAGCCAGGAATTAAGGGCAAAGAGGAAGCTCAAAGAAACTAGCTAACCCTTCAGATGTTTCCTTCCAGCCTCAAGGCATTGATCAGAAATAAAAAGGGCAACAGCATGTCACCTGAATAATGATATGTACTGTTTGCCAAAACAGAGTGCAAAAAATGCCACATACAATTTGTAGAAAGGAGTATGTAATTAAAGGATAAATTCCTTTCACATTGTGTAGCGTTCTGCATTTCATCTTGTGCAGGTTGCTATCTTCAAATCTTTTTGCATTAAATAAGTGTTCCATTTTAAGCTTTTAGAGAAGAATTTTTTCACATTAAGAGCCAAGCTAGAAGACAGCATTGCTTTGCACCATTAAGCTGTCATGTTTCTACCCAAAAAGGTGTAAGGTATTTGTGACAGACACTGGTTGCTCTCAAGTAGAAAAAAAAGGCTATGGATTAGACACAGTATTTCAGGTCATTAGCTTTTCAGCAAATTTCTTTTTTTTTTTTTTTGTATGTTTGTCTGTGTGTGTGTGTATAGTCCCTCATTCTTGCTTATTGTTCTTCCTTAATCCTGAAAAAATCATCTTGGATAGGGAATTCTCACCCCAGAATATTCACACATACAGTAAAATACTAAAATAATTAGGATGTTCTTCTGTCAGTCTGGAGTTGATAAAGGTGTTGAAACCAGGAAGCATTTGATTGTAATAAAAGTACCTGAGGATAGTCAACTTCTTATCTGATTTACAGATCTGAGTCTAGCTCTGTTGATGTGATGAGACTCACTTGTGTGCACAGTGATACTGCTGAATATTTGCTTTCATGCTTTTCATGCTGACTACTCATAGTGAACAGCAGTTTGAGTGATTTTTTTCATCTGAGTGGGGGAAATTCTGAAGACTAGAGTTTTCTGCCATCTTTGCAGATGTTTTCTCATTTTTGAGTACTTTTGTGGATGGTTGGAGAGCTGCAGTCTATCCATGGAAAAAAAACTCTGTTTCATGCATGCTTACCGGGTTGCTGATGTTGCTGAGGGCACGGACAGATGGCCAGTTGTCAAACTTTGCTCCTTCTCTGTCTTTCTAGCCTTAGCATCTGAAAACCTGGTTGTCACAGAGTCATCTTTTAAGAGTGTAATCTGATGGGCACATGAAAAGCCTCTTTGCCTGCCATTCAGTCAGAATCAGTATCAATTCTTAATCTGAGTCTGAAAATGGTTCAACATCTTTTTGTAGGTACAACCCATTAGTTGAAAGAGAAATAATGATTTCTTCTTGAGGACAATTCAGTGAAAAAAACTAAAAGGATCATACTGATTTAGTCTATATTTAAACTGTGTGAAATCTGGTCATTTCAATATATATTTTTGCAAAAAATTGGAAACATAGGGAAAAAAAAAAAAGTTTTACAGTATTTGAAACCAAAAAAAAAGGACATTCATGTATTAAAAACTTCTGGAAGACATACTTGGTTTATGCTGTAGTGCAGCAGTTATGGGCACTATCAATAGGCTTCCATTACAGACAGGGACTTACATAAAGTAGTTTACTGTTTTAATGCAGTTCAATGAATATTACATGAACTCTTTCATACATGGTTGTACCTGTAGTAGAGTTACAGCTGAAAACTAAACATACTAATCTGCTCTTTTAAGAAAGTGTAGTGTTAAAGAATTATTTTGCTGTGAAGACTTTTAACCACTCTGCAGAAGAAAACTTGTTAGACTTGGCGTAAAATTTCAATACTAGGATTTTGTAGGCTCATGCTGAAGAAGGACTACTGTTTTATCAGTGGGTGACAAGAATTGTGAAATTGGATATTTTGCTGTGTAATCTAAGGACATTTACAGTTCCATGTTTTAGCTGTTCCATTTTATTTGTTCATTTTGGTATTCTATTTTTAAATGATGAGTTGTGAGTCATTCTAATACTTCTTTGGTTTTAGCTAGATAAAGTGAATTAGAAGAATCGCATTCTCCCTGTGAATCACAGATGGGGAGGAAGCAAGTACAGGGAGACTCCAGGCTCTTTTTGTACCTGAATTTACATCTCACTCATAATCATTTACTTGTTATGGATTGTCCCTCTTTTGATGAATAATTGCTTATTATGCTGTTTCTATGTTTAATTATCAATAATTAGATATTAAAAAATATTACTTCACTAAAATGTATGCCTTTATTTAAGACATGAAGAAACACATTCATTCTGCAGCTCAGCAGAAAACTGACCTTTGCCAAGGGCAGCAAACACAAAGAGATATGTTGGGTAAATATGTATCTTCTATATCTAGCACTGTCTGGCTTCAAGGCAGACATGGATGTGTGGAAGATGCTGGCCTCCCAGGGGGCTCCTAAGGATTAGGCGTTTGCTGTCCATGAAGAGAACAGGAGATGTAGTTAAATGAGTCAGGATAAAAAATACAAAAGCTGTTGGTTTTATGGAGCACATAAATCTGTCACCATTTGGGGTCAAGAAAAGCTGGCTACAGTATTTACTTATTTCACCTATTAAAAAGTCATGATCAGCCAGCAGCACAGCGAGTCAAGTCTTTGGACTGGAAGACCACTGTGAAAGGTGGCCTGTCTTGTATGCATGGCAATTTCTAAAGCACATTTCCAGTATATCTCAGTGTATGTAAGTTTCAGAACTTTTGACATAAGTACTGAGCAGATCATCATAAATTGCTGGCATTAATGAGCATTTTGTCCTTCTTGTTGCTGCTTACAGCAAATTCCTGTCTTTATTTTATCCCAAGTTAACTTCTCTGTTGTAATTTTTGTGATGTAACATTATTACCATATTCTCAGCTAATTTAAATTGACAAATTGCCATGGAATGTTGGTGAAGTCGTGCCAATTTACAGCATTGCGGACCTGTCTGTAATTATTCATCTTGTTAAGGAAGTGTAAATAGAGCAAAGCTAAATATAAATGTTATTTTCTTTGCCTTCTAATAGAAAAGTTTAGTATATGCCTGATTAGTTACATACCAAAGTGAAATTACACATTATTTGTGTTTGCATTTTAGGTGACACGTAAGGACAAGTTGCATCGAGGCTGATAAAGTGAGATATGAAGTATGGTTTTTAGGAATGGCTTGTATTGAAGTGGGGAGGACCAAAATGGTGCAGAGGTGCCTGAAGTTACAGGGACTTGAAATGTTCTCCCACATAGCAAACAAGTGTTCTCAGCAGTGTGGCATTTGAGTCTCAGGTTTGCATGTGGTGCAGCTCAAAGGCAAAGGCCAAGACAACACAGTGGTCTCTTTTTTTTGTTTTCAGTGCTAAGCTGAGCTTGGCGAAGCACTGACCAGTTTGTTTGTAATGTTGGTGGTCCCACGGGATACCTCTGGCACCAGGAAGACCTTATCCCACAGAAAATACTACCTCTGTGGTCCCCCTTGTGCAGTAATGATGACTTCAGTCTGCAGAAGTTAGAGAAAGCTTGACACCAACTCTGGCTGTTTTCATTTTGTCTGTGCCACTGGGGAGTATAATCTCCTTGCAATTGTCTTCCTATTTCTTCCCAACTTGTCATTTTCCACCTTCTTTCTTACAGCCTTTTGTTTTTCAGAAGTGTTGTGCATACTGATTTATCCTGACAAAAACTTCTGGTTGTTGTGTTTGTATTGTTGAAGCAGACAGACGTGAAACAGTTGGCATTACACAAGTGTGCCATGAAGGTAGAGTATGGAGCAGCTCTAGACCATGCATCTCCCAGTTCTCTTCAGTTTAGATACAGATTCTGAAATGCTTATTTTCAGTTCTTTGGAAGTTTCACCAGAATAATGGATACATGTGTTTGTTGCTGTGTGGCTAGGAAAATATCCCCCAGAAATCATTGCTGAAATAATTGCTGCTGCTGCCTGAGTTGTTTGCTGGTTTAGGTTTAAAAGTCCTTTTAAGCTGGGGTGTTTTTGTGGTTTCTGTTTTACCTAAGTAAGTCTAAACTTACTAAGATGTTTGGAAGTGGTATGTATTTCAGATCTTTAACTGTAAATGCTGCACAGGTGTGAGAGTGAATTTTAGCTTGAACCAGTAGAAGCTACATGCTCTTAGCACGATAGAAAATGTAAAGTAGAATGGCAAAGGAATTAAACACAATGTTGCCTATGTGGTTTCCCATTCTTCATATTACAGGCTTCTTACGCTTTAACAAGCAACCTCTGTAGACCTTTGTGAGTTTCTCTCCAGTAACTATTTTTTTATTCTGTTCCTCTAAATAGAGGAAATCTGATATTTCTATCAGTAACAATGCATGGTTCATTAGGTACATGGTGCTCTTAATTGTCACTTTGGATACTGAGGGTGTTCACTCACAGTATACTCACTTTGGCAATCATGGCAATGTTCTTTTCATGTGTTTGGTAAGTAATAGGACTGCTTGATAGTGACTTTTTACTCTCTGTAATGTTTGAGCTTTTCCTTGGTTGGATTCTGCTTTGATTTATAATAGTATAAGTCACAGATGAATTACTTGTCCTGTTAGTGGAGTCCTGAGAGTGGAGTTTCCCTAGTGTGAGCTGGACACCTTGGGTATGTCTGTGATTTCTTTAAGGGTCAGGCTGGTGATCTGCACAACAGGCAAAACACCTTGGGTTTTCTTGTTGTGCAGATCACCAGCCCCAAAGGCAGTGTGGATGAAGTGTGCCCTCCACACACAGGACCTGTAGTGCTCAGGAAATCTGCCAGGGGGTGTACCAGTAAGTACAGCTGGAGGGCTGAGCCATGGACCATGCCCTGCAGGGCCATGGAAAGGGTGCGAGTGTGAAACTGTTGTGTGTACACCCTCCCTGAAGGCTGCTCTGTCACACCTCTGTTAGTGCAATGGCATCCACCTGCAGTGACTGTCTTTTCCAGAGCTTTCAGAGCAGAGAGCTGCCCCGGGTTGAGCTCTGCTGTCTGTGGGACAGAGCCTGGCAGTCTGCCACTTCCAAAAGGCTGCTCTTCCAAAAAGCTGCTCTCATCCACTCTGGGCAAGTGGGGCTTGAGGACTAGTGGCAGGCTGGCAGATAGCAAAACCCTGCATGGCAGTTTGGTGGAAGTCAGGTGAAGTAAAATTAAAATTAACTTCTAAGAAGCAATATTGAGGCTGGGGGAAACCTTTTGTTGTCAGCAAAAAGCTCGCCAGGCAAATAGAAGGAGTTCTGTAAGTTCAGTATCAGTGAAATCTGGGAAAAAAGGCATTGAAGAAGGATCACAGACCTTTTTTATTGCCGCTGCTTCCCAGAGGTCTTGGAGTCCTTCAAATTAAACATAAAATGTTTGCTACTGAAGAGGAACTACGCAGAAAGTATCTCTTTGGCATTGCTAATCTTATGCAATAATCTAGCATGAACCAACCTGCAGCATATGCAGCCGCTCCATACCATATCCAGTGTGCACACACATTTCATTTTTGGAAAGAGGTGTCAGCTTTCTTGTTAGCATTCTGTCCTTTCTCAGAGGATTTATACATCTGAATACATCTGAGCTCTTCATAATAAGTTTTTTCCCTTTCATTTTTTTTCTCATTCAAATCTGTGTGTTTTTTTAAATACGCATGCAAATGGGTTTTGCCCTTCATTTCCCAGCTAAGTTGTCACAGTGGCCCTGAGGCTGGCAGAGGTTCTGCACCATTACTTAGGACGTTGCTAATATGTGACTGAAGGTGCAAGATCTTGTCACAGGAAGAGGTTCACTGTTTCCTTTTTGTTGCTACTGCTGTTGCATGAAGGACTAGAGAAGCGAAATCAGAGGAAGTAGGGCAAAGAAAGACCACAGGTTGATGTTCAGCTCTGTTACACCAGTTTAAGGTGCAAGCCTGCCTGTGTGGGAGAAGGCATCTTTATTAAAGAGATTGTGTTACACAGCAAAGACAGAGTAAGATGTACTTTCTTCTACAATTAATATACGTTAAATGACAATAAGGACAATGAAAATATCTGTTTTCTCATTATTTGTTTACCTCTTATTTTCTTTGAGTTATTTTTAATTTATTTTTAATGGCAGTAAATAATTCTGGCGAGAGTTTGAAGCCGGATGTGTTACATGCTATAGTAGTGTTATTTCCTTAAGAAATACAATGCCATGTTTTGTATTTTTTAATCTGAAGGGCTGAGCGTGACTAATACCACACTTTATTCAAATTTTCTACCTAAAATTCAAAAATTAATATTTTATGCATCTGATTAATATGTATTCAATGCTCAGACAGATAAAGCAGTTGAGCTGTTCTACCCCTAGTGTCCTTAAGTTCCTTGTTGGGTACAGCCCGTAGCTCTGTAGTGGCACACTATGCCAGTGATGGGAACATTAGCTGCTACTGACTGAGTGAGAATCCTTTACAGCTCTCAAACATCAGTGATTTCAATGTCTAATGATTGCAATATGCTTATGATGAACTAACTACGTAATATACTGTACTGGAAAAAAAGCTCGGTTGGTGAGGTGAAGGTTGAGTGGGCTGGGGTGATGTTGGGACTTTCCTACCTAGATTGTTTCAATTTTGAAGTCAATTGGTCAGAACTGCTGAGGTTTTTATTATTGTACTTGATAAGTTTCAAGAGATTATCACAGAAACATTTGCATTTTGCTGCTGATCAGTACCTTGACTGAAACAGAATATATAAAAGGTTTCTTCATTTAGGCTGATCCTCTCCACCTCTGGACTATGAAAGGAAACTGATGAGATGACATAAGCTTAACTAAAGAGAAAGCACAGTTTAGTTTCTTTTATATGGTCATTTTTTACCTTTACTATTCCATTTTTTCTTCAATTACAGTGTTTTGGAGTAATTGAGGAAAATATTTAACTTCTGGCCGAATTTAATTTAGAATTAATCCCATTTATAGTTCAAATTGCTTTGATTATTTCTATAGCTGCAATCATCTGCATAAAGTTGAAGCAATGATACTGGCTTTATTTACACTCCAATTTTACATTTTGTTTACACTAACCCAATGTCTCTGTCTGTGTATCTTGGCCATCTATCTAGCTAACAACTTCCCCCCCCCCGCCTTACGTTTAAGTGTAACATGTATTTATTTACAGAGGGTCGAGGTACTCTCTGATTGCTTAATATAATTTTCATTAAGATTGACCATATCACATGTCAGTGTCATCAACAGCATTTTGAGGAATTCAGTTTGCATTATTTCATAACCAGCTGCTTCACAGTTACATTTAGTAAAGTGGCAAATGAGCCTGTAGAGGTGTCTTACAAAACAGCATGGTAGAAACATTCATATTTTAAAATAAAATCTAGAAATTTATTTTCCACTGACAGTGAAGATGGATGAACATGCCAAGCAAGTGCCTGTATACTAGTAAGAAGGCAGTGGGACATTTGGGTCAGAGAAGCTTACACTTGTTGGTCTTTTGAATAATTTGAAAAGTAACTTACTCAGTTCTGACAGCACCTGTCTCATAAGGTGTACTGGCCTTTCTCTGGATTCCTGTGCACTGGAGCTGACAGTATGGGGACCCAGCTCTGGGTGGGACTGTCAGGGGGCTGAGGAGAGGCTTTGCAAAGGTGTCCTGTAGGAAAAGCTGCCAGGCTTGTGTCTTGCACTCCCAGGGAATTCAGGTACTTGGCTCCTGTCTAGAGTCATGTAGCATTAGGTATCTGTGCAGGCCCTTTTTGTTTCAAAATATGACTAAATGTTTTATTCTAGTGGTTGGTTGCCCTCCATTCACAGGTGTATGATCCTGATCTCTTCCCAGGGTAGAGGTGTCAGGGTGCTCAACTGTGAGGCAACACAATCCAGCCCCACAATTAGGCTGTACCAGCATGAAAATAGAGCCTGAAAATTTCTTAAAACCTCTATATTGTCAGGTCCTTTCTTATTTTTTACCTTTTACCTTATCTAAACTTTGGTCTCAGGATCCTAAATCCTTTTGTGAGGATTTTTGGGAGTGACTAATTTTGCAGGGCTGCTTGGATGCTGGCAGCTTTGGAGCAGCAGCATAGGTGCTTGGTGGAGATGGCTGGTTAGGAACAGAGATGTCAAAGACTTCTTAATGAGCATTCAGTCTTTTGTCTCCTGAACTATCTAAAGAGTTCTGTTGATGAAGTGAAACTCAACTGAGTCAGTCGACATAGGTTCCTCTCTTTTCCAATGGAATTTTGCTCTAAATCCATCTTTTGATACAAAGCAGTTGTGGGATTCGTGCCTTACTGTGGTGTTTTGAGTAAAATGAGAGTATGCATGTCCAGCATACTCTCTGTGTGAGATTCAGGTGCCACTGAATTGTGACATCAGGCCTTTGACATCTTAAGATATATTTCACAGATCACAGAATTTTCTGGATTGAAAGGGCCAACCCCCAAGCGTGGTAGAAACATGCTTGATCCACAAGGATCATCAAGTCCAGCTCATAAGTGAATGGTCCATTTGGGGATTGAACCCACAGCCTCAGTGTATTTAATCTTTAAAGAAAAATAACAGTTGATTTCCCCCCCCCACCAGTAAAGTCTGTGCTTTGTGATCTTCAAATCTATGTATCTCATTCTACAACTTCACCTCAGGCTGCCTTGGTGCACCATGGTTTATAACGTTTCTGCTCTTGTGTGTTCTCCTTCTCTGATGGTATGTTTTAAAATGGTTAGAGATAATGGAGGAGAGGGTCTGGATGAGCTTGTCTTTCACAGCTGGGTATTGCACTGGTGACATAATGTAGCTTATGCACTCAAGCATCTATACTGTATGAATGCATATATTTGCATTCAGGTATTTGAAGTTATGTTTAAAGTGATATCTAATGGAATGGGGAAAAGTGACATATCATTGCATCAGCACGAATGTCTGTGGCTCTTGATGAGAAGTGCTGTTCTACCAATTTTAAAACACTATGGTTATGCAAGTCTTGTCCTAATGTGGCTTTGGTGAATGTCTCATTGCTCAGTGATTGCTGTTGTCTCATTACAAAATCTACAGATGAAAAGGTTTGTTGACATCAGGGGGTGTCCCTGGCTTTACTGGAGTGCTTTGGGACATTTCAGGAGTAATGATCTTTCATTGCCTCACACCTTTCAGCAGCTAGGCAGATTGGAAATCTGACTTGGGAGCATAGCTGAGACTAGAGACACAAAATCTGTGCTCAGGTGGATGTGCTGGAGTTGCCTTACTGATTGGGAACCAGGTATGGGTGCACAGAAAGGGTTAATCAGGAGACAGCACTGGAGAAACTGGGGGAACTGAAGATGGCTGGCTATTAGTAGAAAGGGCAGGGGGAGCAACAAGGAGATAAACATGTGATTTGGAACAGGAAATGGAAAGATAGGTGTGAGAGCTTGAGTCAGAGAGAAAATGACGCCAGTATGAGCATGTGAAGAAAGACGTGTCTCAGGGAAAAAGAAAAGTAACACTCTTGAGAAAAAAGGAGAGGAATGTATTATATTCTAAGGAAATGTAGCATTCTATATTGGTAGGCTAGGAATGAAGGGAAGAATAAACTTTGATGCTTTAGGGAGGAAACGGACTACACAACAACAAAATAGAGTAAAAATCAGAATCTGTAAGTGTGTATGTATTCAGTGCTGCTCTGTAGGATAAGACAGGTTTTATCAGTATGTATTATGGAGAGAAGTCTGTATGGATAGATACCTGGAACATCATCTTTCTCTTAATACCAAGTTCTTGATGTAAAGCTTGAGGCCTCCAGGTCTGGCAAACAAGTATGCATTTTTTTCATGTAGGTAAAAAGATAGTCTTAAATAGTCTCATTCTTAGAAATAATTGGCCCATTTTAGATTTTACTTTTTTTAAAAAAGAAAACTAAAGATAATCTGTTGGAGGAAGTGCCCCCCAAACATTACAGTTTGATAAAATCTTAGGATATTTTTAATGGTGGCCATGATCAGATTCAAAATTTGATTTAAATTAATTTGTGTCCCTATGACTTGAAACTGTGATTGCAAACTGTAATATAATCACTAGATCTAACTCCTGGCTGAACTAACATTTTCGTTTCAGGCAAACAAATGAAAATTTAGTTAATTATACAAAACCATTTGGGTGTATATAGCATAGGCTTCTTATTAAAATACTTTACTTTCTTGTCTTCAGTCTGAAAACAAAATACTTGCATATTTGCATGCATAAAGTTGAAGCATTTGTAATGTTTGTAACATCTGTCAGTGGGATTTTAAATAAAGATTGTAATCCAGATTCACATAAATTTACTCATATAACAGGTTACTGCAGGGAATGATCAGATAAGGGTTCACAAAGAGGCCTGCAGTGATGCCATAGGATTTTAGCTTTTATATTTTTCATGTATTTGTTATGCTGCAGTTTTCAGTGTGTAACACTGAAATCCATATAGAGTGTTAGCTACGGTTTCCCNAATTGGAAGATTGACCCCCAATATGCAAATGGACCAAACTTGTAAAAGTGTGAAAACCTGTGACCCGTCATCCATTTTTGGGTGTAGCCCCTGGGTGGGCTCTGTCTGCTCTAAATGTACCTGAAGGCCCTTCAATAAGTATTACTGCTTTTTATTCTCTTAATTTTGTCTGGTCGCTGTTTTTTGGTAGTCCCAAAAAGGCATCAGCAGTAGCATGTGGAGACTGTAGTGAGCCACAGTGGGGTGTGGGTCTGTTCCTGGTCTGTGATGTGTATTTTGAAAGAAGCTATCACAATATTCCAAAAGTAACACCTGAAACAAGGCTGGTTCTCATTGAAAAGATGTTATCCTTAGTGTTTTTCAAATTTCCTTCAAAGCTGGAGATGCACGGTCGTTCTGAGACCGGCATGAGTTAAAATGGAGAAGGGAGATAAGGAAAGCACATCTGGATGTATTTGAAGTTTTACATAAATACTTGAAGTGCTGGTATATGAAATCCAAGTTCACAGCATGTACTGTTAGGAGCATCCTCCTTTTGCTGTCCCAGTGAATATCATGGGGCAGCTCAGCCCCACAGGGCACTGCCAGTCACTTGGTGGCCCCAGCCAGAGTCACTTGGGGATGGCTATGGTGGCTGTGCCCTCTCCTGGACTCTTGCCCACCCCCACCACTTGCTTGATGCTGTATAAGCTCTGCACAGCAATACCTAGAAGAACCCTGTGTTACCAACACCGGTTATCACAGAATCATAGAATGGTTTGGGTTGGAATGGGCCCTAAATAGCATCTTGTTCCAAGATGGGCAGGAATACTTCCCTCTACACCAGGTTGCTCAAAGCCACACCCAACCTGGTGTTGAACACTGCCAGGGATGGGGCATCCACCACCTCTCTAGGCAACCTGTGCCAGTGCCTCACCACCGTCATAGTGAAAAATTTCTTCCTAGTACCTAATCTCAACCTACTGTCTTTTAGTTTGAAGCCATTCTCCCTTGTCCTGTCCCTATCTGCCCATGTGAAAAATCACTTTCTGTCTTTTTCATAGACCCCCTTCAGGTACTGGAAGGCTGCAGTGGGGTCTCCCAAGAGCCTTCTCTTTCCCAGGCTGACCTCTCAAATCCCTCAGCCCATACTCACACGAGAGGTGCTCCTAGTCCTGTGATGAGTTTTGTGGCCTTCTCTGGACCCTCTCTAACAGGTCCACATCTTTGTTGCGCAAACGGTTCTTTAACGTCTTTCCAAGAAACATAAATTCCCTGTTGATATTTTGCCATCTCCTTGTTGCAGTCTCCTTCAACTCTACTTGAAAGAGTTGGACTGGTCTGTTCTGGTCCCATACCCAAAACACAGCATTGTACAAGCTATTGTGAAGAAAATTAACTTGAGCCCAGCCAAAATCTGTACAATGCCATACTTTCACACATACAATTCAAGGAATAGGTAACACATAAGCTCATAGGATATGTGACACTGGCACTGGCAATGCCAGACAATATGACTGACACTGGCATTTCTGGGAGTTTTTCTTCCTTCAGGAAGAAGGAAATAAGTTGGTAATTATTCACAGCTCAGCAAGTCCCTTTCTGCCCTCGCTAACAACATGAGAATTATGAACTATTTCCTTTGAAATCAATAAAGTTTGAAGGAGTTATAACAAAGCAAAAAGAATGAACTTCTTTCATCTTCTGTGCTTTCTTTCCCACACCTTCGACTGCAGATCAGTGATCCTTAATTGGAACCATTGCTACATATCTATTTTTGCATAAAATCCTAAAAATGTTTTAAAGTGCAATTGAAGCATGTTAAACAAATACTTCTATCTGTTCCTAAGACTGCTTTAATTTCTATCCCTCATGTTTCATATAGGTCTAGCCACTAAATTTGCATGAAATTAAACTCTGGTGAAATGAGACACCAAGTGCACTTCTGTGGGTTCAGGGAAATCAAGTCAGGTCAGAACATCATTGTGCATTTTATTCTTCAGAGGATTTGCTCATGTGACCAAGAGCTATTTTCCTTTACTGATTCACTTTAAATTAGATGTTAGATCACTTCTGTTCAATAGACATAGGAAAGAATATGTCTGAGGGAGAATATTATTTAATTCAGACCTTCTTTCTTATTTCAAGACTTCTGGTCGCAATGGCAACCCAGAGATACACAGTACACCTGAAAGAAAGATGATTGACATTTTTATGTCATGTATTTAATTCATCAGTGCTGAGACACTTCAGAGTTAAAATATATGGTCCCATTATCTGTTTGGGTTTCCTAAAGAAAAGAAGAGTGTCTAATACACATGTTTAGAGCATTGACAGGCTGTGGGTTAGAGACAGCATTTGTCTCTGAAGGTAGCATTGGGAATAGCAACCCCCCAGCTCCTATTTGAAGAGTTTCCTGTTTTCTGCAACAGGAATGAGGTGTGTGTAAGTGGCTGCTGCCAGTGCTTTTCTTAACAGCATCCCTTCCAAATTGTTAAAAATCTGCTGCTGAAACTGCATGATCAGTGAGGTCTGTAGGTAGTCACATTTTCAGGCAGAGCAGCAGCTCTTTGTTCCAGCTGGGCAGAATGCTGTACCTGAAAGGTAGGGAGGGTGTAATGGTCGTGCTCTTAGTCTGCTCTTTGCTTGCATGGGAATCCCAGATGGATATTTTCTGTTCCAAATGTTAGACTCCTAACCTTTCTCCCATTTAACCGTAAGTGCTCAAATTCTTCTGGGAACGTGGCCTCTGTCTATCTGTAGATAGATATATGTTACCAAGTCTTTGGGTTTATAAAATATCTGTTATTTGGCTCTTCCTACAGAAGCTGAGGCTTTTCTTCACAAAGTAGTTCTCAATATTGAATACTTCTCCTTTCATGAAAACTGCTTCTACTGCCATGTTTTCTGCATAGAAGGCATTTTGTGTTGTAAATGTTGTTTTGGATAGAAATAGAAAATTGTGTTAGAAATACTTTGACAGAAATTGATTATTGTATATCCTAGAGATGCTCAGAATGTGGATTCAGCTGATCTTCCTTAAAGAAGTGAAATGTTCCCAAGTTATTATTTTGTCCTTTCATAAAGAAGTCTACCCTGTCACCCATGGTGGTTTTGAAATGCACTATTGTCTCACCTTTGACCCAGCAGTGTCTGACAAGTCTCCCTAGATAGATCAGGCTCTTTCAGAGAAACAGTTTCTCAGCCATGCACTTTAATTCAGAAGAGGCCTTTTAGAAACGGGTCAGATGTGGTACTAGCTTCAGCTCTTGACTGGTGTGAGTCCTCTTCCAAAAGCAAAGCAGTGGGGGTGGCAGTGAGAAAACAGTAAACCAGGACAGTGAGTTGGATTCCAGGACACAACAAGGAAAGCTGCAGGGCTCCTGTTACCTCTGCTTGGTACTGTACAGACAGTAGGAGATGGTAGTTTCATATAATAGTAGTTTCTGCCTTTCTTTGGTTTTTGTAGAGGCTGCCACTCTTTTTTTTTATTTCCTGTGTTCCCTGGGAATAGCCACTCTGTTGTGACCCTTCTACATTTGGAACCAGGTAGCCTACAGGTCATGAAGCACCTGCTGATGCCCCAGACTCTGCACTGCTGATTAATATTTGTTTCCAGACCTTCATCACTAGGGAATTTTTATGCTTTTATAAGTAGCTGTTAAGTGAGAGGTAAAGAAAGCAAGTAGAAGGTAGGTTCAACAAGGTTTCTTGTCTCAGAATTTTGCTTAATTTAACCCATATTATACACAGGGGCTGACTGTCTTATTTTCTTTGTTGCTGTGAACATCCTGTGGCCTTGAGTCAGGGTCAGGCTCTTTGCTGATATATAAACCACCTTCCCAGATTCCAGGCTAATCTCGAAACTTACAGCTTGCTGCCCTGCTGGAAAACCCTACTTCAGCCTATCTTTGGCTTGGCACTTCTGTCCTTGTGTCCTTCTCCTCAGTCGCCCAGAGATTGCAGAATACAACACTGGGGCCTGGACTCTTCATGCTGTTTGCAAATTATTTATTTCCAAACTTAACACCTTTTCCAGAGAAATCTGAAAAGCCATTGTGTGTTGAAGTAACCATACTCATTACTTACTAGCTCTTAATTACTGTGTTGGCTATTTTTTTCTCCCTGTCAAATTCGTTGTTGTTATTTCTCTTCTTTTAGTGGAAGGAGCACAGTTCAGTATATTTTGAGAGTGAAAAGCAGCTGTTAGACTTAAAAATAGAGACAGTTCATAAAGGCAGAAGAGAATTCTTATATTTTATGCACACAGATTCACCCACAGCACTGCAGACAGCATTTTCAGTTTTTGCTTGTGCCCTCTCCTTCTTTCTTTATAGTTTTTGCCATGCTTTCAGTTTTTCATGCATTTTTTTATCTGCAAAACAAAAAGCTTAAGATGCCCAGTGCAGATACTCTTTTTGTCCTCACGCTATCTCTCTTGCATGTTGCCTCTGCTGTCTTGACCTTCTTTGGAATTTATGTGCCTGTGTGGAGACTGTAAATTTGGAGAGGGGGTGCTCCTGATACTGTGCTGTGCTCATTTCCTCTAGCTGCAGTAACTGTCACCCCACACAGCAAACCCCACACAGAATCACCAAGGTCCTGGGTCTGTGGGCTAAAAGGAAGGCTGAAACACTGGCTGGGGAAGATGACACCTCTGTGTAGCAGTTTTGAGGAAGGAAACTATCAGTTTCAAAGGCATGTATGGGTAGGCATCATACTGTGTTGCCAGAAGAATTAATGTGATGAGCACAGAAGATGTGTAGCTGTTTACATGGTGACTTCACAACTGAGATTTGGCAGAAGGATTAGTATGTTTTAAGCAGCAGAGTTCCTGTTTTGTAGTATATGGTATTCATCTGTGTTGGTAAATGTTCTTTCTCTTTTTTTTGTGCCTCTCAGCTGTCATATCCTTAACCTTTGTGTGGTCACAGACCCAATGATCAGTCTGGTGAGTTCAGTTTGTTGCAGAAAATATTTGTTCTCACAAAAGCAAGACTAGAGTATGTGCCTGGTGGCCAGGCATGTTTTAAGTATCAATTAGTACCTCAATTTCACCAGTATTGCACAAGAATAATTTGTTTTTAATTCATAGTAGTATTCTGACTCATTAGTTAATTAGTTCATTAGTTAATTAGTTCATTAGTTAATTAGTTCATTTTCTTAATACAAAGCCATGACTGTTAAAGCATGTCATTGTTATGATATCTGGGGTACAGGAAGCAAGAGCAGTAGCAGTTTCAGCATGAGATGATCTCTGCTTCTCCAGCTGAACTCTGTACTTGTCTGCTGTGGCTATTGTGAGAATTGTAAGGTAGTCCATTTTCTGTCGAGCAAAATTAATTGGTTTTTTTTTTTTTTTTTTTTTTTTTTGGTTTTTTTTTTTTTGTTTTTTTGTTTTTTTAATTCCATTTCAACAAATTTAAAGAGAATCTCTCACGAAATTAAACGTATCTGGCTGNTGTTTTTTTTTTTTTTGTTTTTGTTTTTTTTTTTTTTTTTGGTTTTTTGGTTTTTTTGGGTTTTTTTTTGTCTTTCCTTGAGCAACATTTATATTTCTTTTTTTCTTTTGGAATATCTACAAACTATATATGCAGTTGGTACTTTAAATCTCTGTAGATATATATACCTTAGGACCTGACATTTCAGGGTTTAGCTTTTCGACAAGTTATAAAAAGAAAATTTCACAGTTCATGCCTGTGGCCATGCAAGTTATTCTCTCAGGGGTTCTGACATTCCTTGATACATCTGAAAGCTTTTTGTTGTAGTTTTGATACCAGATGGGGAAAACATCTTCATAACCAAGATGGTCTCTTATGTGTACAGCTCCCCAGATTAGAAAATTTAAGGCAGGTAATGCAAATGGCAAGGTTGAAATGAATGAAGTATTTAGACAAATGTGGTTGCAAAGGCTGTGCAGTTCCAGAGTGTGGTTTCACATTGTGTGTAATCCAACCTAGCCTCAGACTGCTGTCCAAAGGCAGCTTTTTCATTACCTCCTGGTGAAAAGGGATATGCAGCTATATTAATGCACCTTCACTTCCACTAGTGCCTTGATTTGCTAGAGAACTGGTGATTATGGCTACACAGTTGTTAGATGCAGTACAAGGGAGAGATGAAATAGGTTGCTGGTTCTTGGGAACAGTGAGAGTGATGAGGGGAGAGAAGGGAGAGTCTCTTGTTGGTGGCAGCCCAGTGTTTAGGTCAAATTAACCACAGTGCAAAAGTGCTCTCTTAGGTGTCTAATATTTAATAATCTGTGAGATGTTTTAGTAGCACTATGACTCACTGCTCTTGCTTGCTTATCTCCCCTGTCAGTCAGAACATTTCATTCTCCCTTGGTTTTAGCTCACTTTGCCTCATCTGTTATATTTATATATTTGTCATTGCAGACATAGCTGTATGCTGTGCACATTCTGATAGAGAAAACCAAAAGCATCTTGCCTTGCTCCCCTGTGGTCGGGTTTGGATTTCATTAGGCATACACCTTCTGGTTCCTCTGATGCCCGAGATATGAAGCCTGCTGTAACATCTGCTCCTTCAGACTCGTGTCTTTATGCAGAGAGCACGTTCAGACAATCTCTCACTGTCATGCTGCAGTGGCAGGACCGGGCACGTCCTTGCTGCACACAGACCAGTTAAGGATTCAGGAGCAGTTCTCCCACTAGGCTCTGGTTATAGCTGTTGGCGTGAGAATTAGCTATCAGAAATTTTCATACTCTTAATATTTGTCACTGTAGGGCAGCGATTTAGGCATTGTGACTTCCAGCTATTTGTTTGTGTTTGTAAGGCAGGTAATTGTGATACCTAGGCAGGCATGTGAAGAGAGAACTGCCTGCTTATAATACTGCTGAGAATGAGATGGACTTCCCAAAGATAATGTATACTGGTGTGAGATCTGCCTGGAGCTTTGAATGTAAGATGGAAAAGACTCTCTAACACTGAATCCAACCTATTTCTGAGCAACTCTTTTGTGGAAATCCACTTGGTAAATGTATAAATCTCCAGAGAGAAATTGATGACATTGGGAGATAGCTTTAGATACCTTCCTTTTAATTATTAGATGCTTTTCTAATTTCTGACCACAGTATAGGTAGTAAACCAGCATCTCTCCACTTGTGACAAAAACATATTCCTTTACATTAAATAGTTGATCTTCCTTTTGCAATTTTATCAGACACAAGCTACACTCATTCACTGCCTTGTTTCTGCTTGGCCTCCCTGGTTAGACCCCTCTACCTCATTTTTCAGTTTGGAAATGACTGTGAAGAGCCTGGTACTTAACATCTTATTTCAGGCTGAAAAATAAACTCTGATCTTTGTCTTTGCACTTTGGATTAGTGTGGTTTTTTTCTTTGGGTTGTTGTGTTAGGGCCTGTTAAATCGGTAGTAAATGTTTGTTAACTGCACCGTTGACGAGTGTATATGATTAAAAGAAAAGAGACTTCTAAATGAGAGGGTTTTAACTGAAAGACATAGCTTCTTGTTCATGACTGCATTTAATTTATTCTGGTCAGTTTGAAAGAATTCAGTGGTTTAAAAAGTGGCAGCCATTAATGTTGTGGCATCTTAGTGTTTGCATTTTCTCGTGAACCATCCATTCTTAGTATAAGCAAATAGTGTAAATGCAGGAACTCAATGTTCCCTAACATTGTGTAACAGTCTTGTTTGTTGGACCTGGTTGTTCCATTGTAAGAGGTAATTTATAATACAGTTTATTATATTATAGATCCACATACAGTAGAGTTGGAAGCAAGAGCCTGTGGAGAGAAATTTCTCAGTACTTTAAAGAAAGTATGTCTTGCACAGAGTTCTGCTAATAAAAATTGGATGAAAAATCTATCATGGTGATTAAGGATATGACTGTCTTTTTATATGA
Source organism: Urocynchramus pylzowi (assembly GCA_013397555.1). Taxonomy (NCBI): domain Eukaryota; kingdom Metazoa; phylum Chordata; class Aves; order Passeriformes; family Fringillidae; genus Urocynchramus; species Urocynchramus pylzowi. The sequence continues at coordinate 1,011,763 of VZRH01005100.1, read as the reverse complement.
AAAACGGAAATGGTAGGATAAAATTAAGACAAGTGTAAGTATGTAAGAATACTTGATAATCTTTGTAGTTAGTTTTGAGACATTGGTGGAAAGTCTCAATACATGGAGTGTAGACACAGCTCTAAAATGGCTGTAAAAGTGTTTCCTTTTCTCAGAAGTAAAAAAAAAAAACAAACAAAAACAACAACAAAAAAAACCAACAAAAAAACCCCACTAAAAAAAAAGCTGCACTGGCATTTTTTTTTCATTGGTGGGTATTTTGTACTTGCCTCTGATACACTATGCCTGATAGTCCTATACTTGAATTTATATTTACAGGTTACCAGCTTCTACTTTGCATATTAAATAGTGCAATGTACCCAGCTGCAGACTGGGCCCTCAGCCAAGACTCTTTTCACATGTGAGTCTCTTTCTGCAAGGGCGTGCCTCCATTTCTCAATGCCCGTCTTCAGATTAGGGTTTTTATATTACAGAGATGTATTCTTTCTAACTTCAGCTGCTTGCTTATAGCAGATGCTCCAATGAGTGGAATTGATTGAAAGGTTTTCTCTCTAGATTTCTTGAATTAATATAATATTTCATTCTTTCCTGTATTTTCTGTGTCATATTTGAGGCTGTGATGTTTGATTAGGTGAACAGTGAATGTTCAGAATAAGCTGTTTTTCTCCATCCATTCTCTTCTTAACTGTTCTGTTTTACTCATGGAAAAATAATCTGTTTTCCCATCCCTGTGCATTTTAGAGAAAGCAAGGAGTACAAATCTCCTTTTGTGTCTTTCAGATACCTGTATTCAATCAATAGGTGCTCTTGCCTTTGAAATTCATGATTTCTGGACTGTTTATTGAAGTGGGACCATTTAGACTGTCATGCTCTATCATGTGGTGCACTGCTGTAGTTTTTCTTTCAGTTCAGCAGTGCTGTAATGAAGATAATTTAGCATTGTTGACACAGTCTATACTTCTGTTTGAGTTTTGTCAATAATATATTTCCATGTGTAGAAAGGCTCATTAAGAAAGGGATTTTAATAATGCATGGAGAAGGTAGGGGTTCTGCTAATAAACAGACGCCAAAGCAACAAAACCAATTATTTAGCTAGGATCCATTTTAATGTATCTGTAAGTAGGCAAACTGTTAAAGTTGTTTGGAACTCTGAGATGATCGTATTAAATAGCCTTAATTGCTTTGCTCTAATACAATTCAGTTATTATGGAGTCAGTGGGATTGGAGATGTGTGCTTGATTTCCTTACTTGACCAGTATAACCTGTGTTCAAAGTCTTAGGGGATATACCTTCTCTATCCTTAGGTTGGGGTGAGTTTCCTCTGCTTGCACTGGCATTATTATTGTTGTTGTTATTATTACTATTATTGTTATTATTGTTATTATTATTAATAATAATAACAACAATAATAATAACAACAATAATAATAACAATAACCACTGGCACTTAAATGGGAATTGCTAATTCTGTGTCCTAATATGAATTAGGAAAAGAGGGAGAATATTAATTTGATACAAAAGTCTGTTGTTCTCTAATGAGGCTCATGCATCTCATCCCTGTTAGTGCTTGTGAGTAAAGACTCACGAGTAATTGGAAGTATAGCTCAGGGAGGTTTTTAATTATCAAGTGCAGTTTTCAGCCAAATTTTATTTTTGTTCTCCCATGAAGAGGCAAAAAAGTCCCCTGTTGTAGTTGTGCTGAGGTAAATCTTAGAGGGATTGACTAAACTGAAGGGATGAAGCAGTACTAAGCCTCCCTCATAACTTAGGTCAGTCCTGCTTTGCCAAATACCTTGTTTTGTTTTTCAGTCATTGACATTGACTGAAAACTTGTGGAATACTGATCCTACTTGCCTGTCAGTTTTTATTGTACAGAAATAGTCATGCAAAGCCATTACACTTCTTTTCACTGTTTAGTCTCCAGTGGTATTAGCTACTGCAGTGAGGTTTTATCAGCGATTATCTGCAGGAGTTTGAAAAGATTGTCTTAGTGCCTCCCACCAGAGCATAGAATATGACTGCGGAATTTTATGGCTGTCACCTCTAGGTCATGTATCCTAGCAGGATGGAAAATAATTGAAAGGTCTAGATCAGTTATCTGTCCAGTGTATGTAGGTGAACCTACATTAAAGTCAGAAAAGGCACATCATTATACGCCTTGTGTATTTGCCAAGACCTGATATGGCCGTTGCCTTCCTGTTTGCCTTCAGTAACTCACATCTAAATCCACAAATTTTGTGTATTTGTCTGTTCATACAGTAAGAGACCTTGATTGAATGAGGTTGTAGCTTTGCTTGGATAGATAGTCTTGAAATATATATCTATGAAAGACACAGGGACCCCCATTTTTGCCTGAGTTAATGTTATTGAAGTGCTTAATTTAGACTTTTCATAATAAAACTCACTTAAAGTGATTTTTAATAATAAACTGTCTAATTATAAAAGTAAAAATTTGTAAACATTTCAGATACTGGCTTAACATTATGTCTTTTCTTCCTTACTGTGTTGTTGGCAAAGAAATTACAAAGCAAACAAGGGTCATGGTTCTGGTGACCCCTGGACTTTTACTGCTGCACCCTTTGCACTTGGTCTACCTGGCTGCTGAAGGCAGAAAAGTTTAAATTTCTGATTTCAGCCCAAGACATTTTGCACTTTGTCTCCTGTGAGGCTTCTGCACCTTTTGTTCCTCTAGATTTCCTTTTATTATCTCTTTGCTATGAAATGTGGGGTTGGTTGGTCGGTTGTTTGCCTGGGGTGATGGATCATGTGCAAGAGAGACTGACACTGAGTTAAATATGGGATGCTTTCTGTGTTCAGGCCACAAAGTACATGAGGTTTCTCAGCTCCAGTTTCCAGGATTCATTAAGGCTATATAAATACATCTCAGCTGTAAGATATTTACCATTTTGATTAAAAACTCATCTGAATGAAGGGTATGTTTCTCATGGAGTTTTTTGTTCTTCTGGAGACATGATTTTCTGTGGTTAAATAAATGATGGAGAGTTTTAAAATCCATTCCATTTTGCATGATAAACTACAGCCCTTTTATACCTCTGTGCAGATCATGAGAAAAGAAATGGATGTAAAGAGAAGGTGAGAAAATAAAATGCAGAAGAAAATTGGAAAGAAGCAAAGAATCTGATATGCAAGTCAGGAAGAAAGACTTCATAGAGGAATGAAGGAAAGGAGAACTTGACAGTGTCATTATAGCATAATGAAATGAAGTTTGTATGTCATTAAGGGATTAACATAATAAAACAAAGAGAAAAAAATGACAGTAATAATAAAGCAATGCAATTTTAAGTGCAGGAACTTAGCAAAAGTAGTTTTAGTAATTTAATAAGTAAATGTGTACTTTAAAAAAAATGTGAATTATTAAAAAAAATGCATTGGAAACCTTCATTTTCTACAAAACCTGTAGACTTCTATTTGCATGGCCAGCAATGGTTTCCTAATGTTATTTTGTATTTGAAGTTCAGACTTTAGAAACTGTCAAATTAATGCCACCAGATTTTACTTTTATGCTGAAAATATAGTAACTTACACATTTTTAAGTTGAAAGTAGTCCTGAATTTATTGCCACTTTATGGGGATTTTTTACAAGATAGAGAAGCAAATTGGCATGGAATATGAATAGTATTTTTTTGGGCTGCTCAGTCCTGAGAGTTAAATTGGTGGGGGAAGTGAAAAACAAGTGTTCTTCTGTTTGCTGACTGTGGGTGACAGAAGCCCCAAGTTGCCCAGGCAGAGCTCAACTGGAATTCTTCTCATCAAACCAAGTGTTGCACTTCATCTAAACATCATGCTTGAAATGGGGGAAAGGGACAAGGTATTTTTCCTTTAATCTTAAAAATAATCTCCAACACCCTGACAGGATTGTGTGCCGTATTTGCCATTGGGTTCTTCTGGTTTTCTTTCCAATGACTTTTCCCCCCGCCACCTTTTCCTCCTATTAATCATTGTGAAATACACGTCAGCAAAGATGTTTCTGCCAGACTTCTGACCTCACCATATCTAAATGGGGTGTCAAGGGTGAAAAGTTTATCTCTCTGCAAAGGAGATAACAAGCTATCACTGAAAGTACAGGATTGTCATCCTGATCAGTTTGAAATTGAGGGAATGAGAAATAAGCTCTTCTCCGTTCTTGTTTGCGTTGGAGTGTAGGGCACGAACGGATTAAAAAACCCGCTGAGACGCGGACGTGGGAATCTCTCATATTCAGCAGGAGGGTTCTGGTTTGACCTGCTCTTAAAAGAAATAAAGTGTAATACAATACCTTGAAAGAATGATAAATCTTTAAACCCTGTGCAGACAAATAGTGTTCTTCAGTGATGAATTGTTTTGGAAGTTCTCAACTAAGGAGAGATTTGTTATGCCTGCAAGTATTTCCGATGAGTTATGACTACTCACGACTAATACACAATCTGGATCCCGAATGAAGACCTAGTTGGACAGTGGTCCAATGACACCAAGTTCTACTGATCTTCAGAAAATAGTTGTCTCTTGTCTCTGGTTTAGCAGAGGATAAGTGTTTAATTGTTATTTCTGTACTACAAACTCAAACTGATATGGTCTGTGTTTATAAGGACAGATTTACATGGTGGGTGTGTTCCATTTATTGTGGCTTTATTCCTCATGCTGGGAGATACACAAAGGGTAATTTCTTCTGTGAAGTCAATATAGAATAGTAACTCATACTAGATTTTCTTGGCTTAGCACCTGCATTTGTCAAGATTTCAGAAATTAAAAGGTTCACCAGGAGTTATAAGTCTCCATATATGACAGATGTCCGTGCTTTGACTGTGTCAGGAGTTTTGAGAACATCATGGATGTGTTGGAAATGCAGTGAACTTAGAAAGCCTTAGTACTTCCAATTTATGTTTACTTACAAAGCGCAGGACCTCCTGGAGTAATCTAAATTTGGACAGTCTGCTCTATCGAGAGAGTAACTTTCCCTCTTGCCATGCCCAGAAGTATTTCTTTTTGATGCTTGCTCCTTCCATGGTGGCAAAGAACAAAGTGTACTGGCCTGCCCCTTGTCTAGCCTTGTGGTCTCCTGTCTGTGGCAGCCTTAGTACTTCTGATGCACAGTTTTGCAGTTTGGAAACTCTCATGTGCCTCTGTTGTTTCTTTTTTTGTTGCTGTTTGTTTGTTTAGTTTTGTTCAGTTCCTTCATCATATCACACACAGAGGTTAGTCTATTTGGTGTTACCCACTTTTAGGACTGCATACAGTAAGAAGTCTCTAGCTTATTCTCATGTTGAGAAGGCTGGGAAGTAATCTATGGATGTGTATTTGGTAGTGACATGAGAGATGAAGAGTATGAAAAGGCATCTTCAGATCTGCGCTCAGATCAGCAGTCACTGGGCTGAGGAGTTTATGCACACAGGAGACTGATTATTCTGTCTTTAGGGCTGCTCACACAAATGCTCTCTGAAAGCACTGCTCTTTTGGGTGTACCTGTGGTTGCTTCTGAACATTTTTGTCTCTGCCTGAAAGCACCTTCCTCTCTCTTTGTATGACTGGACTTGGATCTTTCCCTCTTATACGTGTAAAATCACAGGCTGAAAGACTGTACTATCTCAGACAGAGATCTATGAACCACGTCAAATATTTGTTATCCAACGGGTTTAGCTGGACACCTGTGTTTTCAGTGGTTCTAACAGAGAATGGACTTGGTGCTGTGTAATGTTTAAACTTGAATAAATAAATAAGTTTATCTAGTAAGTAAAGTAAAGAGAGAACATGGGAAGGAATTCCTGCATTGTCACAGACAGCCTTATAAAGTAGTGACTTTGTGACACAGCAAAGCACTAGAGAAAATTGTCTCAAAGTAACGAGGTACTTCAGTTAATGTATATTCTTATTTTATTGAAAATAAGCATATATGGCTTCCCTCTTAAGCCAAGAATAAGGCAAATCTTGGTTTATGTTTACTTACAAAGCGTAGGAAGGACCCCTTGGGGTAATCTGAATTTGGATAGCCTGCTCTGTGGAGAGAGTAACTTTGTCTCTTGCCGCACCGAGAAGTATTTCTTTTTGATGCTCGCTCCCTCCACAGCGGCAAAGAGCAAAGTGTACCGGCCTGCCCCTTGTCTAGCCTTGTCCTCTCCCGTCTGTGGCAGCAGGGAGGCACCCAGGGGTGATGGCAGAAGGGCTGCTCAGAGTGCGGGATGCAGCGTGGCTCTCCAGTTCTGCTGCAGGGATACTGCATCCTGGAGGTGTATAACAAGAGGGTACTGGAGAGCGAGCCGTGCCCAGTCCCTCTTACCATCGGGTGAGTTTTCTGATCCACCTTGAAACAAGCTTCTTCTGCACCCCAGCCTTTCGAAAAACCTCTGTTTTTCTGTCACCCCTTACAACTCACTAGAATTTCATTACAGTCGCTGCAGAATGCTTTGCCATTGCTGGGAAAGACTCTGAGCCTGTGCTGCTGAGAAACCATGAGTCAGCTTGCTCAAGGGAAGGAGGAGGAGGCAAGGAAATCTCCTTTTATGATGAATCTTCCCACACTTCCTGCTGTTTCTGTTTTGGGCACACTGGTTCAGAAGCTGTGGGCTGTTTTCTGCCTGGCTCTCAGTGTGTGAAAATTGTTCCTTCCCTAAGAGGGATCACCTCCTTGTCCTGATATGAGGTGACAGTATCCCACGCCTTTCCCCATCTAGAACAAAAGGGATGATTTTCATCTCCACTTGAAGCGAAGCACAGTGTCATGGGGGAACTAGGGCAGGAGAAAGCCCTTGCTGAGCTCTGTAGAGTTTCAGAGTCCAGCAATGTTAGAGAGGTTTTCTGAGTCACTCTTTACTCTGAGAGGCTGCTGTTTAGTCTAATCCTGTGGAATAAATATATTCTCATTAAATTCACAGGGGCTCACATCCTAACTTAACTAAGGCGTGACTGGACTCACAGCACTAACAGCAGAGTTTTTTGCAAATTACATACCATACAGTTGTGTAGGTTAGTCAGTGAAAAGCCCACTTCTGCCTCTCTGCTTGGAAGGTCATATTCTGAGAGTGAGTACAACAGTGATGAAATAGTTTTAATATAATATGATTCTGGATAAAAATTATGACAAAGAGGTAACAAAACAGTGCAGTTCACTTGCTGGAAACATCTTGCAAGGGCTTCAATTATATTTCATGCTTGAGTTGAGAGCTGCTACAATAGTGACAGGAGGAGAAAAATAGAATTGCTTCATTTCTTTCTCCCACCCACGGACGTTTCTCAGTGTGGAAAATGAGTCATCAAGAAGAGGTATTTTTACTTTGCAACAGACATTAGAGAAATGTTGATCTTCAGGCAAACTGTGTGTCAATTGATCTACTAGGCAAGAGGTCTGGTCCTGCTTGCACAGATTTTATTTATTTTGGAACCACTGCAAAGTCACAGCAAGAAGCAATCAGCACAAACTCCCCAGGATTCACAGTCAGTTCAGGTGTGGCTCCCACTGTGTCAGCTGTGTGACATGGCTGACCTGAGGAGTGTGCCAAATTGCTGGGTATGAGTCTGCTTTGATGAAACTGGGGTAAATCCTCAGCAGAGACTGATGGTCCCAGACCCCTCTGCAAGTACTGCCCCAGCCCATTGGCAGTGGCATGATGGGTCTGCCAGGACAGGGCCTGCTTGCCAGCTTGGCCTCAGCTCTGTTGGATATGGATAGGGACATCTATTACTTTTGGAGATGTAGACTGACATATCCCAGCTTTCAAGAAGTTTTTTAGAAGTCTCCTGTCATAATGAAAAGTTAGCATCAGCTAAATCATGAGGTGGCCTCTTGATTTGAGAATATAATCAGCTGGAATGTCTGGGCTTGCTGCTGTTTGCCATCTGAGAATTTGAGTGTTTAATCTACTTTTAATTTGTCTCTTTATTTTGGAGTATAAGGCTTCAATATAATGTGTAACAAACAGGGATTTTGTCTGTCATTGTCAAAGCCTTTTGCAGAAGTGGAAGAGGAAACTTGAGGCTCAAAGCCATGTAAAGGAGTTATCAAATTGATCCACAAAGTGCAGACCTCATATTCATAGTTTCTCACTAGACCACACTGTTATTCCTCTAAGCTTTTCAAAGGTGCTGGTGGCTCAGAGGAACGTAAAGCAACAAACTGGCAACCACAGACTAGTATTTCTCACCCCCAAACTAGTATACATCACCCAAAACATGTTTTGCTGGCAAGCCAGTGTTACTGTTGAATTAACGTTTTTCCCTTTTACTACCTTGTATTTTTGTTAGTATTTACTCTCAGATACCAAGTTTGCACACATCTGGAGAGCTTTCTATGTTGTTCTGTATGGGGTTTGCACAGCCAGGTTTTGCACAGCACAGGTGGACTAATAGGGGTGACTTCTATGAGAAGCTGGCAGTGGTCCAAGATGAATCTGCTGCTGGTCAAAGATGGGCCTATCAGAAAAGGTGTTAACACCTCTCTGATATTTAAGAAGGGAAAAAAAGTTATTGCACAGATGTAGTTGCAGCCAGAGAAGAGAGGAGTAAGAAGATGTGAGAGGAACAACTCTGCAGACCAAGGTCAGTGAAGAAGGAGGTGCTCCAGGTGCCAGAGCTGAAATTCCCCTGCAGCCCGTGGTACAGAACATGGTGAGGCTACTGTGCCTCTGAGCCCATGAAGGAATCCAGATATTAGAGATCCACCTGCAGCCTGTGAAAAAGACCTGCAGTGAAGTAAGTGGGTACCTGGGAGAGGAGGAGGCTGTGACCCCATGGGAAAACTCTGCAGGAGCAGGGTCTAGGCAGACCCATGGAGAGAAGAGCCCATGCTGGAGCAGGTTTCCTGGTAGGATTTGTGACCTGTGGGGGACCCACACTGGAGCAGCCTGTCCTTGAAGGACTGCACCCCATGGAAGAGAACTGCTGCCCATGGGATGGACTCATGTTAAAGAAGTTCATGGACAATTATCTCCCATGGGAGGGACCCATGCTGGACCAGGGGAAGGACTCCTCTCCCTGAGCAGTGGCAGGAGCAACGTGTGATAAACTGATTGTAATTCCCATTTCCCCCTGCACCACTGTGAGGGAGGAGGTAGACCCCTCCTCCTAGGAGGGGAAGGTGTTCTTAATTTTATTTTAATTATCCTGGTCTGATTTTGATTAGTAATAGAATTCACTTAATTTCCCCAATGCGGGTCTGTTTTGCCCGTGATGGTATTTGGTGGGTGATCTCTCTCCCTGTACTTATCTCGTGAACCTTTTATTATATTTTCTCTCCCCTCTGCACTTGTGGAGGGGTGAGATGGAGAGGCATTGGTGGGCACCTGGCATCCAGCCAGGGCTAACTCACCATGATAACTGATTTTTTGGAAGTTTGTGAGCTGTGAGGATTATAGTTAGGATGTCCTCAACCATGCTTTGGTTGCTATATAGTTCTTTTTTGAATATCACATAAGGAGTTGACAAGTGTGTAAATCCAGTGCAAAGACTGTGTCTGCCAGTAGTTGTGGTAGCCTGCCAGAGGTGAGGCTGACACAGCTTGATGTCACTAAGTCCAGCTGGTAGTGAGGTTGGGCATGTATTACCAGTAGGCATGATCCACATCGACATCTCTGTATGACTGCCCCCCCATCCTGCTCACCAGCTAGGCCACCTTGTTGCTCATGAGGGGCTTGCTGCTCATGCTCACCCAGTGCATGGCAAAAAACCAACAGTCCTGGTGGCACAGGGCCAGCTTCTTTTATTCCCTTGTCCCTCTGTTTCCCCATGCTTCTTGCCATTGCCCTGTTGCTCTGTTTTGTTGCCTTCCTTTGGTCCTTACCATTGCAAGACTTTAGGAGTTCCCACGTGCATTTCCCAGGAGCCTGGTAAAGTGTTCCCTGCCCTGGCAGTAACCTTGCAGTTTGGAAGACACTGCAGGACACGTCACCCACGGTTGGGTGTCATCCCCAGCCCTGGAGCCAGTAACTCAGTAACTCCCTGCCTCAGCTGTGGCTGCCCTGGCGCTCCCTTGGTGGGACCAGGCTGTTGGCCTGCCTTCACTGACTGGTGTCACTGCCAATGGAGGTGGTCACCCAGCATGCCAGCAGCCCAAGCCCATTTCCAGTACATCTGTTCAGAGCTTCCCCACCCCCAGGCAGCTGCATGTTGCCACCAGTGGCTTCAGCTCTAGATCTTGTCCATGGTGGGTGAAAGCTGTGGAGATCTCCCTCAGCTGTCAAGTTGTACTGACTCATCAGGCTGTTTCCATATGTTTTTATCTGTCGATGAATAACTTTAATTTTTTCATAGGCAGAGCTGAACTCCTTGCACCCTTGTGTCAGTTTATTTAAATTGTGATTTGAGTGCAAACTGATTTGGGAGAATGGGCATTTTTTTTCTCCTTTTTTTTTTTTTTTTTTTCTTCTTCTTTTGCTAGATCTCTTAATGGATTGTAGAGCAGACAGCTCACTTGTATTTCTTGTTCTGGATTTTCACTTACTGGGACATCCCCTTGCCTGATCCTCTGTGAAGCTTTGTAACCACATGGAAGCAGTTTTTCCCTATGGAAATGGATGTCAGGGCTCTCACTGGGTTTAGAAAGAGCTCTATTTAGAAATGTAATTGCTAGGCATTCCCAGTTCATATTACTCTCCATGTCTTTTCAGTCTCACCTGTTCTTTGGGTTAAAGCATACCCTCTCCTTACCCCTCTGTTACAGAAGAGGGGCTGGCATGTTGTTCTCAGCTCTTCCTTCAAGAAAGGAGGTTCATTTGTGTCTGTGGAATTGAAGCAAGAGGTGCAAATAGAGAGACAAAACAACTTTTGCCTTAGAATTCTATTTTTCTGAGGGCATGAGATCCACTAAGGTCACTGAAGGGATTGCATGACCCTGAAGAGAAGAATGGAGTCCTCTTAAATACTTTATGTGCCTAGACCTTCAGTTTCCTGAATCAGCTGTACCCTTTTTTTTCATATTCAGATTTAGGTTTAGACTGTAGTTTCTGCTTGCACAAATACTTTGATGAGAACAAATACAGCTCATTGGAAATACATTGTGAGAGTAGTTGTTGCCTATGTTTGCCTCCTTTATTAGGCACATTTACACTATGCTGCATTTTTGTTTCTCTTCTGATCTAATATAGTAAAAATAGTGCATCAAATTAAATTAGCTTCATTTTATACTTACTCAGTAGTGGATGTAGTGTCTTGCAGGATCTGCTTTTTATTTTTAAAACAAATCAAACAAATGAAATGTAGTTATTTCCCAGTAATTTAATTTCTTTCTAATTATAATTTTCAGAGGCAAGTGGTTTTGATATTAGAAAGATTATGCTGATGTTCATTAGGTTAGAATGACATGGTGAATTCACAGAAGGGGAGGAACAACAAATTGTTTGAGAGATTGAATTTGAATTACCGTAATTTCTCATTAAAGCCTGGATTCATTAGTGAAGTATATCAAACAAGAGCAATTTTCTTTCTCACATTTCAGTTCAGCCAGATCTGTGTTGCAAAGAATGTTTTCAAAAGAAATGGAAGAAATTCTATAAAGCAAAGGATTTTTTTTCTTTAGATTAAAGTCACATAGTCACTCTGTATGACCTTTTAATTTTGCTTACCAGTTTTCTATAGCATTGCTACATCTGTGAGCTCTGCATTGGCTTTGCTGCAGCTATAAAGCTTTTGGCAGTGTTGGGATGGTGGCTGTGGAAGTGTGCTCATGTTCAGTAAAGTCTTGTATGATTGCATTGTCCCAGTTGCAAGAGGTATAGCTACACCTCTTCTTCCAATGGAATTACTTCTTGTTCCCGTTGTCTCATGGTATTTACAGACATAACGTTAGTAAAATTTCAAGCTTTTAAAAAATCAAACTGGTTACTACACATCTGGTTGTCTTTGCAGTTTGGCAAATGTGAGGAGAGTAGAATCCCCTAGCTCTGAGAAGTAGTGGCAGTTGCATGATCAGCTGCTGTGACCTGATGTTTAGTGGAAGTTTGGTAAAAAAGTATAGGGAGTGTTCCAAAGGTAAAGCTCAAAGTCTTTATTTTATTGAAAATGCAGTGGCTTTCATGTGAGCCTTTTCACTCTTTTAAGAAATGGAAGTGGCAGGGTTTTGCAGCGTGTGGAGGAGCAAAGTTGTGTTTGTATTATGTGGATTTTTGTTGCATAATGCACTCATGATTGGATATACCTAGCTAAAGTAGGCAGATGGTGGATGTAACATTCTGGTTGTGTATCTGTTGACTTGAAAAACCATAGCAAAAACTCAGTCAACCTACCTGTTGGGAAATAGGTACTAAGTCACCTATTGGGATTGAAAGTATCTGTATTTGGCAGGAGACTATCAATGTGAAGGACTGATACCCTGTGGATAACAATAGTTTTGGTGTCATTGAAGAAAGTGTTGTGAGGAATGATGGTTTCTGTCTTGTACCTGTGATAGAAGAGGTCTTTTGTTCTCTATCACAGACTATCTGTGGAGCTTACACCATTCGGTGTCATTGCTGAGTATTTGTTTCCCACTTACAAAACAGAACCATCCAGGAAAATACCTCCAATATCAAGCCCAACCAACAGCACAGCACTGTGGAGCTTACAGCCAGACCACATTCCCCTGTGCAACATCCCTGTGCACCCTGCCCTCCCCCAGAGATGGCAGTCCCACCATCCCACAGGGCAGCCGTGGCTTTCCCATCACGGTGTTATCCTGACACCTTTGATAGTGTTTCCACAAGGACAGAGGCCCAGAGAGATTGCAGCTGAGAGCAAGAGCAGGAGGTGTGTCCTGTGGTGGTCCACCAGCTGCAGAAGTTGGGAGGAGGGGAGGAAAGGTTTTGTAGTTTGGGTTTTTGGAGTTTTTTTTGTAAAGCTTGACATTTATTTGCATTTGCTACTAACTCCATTGTTACTGAATGTTGTTAAATAAAGCTTTTTGATCTGATTGAGTAATTTAAGCTAAATTTTGTTTGAATTTTCCTTTGAGCACTGAGGATCTTATCCTGCAAGGTGATAAATAACCTTATGCTTCCACAGCCTTCTCAGTAGGAGCTGAGAACACTGCACTGCCCCAGGAGGTGGCTGGATCTTCATGAGGCCAGGTCACCCATAGCCTAGCATAGTTTAAAAATAGGATGAAGGTTTTCAAATGTGTTTTATTTAATACGCCATGGTCTCTCCTTCAGTAATAGTTCCTGTGGCTTAATATATCACCGTAAGTATTATGCTTAATAGTAAAATCTTGCTAAATTTTTCAGGCCCTCTGTTATTTGTGTCCTGATGTGAAAGAAGGCTGCTATTTTTCCTTTTAGTTTTGCTGGTGCAAATAAGTGGTACTGCTTTACTGTTCCCTTTCACCACAGGCAGTAATTTCAAATGGTTACACCACTTCTTTTGGGCTTAATGATGCTATCAGATGATGGAAAGTGAGTGACCTTTCAAAATGGAGTGAACTATAATCACTCTGCAGCTGATTTCCTGGTTTTCTGTTCTGGAAGGAACAGCCTCCGCAGTAACCTTCCAGCACCTGAGGGGCTGAGGGGGCTGTGAGAGAGACAGGGGTGTTTATTGATCAGGTGCTTGCATGACTCACATCACCAGTGCCTCTGTAATAAACACTCCTGTAAGCAGGTGAGCAGTGTGACCCATGCATGTCTGCTTGTATGTTTTCCAGGGGAATTCTTCTGAGATGAAAATGCGGTGTACCCACCCACAGGTGCCAGTATACGCGACACTGTATTAACAATGCTTGCACCAGTATTACCTGAAGGTTTTTTTGTGTGAATTCTCTTTCCTCAGGACCCCAAGCCTCAGATTTGAAAAACACTCTTCAGGTGCTGATGCTTAGGTTATTTGTTCTCTTCCTACTTGTAACTATTTGCAGTTGAGTGTTTGTATGTTTTGTGTGTCCTGCCATGCCTGAGATGACACTCTGTACCCTGGTAAAACTGACCCAGATTTCAAGATGTAGATGTCTGAATCAGATTTTTTTAATCTCTGTATTTAGGTTCCTCTGTAAAATGGCCTCAGTAAAAACAAGATGACAAGCCCTTGCAGCTCCATTATTGTTTCCACTGGTGCTTTCTGTGGAGTCTGGGCCACTGCTAGCAGAGCAGTCCTTCAACTCACTGCAAGCATATGTGGTGCCAGTGAGACATCCATCTTCAGTGTTTGATCCTTTCTTCTTTCATTCTGTCACTTAATTGGTTTTGTTCTCTTTAAGCCATCTAATTTTTCTTTACATTAAGTCTTCATAGCTCTGTCTTTATTAAAGGCTCTGAGGAGATCTTCAGATTAAGAGCTCTGTGTTAGTGAAAGGCTTACTGGTCTTAATCTCACATTAGTGGAAGGCTGATGTTTTCTGGCTATATTTGCTTTCATTCTCTAAACTTACTAGAAATGCTTAATAATAGAGTGCCTGATTACAAAACTTACGCTTTATGGGCTGTTTGTCATCTTCTGCATGCTTTCCGTATTGGGGTGATAATTTTGGTGGGTGAACGTGCTAAACAGTGCAGTCAGAGCAAAGAGTAAGGAAGAGATGCAGGGAGTACATAATGTTTGACAATTTTTAATTGCAAATTTGCTCATGAAGAAGCAGACAGAAGGATAAACCTTCACTTTTTTCCTGGGAGTTTTGCCTATGAAGTTTCGTAGGGCCGGGATTTCATTGTGTGTTTTAAAAAGCATGTACCAATTTTGAGTACCTTAGTCCTGTTTTGCCATTTTCTCAAAGATATTTAAATGCTGGCCTCATAAAAGGTGCTTAGGTAGCCAGATCCCTTTTAAGTTGCCTAAATTTCTACTGAAATCTGCAACAGAATGGAAATTTTTGTACCTTCGTGAGTACATTGCATTATCTAAAAAGGTGGATATGTACTGATGGTATTTTCAGGGGAATATGAAGTTTAGTTTTCTAACTGCCTTTCTGCACAATTATTGTTGACCAATTATTTTTAAAATCTGGACTCTAAGCCCTTTTTTTCAAAACTGCTGATGGTTCCTGCTGATTTCTCTTGGAGATGTAGTGGTTCAGCACACATGAAAGGTAAATCAATGACTATAAGGCTTTGTAGTTACAGATCGCTTTTTGAGAAAGTGTGCATTTTTTCTTGCTGGGAGGCATATAACAAGACACAGCTGGGAATAGAACTCTCTCTGCCTTTGCAAGAATATAGGGGCTTCCTGAACCGGTGCTTCATCTGACATGTAATTAGTTTTTTGAGAAGACAGGGATCTAATTAAGACTGGTAGAGGGTTTTTTAATTTTATCTTTACAAATTAAAATGGTATTTAAAATCTTAACTACATGTTGGGAGAGGGTACCAATGTTATCTGTTGTTTTTTGTTTTATATTTTGCTTAGAATTTTCTGTAGGAATGTCTGCCAGGCAATATTCAAATATGGTGTGTTTGGGTCTAGTATAAAATTAATATTCTATGAACAGTCATGCATCTTGAAGATTCTTTGGCTCAAGAACAGCCCATACATTTAAAATTGTTCTTTATTAGATGAGCTGCTACTAAATGTAGCTAAATTTAAAAAAAAAAAAAAAAAAAGTTCAGCATGCTTCCTATTGCTTTCTGTCAGGAAGAAACAGATTGTGTGATATTCAGGATTAGCTAAAATTTGTGAGAAGGTGGAAGAACTGTTTCATATCCTCACCAATGCTGCCACTTCAAATGTATAAAAAGCTCTTGAACTGAAATTCCCTGCTGCTGTTATTCTGCACCCTATTGAAATATAGTACTGGGTTATGCTTTGAATTTTTTCCCTGAGTCACATTGAGAGTTGTCAATGTCATATTCAACCTACAACTTTGCTCTCTGAGCTACTAGTGAGAAAGGGAGGTAATGTTTTGCTCATTAACATTTTACTCATGGAAATTAGCAATAGGAAACACAGTTATTAGTAACCTTGCCAATGCAAAATTTTTCCATTAATTTTACTTAAACTTCTTCTTCATCCTGGCTTTAAATGATTATGTGATTAGCCCTCTACCCATTCCCTGGAAGGCTAACTCAAAGTTTAATGGGGTTCTCCATTTCTGATACTCAGCCAAGTTATACCTTCTCCTCTAATTTCACATGGATATGGCTTGCCATTTTCCCCTTGGGCATTGTGTAGAAGTTACACCCATCTTCATGCTGGCACTTTACAGAACATGTTGCAGCGGTCATCACATTTCCTACCATGCTTGCTCATTGATTTGCCATGCTCTGTGTACCTGCCTGTCTGGACCCACATAACTATTTCTGATCACTGGCTGTTTTTCCACATTTGTGATTGTTTCTTGATCATTGCTGTATTCCCCTCAATTTACTGACATCTTTCTAATTTTAAGGACACCAGGACTGAATATTGTGTTAGAAGTGTATCTGTGCCCTCAGACTGAAACTCTCATACCTGAAAAGAAAGGAATAAAAAAAAAAAAAAAAAGCTTTTTGTCGTCTCATACTGAATTTTCATTTTATTTGCTGTTTGTGAGTGCATGCTCTTCCATGCCCATGGTGTAGTGGCAGAGATAGGTATCCCAGTGAGGCTCCAAGTGTGAGGAATGACCTACTCTGCTTTTCATGTTACATCTTTCGTCCCTGTAATTCTTGGGTCTTTTGGGCAGAGGAGACAAACCCCACTGGAATTCCCCCAGCCATGTAGCACATCCTTTTGTGTCTCTAACTGCAGAAAACATAACAGTTTTGACCATGCCAGTGTACTGGGACAGGAGGATGAGCCAACTCTTTGGGTCTGCAAGAAGTCCTTGCATCTGTGTGCAGGAACAGCAGCTGTTGCCTTAGATTTAAATGTGTGCAGGATATGGGTCAGTGCTGTACCACAATCTAGGCATTTTCAGAGGTTCTGGACTTCAGCTTAATAATTTGAAGATGTGACTCTGTGTAAGTAACACAGAGTCACAGTAATAAAGTATTGCTTTATCTGTAAGCAATAGATAAATAACTGGCTGTAGGTATGCCAGTGGTTCTGTATTATGTGAATGGATTATATTGGCATAAATGAAGTGGACAATTCCAATTAACAGGTATTAAAAATCTTGCTCTGTGGGATTTTGTCACATTGAATGTGTGCACTTTTGGTTTAGAATAGTTTTAAAAGCAATAGTTTGACATTCAGGTAATATATTTGGAAGTTATATATTAAATTTGTACTAATGATAATGGAACCTGAAAGTATGGAAAATAGAGAAAAGAATAATTTTAGTTCATAAATACAGCATTTCAGCTGTACCAAGAAGTATTCAGGGCTGACTTTAGTGGGGAGGGGAAAAGTTAGAGTTCTGTGACATATATCAAAGAATGGATGAGAAAGAGTATTTAAATTTGTTACTTTTTCCCTGCACAGCAGTGCCTATTGCACACCTCATTAGATAAACGAGCAAAATGCCAACTAATTAATGAATGTGTAGAGTGTTCAAAGAACAATGCCTCAGACTTTCCTCCTTTTCTGAGCACTGCATGCAAAGGAAAAGAGCCCTTCTGCTTGTCAGGGATATAATGAAGTTAAACAGTGAATATCTCCAGGGATTTACATGGGCTTAATTTTTGGTTTTCATTACTGCTAAGATGCTGAAATTATAAAATTATCCGGTAAAATTTCTTATGTCAAGCTTCTCTCTTCTTGGATAGCTGTAACTGTTCAGTTTGTAGTTTACCTTGTGTCTCTGCTTTGGGTTTGTGGTTGTTTCTTTTCGTGTCCTTTTATTTTAGTTTTGAAAAATAACAACACAAAGGCTTTGTACAGGGGCTGGACAAGGTGTTACTCTTCAATTGATCTGAATTGAAAATCTGATTACTTGAATTAGAGCCATAGGGGTCTCAAAACAGCTTCCAGTAGGAACCACGTGGATTAAACCCTCATGGCTTTAGAATAACTCTTAACTGGCTTCAAAAAGAGCATATCACAGCAGCACTCCAAAATTAAAAGGTGGAAGCTGAAAAGAGAAAAAATTTTCTTCACTAAAACCACCCTCCAAAAAACCACCCACAAAACCATGAACAGACACACAAAAAAAAAAAAACCACCAAAAAACCCTGAAACCCCCCAAAACCCCAAACTAAAGAAAATCAACCTCTAGAAAGCACATGGTGGAAGAAAATGGATCCCATCATGTAAATAAGGTGGACAAAGGCACATGATGCTATATGCTGCTCTGGCTGCTGCTGACCTGGGCCAAGAATTTACTGTCCTGAGGTTTTTTTTAGTGCTCTGTTTCCTGGGGAGGACTGAATTGCATGAAGAGCTAATGGGGAATACACAGGGAGAATTCAAGCCCACAGGATCAGTGGAGAGAAAGAATACAGACCAGAAGTATAAAATGTACCCATGTTGAGAGGAGGGAGCTGCGCCTGGTCAAACTTGACAAACAGGAGGCTTTAGTAGTTCTCAGTGAAATGGTCAGATTCTGGTACAGTCTGATTGTGGGGAACCTGGTTTTGCACATATAGACATACTTGAACATAACTCTTTCCAGAATGACACACAACACATACATTTTTCTCCCTTCCCAAATGTTCCTGATTTGCTAATTTTACTTTTGGAAGTGCCCCCATGTTTGCTAAAGTAATGATCAGTCCTGTAGACTTTGATGTAGTTACTAGAAGTTTTTGTGCCTTTTTCATTGGAAGCTTTGCTAAAGGGAAATGTTTGAGCTGCAGTTTTCTGTGTCCCCTTTATTTGAATGTCATGCTAAATCCAGCAGGGCTTTATGAGTAACATTTCCCATTTTATTCAGGTGCAATTCAGTTTCATGAGAGGACCAGTAGCTCAATTATTCTTAGTGACAAATGCAAACTTTAATAATTTTGACTCAGTGCCTCTGCACCCCCAGGTAATGTCAAGAAACGAAAGCAGTGCCATTTTGACGCACTGACACGGCTCATCTCTCTTTGGAGTAGTTCTGATCTGTCATCAATAGAAGTGCCTGGGACTTTTCATATGTCACCACACACGCACATTCTCCACAATCCAGAGGAAAAGATTACTCAGAATCTCTTGTTAGTCTTTTCTGTATAATTGCTGGTGCATCATGGGAATTACGATGTATGGTGACAGGGGCTTGTGCACAAATTTAAATTCTTTATAGGCATCTGTCTATATCTAGCAGCAAAAAAAAAGCTGTGACTAATGCTGGGTCATCAGTTGTCGGATCACAAGGGATACAGAAACTCATTGAACTCATTGAACTAAGATGTTTCAGGAGATCTAAAGTGGCCTGAATAGCTGTAAAAAAAAATGTGCTGAGATGCAGACACATAGATTCAAAACGTTTTCAAAAGGTGTTTAGAAATCCATGAAGATTGTTTTAATAAAGTATCTAGAAAATGGTATTGATGTGAAATGGTTGGCAGTCCAGTTGTGTAGCAAGATGCAAATGTTAAGAAAAAAAAAAAGGGAAAAAAAGTGCTTTGAAAGATTTGCACCCTTTGGAATAAATACTGAAATTTTTAGCAAAGCAAGGAAGTATTTGTTTCTAGAAAATAACAGAAGTGTGGTAGGGGGCCAGAAGTCTTTTATTTTCTGTGCAACTTGCCTGTAATTTTCTTTGACAAGGAGTAAAGTCTTCCTTGGACTTCAGTGGGATTTATTTCAAGTTCTAAATTCTGTAAAAGAAAATACATTTTGTGAACTTTTTTTTACTGTTTCCCTCAACTTTAGCAAGGCTTTGGTCAGTGTCTCTCACAATACCCTCGTGGCAAGCTCAGGGAGTGTGGATGGGATGAGAGAGCAGCGAGGCTTATTGAGAACTGGCTGAACAGCTGATCCCAGAGGTTGTAATGAGTGGTGCAAGGTCTTGTCACTAGTGGTGTACTCCAGGGGTCAATACAGGGCCCAGTATTGTTTAAATTCATCAATGGGTTGGAGGAAGGGCAGATGTCTCCTCAGCATGCTTGCTGATGACACAAAGCTGGGAGGAGTGGCAAGAGGGCTCTGCAGCCCTTCAGAGGGACCTTGACAGGCTGGAGAGATGGGCAGAGAAGAACAATCCGAAATTCAGTGGAGACAAATGAAGGGTCCTGCACCTGGGGGAAGAATAACCCCCAGGTGTCAGCTCAGGCTCAGGGCTGACCTGCTGGTCAGCCTGGTCTCCTGCAGAGAAGGACCTGGGAGTCCTGCTGTCCATGAGCCAGNTCAGGGAGTGTGGATGGGATGAGAGAGCAGCGAGGCTTATTGAGAACTGGCTGAACAGCTGATCCCAGAGGTTGTAATGAGTGGTGCAAGGTCTTGTCACTAGTGGTGTACTCCAGGGGTCAATACAGGGCCCAGTATTGTTTAAATTCATCAATGGGTTGGAGGAAGGGCAGATGTCTCCTCAGCATGCTTGCTGATGACACAAAGCTGGGAGGAGTGGCAAGAGGGCTCTGCAGCCCTTCAGAGGGACCTTGACAGGCTGGAGAGATGGGCAGAGAAGAACAATCCGAAATTCAGTGGAGACAAATGAAGGGTCCTGCACCTGGGGGAAGAATAACCCCCAGGTGTCAGCTCAGGCTCAGGGCTGACCTGCTGGTCAGCCTGGTCTCCTGCAGAGAAGGACCTGGGAGTCCTGCTGTCCATGAGCCAGCAGTGTGTCCTTGTAGCCAAGAATGACAATGGTAACCCAGGGTGCATTAAGAAGAACACTGTCAGCAGGTCAGGGAGGTGATTCTGCCCTTCTCCTGAGCTGTGGTGAGGCACATGTGGAGAGCTGTGCCGAGTTCTGTGCTCTTCAGGACAAGAGAGACATGGAACTCTTGGAGCAGGTCCAGTGGAAGGTGACAAAGATGATCAAGGGGCTGGAGCATCTCTATGATGAGGACAGGCTGAGGGAGCTGGGCCTGTTCATCCTTGAGAAGGAATAACTGGAGGGGCCCTCATCAGTGTCTGTCAGTGTCTGCAGGGGGGGCAGAGCAGGGGCTGGGTTCTGCTCGGTGGTGCCGAGCAACAGGACAAGAGACAATGGGCAGTGAGTGATGCACAGGAAATTCCACCTGAACATGGGGAAGATTTTCTTTTCTGTGCTGGTGACCAGGCACTGGACCAGGTTGCTCAGAGAGGCTGTGTAATCTCCTATAAAGGAGATATTCAGGGACTGTCTGTACATGCTCCTGTGCCATGTAGTTTGGGGTGATCCTGCTTGGCCAGGGAGGTTGGACCAGATGACCCACTGTGGTCCCCTCTAGTCTGACCCATACTATGATTCTGTGACATGTAACAGAATAATAGCATAGCTGAGGTTTAAAAAGGCCTCTAAGATCATCAAGCTCAACTCTTAACACATTACCACCATGTTCACCACTTAGCCATATTCCCAAATGCCACATCCATGTGCCTTTTAAATACTTCCAAGGATGGTGATTCCACCACTTGTCTGGGAAGTCTGTTCCAATGCCTAATCACCCTTTTAGTGAAGAAGCAGAACAAAATTTGTGTTATATAATTGTAAATGTACATTTATAAATAAAATTCTAAAAGTCTGCTTATTTTTTTGCTGGAGAAAAAAAGTGAATGCCAGCAAGAGTTGTTTACAAAATCTGCCAGGTAAGAAAATGCAGAATGCTACCACAGTTCTGTGTACATTTCTGAGTATGAGTTTCAGTGGACCACTTCCTCAGCTGATTTGTGCTAAGTGAGATACAATCTTTCAAAACCTCCAGAGTGGAAATCAAGATTATTTTCCCCATACTTCTGTTGTTTTTTAAGAGCTTCACTGAAATGTAATGAATGTAATGTTTCTCAGCACAGCACTCCTATATACCAAGTGGTGGAGTATCTTGCTAATTTACTTGTTCATAATCTATTGAAAAACCTAAAATTTGTCATTCACTTATACTTGTGGCAGTTGAACACCAAATGGAGAGTTTTTATTAAGTTTCTTTGTCATAGCTGTGGTGTTTTTTGCTTATTTATCAGCTGTTGTTATTTTGTTTGTTCTGTTTTCAACATAAAATGAAATGGTTGTCTCCTGGCTGTGACTTTATAAGACTTGTCTTTTGGTGATGTCCATTAAACAGGAGATGTCTTTTTGCCATAGAAAATTGCTGCTTCTGGCTTCTGAGTGTCTTCTGCTGTTATTTGCATGCATGTAGTCTACATACAAATTGGAAGAAAGACTTGACATTGGAGTCTTTTGCAGTGTGTTTAAATACTAGTTTTGAATTGTACTTCTCTTCACATAGTCTAATTCATGTGAGGTCAGTTTCAAAACCAAAAAATTATAGGTTTTTTTTTTTCTGTTAACTAATCCACTTTTTTGTGTAAATAGTGTACCTAGTTTTTAATCTGGTCAATACATAAATGCCTTCATCTTCTACCAGTTCTCAAGGCACTTCTTCAAAGGCCATCTATTTCAGAAATGCAATTTGAAAGTTTTGTTTGGGTGCAATCCCACAGTATGTCTTCTGAAAATCATAATTTCTATCCTGTATTTGTGATGTGATTTATCGTCAGGTTATAAGGTTTCAAAGTGGATCTCAGAATAGGGAGTGTTGAGACTGGCTTGTGTTCATGGTCAAAGGCTTTTTGGAACCAATTTTGTTTTGTTTGAGGACAAAGGCTGGTCAGAAGTAAAGCAATATGAATGGTCTGGTTTCAGGGTCAAATTCTGGTCTTATTGAAATAGAAAAGGAGACTGAAGGCTGTGACAGTAATAGGAATCCACTGAAGAATTTGTAAGCATTTTCAAAGATAAGAAAACAAAAACTTGAAGATGGAAGTATTTACTGTATAATTATTGAACATTCACGAAATGTGCATGGCATGCTGTGGCATGTTGTGTGCACATACTGAAAATGTATGAATGTTGTGAGTTTATAGCTAGTAAGTGGTGAAAGAAACAATTCCAGTTGCATCTTTTCAGCTGAATCTTATTCCTTTCTACAGTTTCACATAGAAAAGAGTAAAAGCATGATGTGTGTATGATGTTGTACTTTCAGAAATATTATGCAGATCCTTAAAGAGGTCCTTTGGCCCAAAGTTGTCACCAGCATACTTTTTTTTTTTTTTTTTTTTGTATCAAATTTTCAGTAATATTTTTTTCATCCCACCAATTTGTTCAAAAGATGACCCAGGCATATAATCAATACCACAGTAGCATTTCATATTTCAAGTTTATCCATAGCTTGCTTTGCTGAATTTTATTGTCCTTCTTAAGGTGTAAAATTTTGTGCTGATTGCATTACATCATTGATGAGCTAGATCTGAGATTTTGGCATATCATAAACAAAATCTCTTGTGAATTCTGTAGCTCTGGATGTATTATGGTTAAGTCCTACTTACTCTTTCTTTGGTATTTTGTTATAGATTGGCATTACCATCAGATTCCACGTGACAAAAAAATCTTGTTTTCTTTCTTCATCATGTTTGCAAGAAACAACATTAGGACACAGAGCTCTGGCTCTAATAGAGATGACTAAAACTGGAATAGAAACTAGATCACAATTTCCACACTTAATAAGGCAGTAAGTCAGTTGTTGCCATGGAAGAGAGCTGGTTGAATTGTCATAACTATTCCATAGGCATAAATCTTAGACTTGCACCAGATGCTTCACACTGTTCCTGCTGTGCAAAACAGCTGGAAGTTGAGGTTAAAGGATTTCTTTCTTAGAGAGAAACAATGGGTGGCATGGAGCTGGGATAACTCAAAATTGATGGGAAGCTACATCCCAGATACAGCATCATTGTTGTGGCTTTAGGATGTGTATTTGATTCTGGGGTTTGTATCATGACAGGTGAAACTGCAGTTCAAGGCTTGGAAAGCAATTTTACAAGTGGATATAGGGAGGTGAAGCTCATTGGTTTCCTTTTTATGAATGTGCTTTGCTGCAGTAACTTTTGCTTTGCTCTCTTTTTCAGTTTTCATGAGTATTTTTCTTTGCCCTGGAGATGCAGTTTTGGGGT
Organism: Urocynchramus pylzowi; assembly: GCA_013397555.1. Taxonomy (NCBI): domain Eukaryota; kingdom Metazoa; phylum Chordata; class Aves; order Passeriformes; family Fringillidae; genus Urocynchramus; species Urocynchramus pylzowi. The sequence goes on along the minus strand of VZRH01005100.1, from coordinate 987,950 downwards.
AACATTTTGCCTGGTAGTATAATCAGTTAAGACTTTCTACTCCTCTTTAACTAGCTTTGAGAAATTGTAGTAATATCAGATGAAGATGAGTCTGCTTATTTTGTATTCAGTTGGGAAAGATTAATTTAAAAAATAGCAATTACATGGTGCATATACATCTGGTTGATGAATTAGTTCTCCAATGGAGATGAACTCTTGCATATTAATTTTTCTGTAGAAGGAATAGATATGGTTAAAACAGATTGGAAAATTCTTGCAATGAGACCCCTGTGAGTAAAATTGTTACTAAGCCAAGGCTGTCGATGCTAATATTATTTCAAGCAATAAGAAATTTACATTAAAAACATGAAACATGACAGTTCCTGTTAATTTCTCATGTAGTACTTTGCTATTAGTTAAATAACAAAAATTTTACTAGGCCATTTTGAGTATGAAGCTTGTGCTAAGCTTAAGGGTTTGGATGTCTTCTGCAGAGGGTCTGAGCTGAGTAAAACAGAAACAGCCCCATCATGGAGGCTTTGTTTACACCCAAGAGTTTAACTGTTCCTGTAGCTAAAGCAATATAACTGAACGAGCAATGGTGAATGTGTTTATGGCAACAGGAATAAATTACACTGCTGTAAGCTGTATTTAGTAACTGCAATAAGAGTGTACTGAGGAACTGCATTGCCAGAAGGAAAAATCATTTCCCTCACTGGAATAATCATGTTGTACTTCTGTGTGAGGGCCAGGCCTAAATTAATTCCAGTTGCATTTCTGAGTTCTTAAATGAGAAAACTGCTTCAATAAAGGCTTTCTTTGGCTTTGGGAGGATTTGACACTGAGAGGTGTTGAACATCTGCATCTTCTCTGAAGTCTGTGCTGTTTAAGGTGCTGTAAGTCATCACGGTCATGTGTTTGTGCCTTGGCTCTAAATCTTGTTAAAGTCAGTGGGAAAACGCTTGGGTGGCTGGAGGACAGGAACCCTTGGAAGACCTTTGTTTGCCTGGTATATCTTGTTCTCTGACAAATCAGGTGTGCAGGCAGTAGGAAGCAGTTTATCCTCAGAGCAGAAAAATGTGCCGAAGGGTGACCGTGTGTGACAATCACAGAGGTGAGCTGAGATAAAAATCCAAGTTTTGTTTTGTTCAGTAGTTTTATTTCCACTTTTTGCTTCCATGGTCCACACATAACTAACAGGCGTTGACAAGCTGAGGCAAAGCACTACCACCTCTCTCTGGGGTAGGTGGAGTGGATTTATTCTCCCTGTTGCTGGACTCACTGTGCTCTGGATCAGATGCCGTGTTTTAACAGTCGGGTTTGAGACTGCTTCTAACTTGTGTTTTCATTAACCTTTAATTTATTCCACCTCACAAGACAAACAGTATGTTGTTTGGTTGCTAGTTTCCGTTTGGCAGCACCACAGCTGCTGCTGGCAGAGCTAACCACGTGATGAAGAAAAAGGAAGAGAGGACTCAGTTCCGTCAGGTTTCTGCACATGTACACATTGACTAAGCAGAAGTTAACTTTGAAATCAAATCCAGCTTCAAAGTCAGGTTAGGTTGCTGAGGGCTTTACCCAGCTGAATTTTGAGTATTTGCACTTACTAAGTTGGGAAACCCTTCAGCCCCTGTTCTTGTTCTCAATATTAGAACAAACCCATACCCAGAAATTCTGGAGGCAGCAAAGAGGTGTGCAAGCAGCTGATCTAAAAGAGTAAGGCTCTTTCAGTACCTCTTTCAGTAGTAGAAGGAAGAAGTCATGGTAACAAACGTTTCTACAAGATGGGGAACAGGCACGCAGTTAAGTTCTCAGGAATTTTTGGGGGTATTTTTTTCTTTTTCTGCATCACAGAGCAAAATTTTCTATATATGACTGCACTGAGATATAACATTTCCTTATTTTGGAATATTTCCTTATTTAAAATAGTGATATTTTACATGATGACAGATTAATTAGGTTTAAATAACCCAGTCCTTAGGGAAAATACTCCAAGATGAGGGGATACAGATGCTGCCTATTCAAAATGCCTAAAACATAATTAAAACAGAAAAGTCATAAAATGTTGAATTTGTACAATGATGGGATTTTAATCAGCAGTTGTGTGGCAAAATCCGTGGTCAGCTATAATAAATGCTCCTTCTGCTTCAATTTATGAGAACATTTGCAGCTGTTGAAGAAACAGGCATCTTTGTGTCTTAGTCAAACAATACATAAAATATTCTAGAATAGATGGTGTGCAAAAACAGGTGACAGAGCTGCTTGTTAATAGATCAACTGCGGAAGCAAGTGTGAGGTACCTACTTTTAAATATTGATTGCCTCTTACAGTCACTGGATTGTGAAAGTGGAACTCATTTAACAGAAACCCTTGAGAGGGAAACATTAAAAATCATACCTGGCTTTAGTTTCTTGTCTAAATGGAACCTGTATTCATGTCATTTAGAAAGATTGTATGAACCAAATTTTAACAATTTTTCAGCAAGTGTAATACATACTTAAAATTTCTTAAGAGGATTGTACTATCCTGCTTCAGCTTAACTCTCTACAGACATGAGCCCACACCATATATTATTTAAATGTGTAAGTTGACACAATATATAGGAAATTAGAATTGGAGAGAATATGAACTATACAGCAGAAACCTTTCAGTTTGCTTCATAGTTGAATGCTTTTAATGCAAAAATTAAGATGTACACTAAACTTAAAACCAGAAGGACTTGGTGAGTAGTTAGATAACTGAGCAAACCATCATGCCTATTTGTCCTGCTCTCAGCAGCGAATTTAGTGAAGATCTCACTGGAAGATATGGAAAGCAGAAGTGAACTGAGCTGCAGAATCAGGATGGTGGTTTTAAGTGACTGTTTTCTGATGAAACAGATTCAGGGACTCCACATAGTGAAGCTGCTCTTTTGTGTGACTGTGGCTTTCTCAAATTTTAATCTGAACATAGTTTGACAAAAAGGTACAGATACTATGTAAAATACAGAGTTTTGATGGAAGGAAGGAGCTTAAGACATCCAGAGCCTTTGCTGAAACTAACAGAAATGTACAACAATGAGAAAGGCCTCCTACTGAGTCTTGAGTCAAATACAGAAACCAGATAGAGGAAAAACTGGGCTTTACTAGTTCTCTAGTTCTAGTGTTCAAAGAGTGACCTTTTTTTTAATCAGAAGTACACAAAATGTTACTCTAAAGGGAATATAATGCAGCCTTGATACTCCTTTTAAGAACACTGAAATAAGGATATGCCAATTTAGCAAAGTAAGCTTTCAAAATGGGCATGAAGCTTTTTATTTTCAGCTGAACACTTCAAAAGCCATCAAAATAGATGTTACCTTCTGTTCTGGAAACTGTCAGGAAGCTATAAATAAGCATAAAATAGTACAGGAGCAGGAAAAAGTGTTGTGCCAGCAGTTAATGTTGTTGTTTCTAATTTTGTTGTTGTTTTTCTTTTCTTCTTTTTTACAGTGTGTCCTATTCAGTGCATGTCTCTGAGGATTACCCAGGTACAGTGCAACATTCTTGCCGGTGACACATGTATACATGTTACCACAATTCAAATGAGAATGTCGGAAAGGGTGTTGATGTCTTCCAGGTGCATCTTGTACTAATCATTTTCCATTAGTTAAGATTATTTTCACAGTCACTTCTCCTTTTCAGGCGTCATTTGTCAGCTGGGTCAGGGTGAGAACACAGGTTCACGAGTTTAGATAGACTGTAGCTTGGGGTGCTGGAGCCAGCAGTGACTGGAGTGAGAACAGGAGTGAGAAAGTGCCCAGCTTCTCTTTGGCACGGTGGGTGAAGCTTGATCTTTCAGGAGGCTGAGCAGGCTGGCGCAGGGCCAGCCGAGCCCTTGTGCTGGATTCCTTACTGAGGCTCTGGTGCTCTCCAGGTCCAGCCTGCAGGCTCTGCGCTGCTGCCTCCCCCCGTGCGCGGCTCTTGGGCAGGGCTGGCTCGCAGAGGGGCTCCCAGCTGCTCCGCCCAGCCTCCCTTTAGTACTTGGAGCTGGGTTGGCAGAGGTGTTTGTGTAACCACGAGGCCAGTCTTGACAAGGCGTGTTATTCACAGGAAACAGAAGCAGGTGAGAACAAAAGCGAGTTTTCAGGGAGCCTCTTTCCCCATTTTCCTTCACAAAGACACTGCACAGACACTCCAGGCAGCACAGGCGATCAGAAGCAGGAATAACAGGTGCTGTGCAAATAAAGGTTTATGGTAGTACTGCTGGACTGCACCACATTGTGCACCTGTGATTATTTAACAGTGTAAGTACCATGACTGATATGAAACCCTCTGCCCTTTTTTGATCTTTATCTGTAGCTTTTCTGAAACTTTTCTCAAAGAAGTATTGTTTCTTTTAAAAGCTCTAAAGAAGTGTGACTTTGATCTTCTTCACTGATAAGCAGCAGATTCTGTCTCATCAAAACACCAGTGTTTGAAGCAGATAGAGAAAAAAAAAACAACAGTAGTGCCAAAAAAAAAAAAGGATTCTGTGAAAGAATGTTAACAACCTCTATTAGATTTATTTTTTTAACCAGTAAAAACTGTGGAGGAAAATGATATTAGTCTATTCAACATTTAGAAATGGAAGAAACTGAGATTCATAAAATGCACAGTCATACCAGTGATAAATGCATTTACAGATTACTGCATTGATCTGACAATGAACAGAGGGGAAAATAGTTGGAAAAAATCTTCACCGTGTGTTATTTGCAGTTTCTTCCATTAAATACCACAAAATTTGACCACTGGGAACTTCTAAGTAAATGGTAAGCTGAAGCACTGAACCAGCAGCACATGAGAGCTCATTTCCTGGCAAACTCTTCTGTCTGATAGACCTCAAAATTTCCTTGTGGGTGTGCAGTATGTCCTGATAGCCTACAAGCCTGAGTGACTTTAGCATCCCTGAAACCTGATGAATATTCTGTGCCATCACACCCTATATTTTAAAGGCAGAGAGCAATTGAACATTTCACACTATAGTTAGCTTGGAGCAGAGAATAAACCAGTACATGCTTACTGATTAAAATCCAGCCCTTCAGGGCTTTGGAAGAGCTGATTTCCTTCACATCTCAAGCTTTTGCAGGATATATGTGTGCTTTATGATGAAGAGATGTTTGGTGTGTTGGGAGCAATAAGGACTTTATGCCATTTTGCAGCTTTGATCATAAAACACTTATTTTGACTCGGTGAGCCCGATTCTTTGTCAGCTGTTTTTGTCCTAAATTTCTAACCTAATCTTATTGCTGACTGTGTCTCCCTTCTCTGACATGTATCTTAAGGAAGGTTCCAGGGACATGTCAGTGTGTGATGGCATCAAGTCTGGGAAGCTCTGTGCTGATGTCCTCAGCTGGAAGGTGTTCTTCATGTACTGCTGCAAGTTGATAGAGTTCAGAGCAGCACATGCTCTCAAATTAAATTTCTCACAGGATAAACCTTTACAGATTAAGGTTTAAGTCCATTAGTGCATAGCTACAGCAAACTTGTATCCTGTGTAGCTTAAGACTGTGTAATACAGACTGGATCAGATTTGTAAATCCAAGACGAGGCTGTCAGAGTTGATCATCAGATAAATTGCTAATGTGTGCAATAAAATATATGAAAATAGGAGAGATTAGGCCATGATACAAGTGATGTAATTCAGCTAAAATGCTGCCACCAAAAGTAAATTTTGGATACTAAAAGAAGAGCCTTGGGTAGTATACATACTCCCACAGCCTGCTCTGCTGTACTGTATGCAGCATCACCACTTTGGTACTGACAACAGTGTGTAGCTGTTGCTGAATTACTTACTGAAGCATCAAATACAAGCAGCTGAGTTTTAAATCGTACCTATGGAAACCGTAATGTGATGTGACAACTTTCAATAGTGGAAGCTGTTTGAAGGTTTCATATTTAAGAGTGAAAGCTAAAAATGTGCTCACAAAGGCACACTGAGGATTTAACAGGAATACTGTTGAGACAGTAATGTCTGAAAGTTACATACCCATTGCTGGAGTTGTGAAAACATAACTGAAACGTTTAGAGCCAGATAATAACAGTTTTAGCAAAGTATTGCTGTAACAATTTTCTCATAACATTGACATTACTGAGGAAAATAATCCTTCTTAGGAGCAGTTAGAATATAATGTCCATGAGTATACTGAAGTCCCACTTATATGAGTGCATCATGACTCCTGTGGGAGCCAGCAGAGCAGCAAGCATTTTGCTAATGAATTTATGTTCAGAATTATTTGTGTTGGCTGAAAAACTTGTAGAACTGCCGTAGTCTTTTATCCCAATGATTTGTAGATTACACACCTTCTTAGATCTCAATAGATTGCAGCAGAGATGGAGAGGACAAGTTTGGCAACTAGTAGTTTGCTGCATCCCTCTGCTAGGTTGAGGCACTATGTCCTCCATTGAAAGAATAAGTAGTCCTAGGTGTCAAGTGTTAGAAACAGCTTGTTGAAGAAAGCAAATCAAAGCCATTATCTTAATTTCAAGTCTCATCATATTGATGGAAGGAGAAAAAAACCTGAATAGCTGCTGAAGAGCAAAGGAAAAAAACCAACTTGGCAATGAAAGTCATATTATCCAGCTGCCAAGAAGGAATGACAATTTATAAAACCTGTAGCTGAGCAGTCCTTTTTCCATATATGTGTGTCTGTTCTGTACAGAACATACTCTGTTCCTAGTTTTCTGTACAGCAATAAGATGTAGCACAAGGATTTCCTCTCTCCCTTCCATGTATGTGGTGTTAGGTCTATTTGGAGCCTAATGATGGCTTCAATTATCTCAGCTCATTGGACTCTATAGCAGTAACTTACATTCCCAAAACTGGGAAACAGATGCGCTTGTGCTGTATGTTCAAGGTGGACATGGAAATGATGGTGATGAGGTGGAGAATGTAAACAGAGGCAAGGCAGGGCTTCTTGTAGAGGACAAGCTGCAGCTGTCCTGTGGCTATAGCTCACAGCCCCTCCTGCCAATACACAAAAGCGGGAGAAGGAATGAATGCTGACAGAAGGGACCTCGCTTAGTTCACACGATGCCATGGCTTTAAAACAAGTCCCTGTGCCCAGTGTGTAGCTGAGCAGCCACAGACTGATGTTCTGCTGTGCCCACAGGCGTGCAGGGCTTGGGCATCAGCAGTGTTGGCCTCCTGCAGCATTGCCTGCACACAGTGTGTGTGTGTGTGGAGCCAGCCACAGATCCCTCAGATTGCCTCACAGGACAGCACAGGAGTGGCAGTAGGCAAAGGTGTGGGACAGAGTCAGACCTGGCAGAATGTGTATGAGTGTGGTAGAAAGGCTGTTTTGCAGGTGGCAGCCAGGAAAACCCATCTTTGTGTGTGGTGTAGCTGCTGCCCTGCCCAGCCTGGCACACCGTGCAAGGAGCGGCCACAGCCCCATGCTCCCTCTTGATAAAGGTGGCTAAGAACTGCTGTGAAACAAAGGATGATATTACTGAACTTTCCTCCCAGTTAATGTTAACATCTGCAACATTTCACTGGGAGCACTCAAAAGCTTTGTTGCTGCAGCAGTATGCTTAAAATTGCATGTGATTTCATGCACATTGCTGACGTGGGACCAAAGTGTTTAAAAGTATATGTAAGTCCTTTCAGTTCTCTTATTTGTCACTTTATCTGTGATTATCTTGTCAGCCTTTCTGCTCTAGAGCATAGGTTTCAATTCAGCCCAGACCATTAGAAAACAAACCATCATTACTTCATAAGCAGTTCAGCAATACATGGAAAATTAGCTCCTGCAGATAGTACAGAAGACCCTGCTTTAAGTTGAAAAGAGAAAAAAGAAACCAAACCAAAAAAAAAAAACCCAACAGACACACTCCTCAGTCTAATCCCTACATTTTAAAAGAAAATTTGGTGAAATAGTTATAATATTCATACATACCAATGTTTTGGTTAAGTGAGAGGGATTTCTTTTCTCTCTGAATCAGGTGGAAGAAAGGTTATTCATAGATTTGAGCACACTTCAAATAACCTTTATGTGACTGGGCAAAATGAGGCACAGGTATTTGGCATAATTGGCTGTTAACACCCAGCTCTCAGTGCAGCTTTCAGTCTGCATATCAAATCTAACTTGAGTTTTGGTGTCAGACATAGCAAAAAAGATAGAACAAGCATTAATTTTGGGAAAGGTTGGCCACCCTAAGCCTTCTGGATTGGTTCAGAGAAGTGCTTGCTGTGATATACAAAAGCCATGACATCACACTCTATGGTTTTGCTTTATAAAGTTTGGGTCTGAATCTCCTGTACTTATGATATTTTTCTTTTTGTTAGCAATTTCAAGGGAAAAAAGCCAAACATGCCAGGAAGGTGGTAGTGCTCAGCTTCCCTAAGCATCTGGGGAGTGGTGACAAGAATCTGGGCTAGGAAACATTGGAAGGGGCGGACAAAGCACAATGGAACTTCACCATGCAAAGTGTTTTTCTTTCGTAGATAACACTTACGTTTCCAGTTCTGATAACGTTGAAGATGTGTTAGTTACAACAGAGCCAATTCCAGTAATTTTCCACCAAATTGCTACAGGTAATCCTATGTCCGGACAGTTTTATCAAATTAATAATTTTGGAGGAAAGCTAAGATGTTGTCTGCACTTAGAGGGAGATATGATGTTAAAGTGTTCAGCTGTACAGTTTGCTATTTTCTCTGGGCTTGTTCTAGTAAATTGTCTTACATTTCAGAATAGAAGAAATTAAAATATTTCTTTTGGGGATCGCTACAATTGTGTGCAGAATGTATTTTTTGCTTTTAATGTCTTGCAGCCTGTGTTAGAGCAATTCCCCTTGAATACAGCTAGAGATGCTTAATACTTTCCAATTATGAGTTTTCATGATCACTTGCTTAAAGCTTCACTAAATCTTCACCACTGTGAATGGAACAGTCTGTAACTACTACTGCCTCCAATGAATTATTTCAGGAAATGGTTCAGCTGTTTCACTAAATTCCGCTATGGAAAAATGATTTGTTTTTTCCCAGTGATTTTGGGGGCCCTCTCATTATAAATTATTTTCTTATTTTCAAAGAGTACTTGATACATGAAAGGGTATGCTTTTCAGACATACAGGCACATTTATATTGTATTTAATAAAGATTTGTGCACACACTCTATGGAGACAATTTAGATGCTAGCAGACAAATTCTCTGATTATTTCAGGCTGCAGAATAAATGCACAGAGCATTCTTAATTCTGGCAGTTCTCCAGATAGAAGCACTTGACTTTGTAATTTATTATTATTATTATTATTATTATTATTCTTATTATTATTATTATTATTATTATTATTATTATTATTATTTTAGGGCATTTTTTTGCATAAAAGAGAATTATTTTGAATTCCACTGAGGGACCAATATGATCTTCACTCTCTATCTCATTAATCCAGATGTAAATCAAGAATAATCTTACTGAAGTTATTGCAGTGGCACACAAACACAATCTTGCTATTATCATCAGAAGTTTGTGATAAATTTTACTTGCAAATATTTCTTTACTTTGAAAAGAAATGAAGCCTGTAATTTACAATAGAGTAAAAATACATCTTTTATATAAAAGATTTTGTTTTCCAAGGGTTTGATTTTTCATTCGTTTATAAATTATATGAAATTAATGAATGTTACTAAATTGTAAATCACAAATTGGGAAAAACAAATTACCTAGATGGATCAGCTGAGTTTTAATTCACACTTTAAAAAAGTCTTCTGGGAAGTAGAGGCTTCCTAATTTTAGACTGTTGCATTGTAAACTCTTTGATGCATTTCATATATGTAACTTTTTGTTCCTTATTTGCTCTGCTACTGCAACTAAGAATTCCAAGTCTGCATATACAAATCTATTTTACTTTTTTCCCCACACATATGTTCCTTGTTTTCCTTTTTTTTTTTTTAAGAATTGAGAAAAACCAATGATGTCAACTATTGCTTATCCATAAAGTCAAAATTACAGAGGGAAAATGGAGAGGTATGTATTTCTTGTATGCATATTTTAACAGAAACTATTTTGAGAAGCAAAAGAAAATAATAGAATATGAATGTTTACCATGGACTTCCTATCAAAATGTGCTTATTCAATCTGTGCATGTTTTCATGTTTTATAAAGTTAGCATTATTTCTCTGGGCTTCATAAATGGATTAACCATTTAATTAGGCTATTCATTTAGTTGGGATAGAGATTCTCCTCCTATCCTAGGAAATATATTTTTGGTGTTTCATTTTTTGTTCAGCAGTGTTGTAGACTCTTTTGGCCCTAAATATACAGCTCTCCTGGAAAAGTAGACAGTGATTCCATTACCTTTTAACCTACTCTGGCACATACGACCTCATCTATGACAATTACTTCCTACTGACTGCTTCTTCATATAGCCTGCAGCAATCCCACTGCAGACTCTAGACCTCTGTAGGACTCTTCTCACCATAAGCAGGGTCTTGAGTGTTAGGGTCTTGCAGACACAGTGGCATTTTCCCTGTGCCTCTTGCATAGCTCTCTGACCAGTCTCACTGAGACCTTAAAGAAGTGGTCTCTCACTGAGATTCCACCATTCCAGAAGGTGGAACTTGGGGCTTGACAGTGTCATGGCCTCAGAGAAGGTACCACTTAGGCTTCTGCCTCAAGCAAGAGATTGAGCATTGTCAGGACTTCAGGTCCTTGACCTAAAGTCTTCCTTTGATAAGGGTGGGTGCTGAGTTTCTTACCCTGGAAATGGGAGGTATGCATGCCTAGATGCTATGTGTGTTGGTTTTTCTTTAGAAAATAAAATGTCATTTGACATGAAAAGCTGCACTGAAAATACTTTGCTTCTACTGCCTCATCATTTTGTTCAGTGCTTGGTGAACATAAGAAAAACAAGTGTGGGAAGAATTTACCCATTTCCTTAAAAGCATGAAATACAGTCAGCTTCTGTGGGACTGAGTTCGAGCTTCTATTTTGTTTCTAGTTGAATCAGGTGCTTAAATGTGAAAGTACTGAGAAAAACCCCTTTATAAAAAATCTAACACTGGTGATTTCTGTTGGCTAGACAGTTCAAGGTTTGGTTAGGATATGATGGGTTTGTCACTATTCTAACGTGAGAGTTCTGTGTGGAATTTTTGTTCAGTTGATTTCTGTTTTGAAACATACTTCCCTCTGAAGTAATTTTATTATAAAACACAGAAGACTAAAGTTAAATTATCTATTTTCAGTGAAGTAGAAACAGAAATTATTTTTTATGTCTTGACAGAAATTGCCATGAGACTGGATAAATATACTTTTGCACTGTATGTGTACATACAGTGAATAGAGCAGGAATTTCGAGGCAGAGGTAGAAAAATGGGATTACAATGTCTGACCACAGAAATTGGTGATAAGTGTGTATACATACTGAGATTTATGGGTGTGGAATTTAAGGGTAACTTCTATCATATTTCTGATTTCTGTTCCATTATTGCATGTCTGTGTAGAACATGAGTAAGAAAAAAGGGGCTAAATACATTACGTTCAGGTTGAAGTGAAGAATAATGATTTTACTAGGTGTTCTTTAGGGGCTACTAGTCACCATAGGGCATAGAAATAACATGCGTTGTGGGAAACAATAGTTACTTTCTCAAGCCATTATATAATTATAAGTAAATGTTCTAGTGGTTGGAAACAGAATATAACTTTTCATCTCGTGCTGAGTTGGAGTCAGTACCAGGATCAGTTCAGTTTACTTGATGATATTATTCACAAAGCAGCCTATTTGGAGCGAGTTTTGCTTAGGTAAGCATAGGACTCTCTAATCCTTACTTTTCACTGTCTCAAAGAAGAGCTACTCAGAAAATTAAATTTGAAACTTTCCTAGCACCAGGATGGAACTTCTGTTAAAAATAATTAAGCAGCAGTGTCAGATTTTCACAGAAGGAAACATAAGATATTCCATGCTTGGACTTGGATTATTTCCTGAAACTATTAGGGTTTAATTATGAGAATAAAGTAAAATAAAACTGTAGTAGATTGCTGACACATCAAAAGATCTACATCCAGAACCAGTCTTGATGAGAAAGTTATACTTTGTGTAGCAAATGCACAGAGTGAAGTATCTGCACAAAGTCTGCTGAATTATCCAGTTCTTTAAAATACCATGCTGTGTTTCTAACCACACAAGTATTATTTCTCCAATGTATGTTCAAGGTGTTTTTATGTATTAGGTGCTGTTTTCATGTGATATTTCATCATTCTTAAAATGGGTCCTCTGGAAAAATTATACTGAAAGATCTCTTAAGAAAGGATGCTATGAGCTTATTTGTAAAAGCATAATTCCTGTAGTTATATATAGGTCTATACATGCAAGGTCAACATATTGCTTTTATCATTAACTTTCCTTTTCCATTAAGGAGTCACGGCACAGCAGCACTGTTGAAGAAGACTCTGAAGGAGATAATGACTCTGAGGAATTTTATTATGGAGGACAGGTAATGCAGAAAATTTTTTGCACAGGTTCCAAGAAAGTAATATTTGAGAGTTCTTATGTTCATTCCATTACAAATTTATAATAATATTTAATTTCTTACATTTTTTTCAGTGTTGAGTAGAGTGGCATGTATATATATGTACATAGCATTTTATGGCATAAATACTGAATGTGTTTTAAGTTATAATTACAACATTTTCAAAATAAGATTACTTTGCTTACTTTTGCAAAGCTATAAGAATGGAAAAAGCAAATACCCTTCACAAAGCTTGAAAATAGAAGCTACTTGCTTACTTCCAGGAAACAGATAACTGACTCTGTAAAGCTTATCCCATTATTATTAAATCTATTTCCTTCTGGAGAATTGCCATTTTTTAAAGTAAAGAGCACTGCATTTTTATGGTGAAAATCGTTATTACAAAACAATTTTGGTCTAGGCAATAGTCCACTCTTTTTCTGAGCTCTAGAGTAAAATTCACCTTGAAAGATGCTGCGTATTTTAGATGATTGTACTGCTCTGTGTCTTTCCTTCTTGTTCCCTCAGCAGAATTAATTCTTACATTCTCCTGTGTATTGGGAAATAAAATGCCTTTTCATGCCTTTTTTTTCTTTTGCAGTGTGCTTTGTGCTGGTAGACTCTTTATTCAGATTTCTCTTAATTTTTAGCCTCATTCTTGCCCCGAGGAATCATTCCTCGCTGATGTTATTAGAACTGTTTATTTCGACGAACATTTTAGTGAATTACGGTCGCTGTTTATGAAGGTTGTCCCTTACCTCAGCCTTGAGGCTGAAGCCATCCGTGCCCTGGCTGCAGAGCCAAGGCTGCAGAAGCATGCCAGCAGTGCCAGCAGGGTGGGTCGGTGCAGAGAGCGTGGGATGCTGATGAGCAGGACATCACTGAGCCTCTTCTCTTGCAGAGCCAACAGTGCGGTGGGGTTAGCACACAAAATTCACTTTGAGGTACTTTTCAGTACAAAAAACCAAGACCAAAAAACCCCACAAACAAACAAACAACCCCATGCCCCTGAAAAGCTATTTAAAAGTTATATTGAAGCTGGAACTGAAATAATTTATTTTCATTGTTTGAAATAGCCAGCGTGGGGAATTGACTCATGTTCGCTTTAGAAATGACTGCGGGAACTGCCTCCCTTCGGCGGCCGACTCCTACAGCCCCACGCTGGGGAGTGCTGGGGAGGACCATACACATAATTCACTGCAAAGAGAGATGCTTTATTTTAATCTGCCTGAGAGGAGAAAGCTTCTGATCTTGTCCTGTAGTGATGAGTTGTGTGTACTCGCTTCATTTTTCAACTCTGAAGAAAGGGCAGTAACCTCAAGGTGAAGGAAAAGGCAGAAAACAGCTGGGAGTGCTTATTTCTTGAACCAAGGCTGATACATTTGGTAAAGGATGCCTGGCAGTGCCCAAATGAATTAATAAATATTGTCACAGCCTGAGAGATACGAACACAGATAGCAGTACAGCATTTTGCAAGGCATAAAAGACCTGTGTAGTAGACAAGACTGGTTAAAATTTAAGTGCCTTATATTAAAATGGAAACTAGATTATATTGCATTGTCTTCACTATGAGGTGATACATTTAACTGAAGGAATAGTAACTGGCAAAAAAAAAATCAGGTCTGCAATAAAAATAAAATATCAGTTGATTATTACTGTTTTGAATATAAAATATCCATAAACAAAATATGGTGAACAAGAGAAAAAAAGAAGACATCACAGAAAGTGCATTTAAAAAGAGGAAAAAAGGACACGTCTAATTTAAAATTTCATGGTCAAAAAAGATAAAAGTCTAACGACAACATTTAGAGTTAAAAAATAATACTGAGGACTCAGAAAATAAATAGGAGATCAGGGAATGAGCAAAGTCCCTTAAAAGACTAAAAAAGAGTAATCCTTTTTCAAGCAGAGTGTTTGTAGGAGTTGTCAAGTGAGCACGAGGTGTATTGGGGAGACAAAAGATTTGACCATGTACATGGGGAGCAAGCAAGGCAGGCTCCTTCATTTGAGACAAGTGTCTGCTGTACCCACAGAGAGAGGGGTCAGAAATACTGACTTTAACAAATAGAGGGAAGAGATGCCAGAGTAATTGTGTGCAATAAAGTTGGGAAGGATGGAGGGCAGGATAATTCTTAGCATTCCTAAGTGGCTGCAGCTGGAAAGACAGGAGAGCTGCTGCTGATGAAACAAGGCCCATGGAAGATGGGAAATGGCATTTGATGGGCAGTGTAAAGAAGATGCAACCTTTTGCTTGTAAATTATATGTTTGTATCCACTTCCTAGGCACCTGCTTGTAATCCTCCTTAAGGATTTAATGGATAAATACTTTAAAGTAGCTAAGTGGTTCAATAGTCTAATACCTATTGATTTTCAATGGGATTTAGGTTTGTAAATCGCTTAATCTCCTTCTAAAAAGCAACCTTTTGTCAAATAATCTGAATAAGGTCTCAGATTAAAAAAGGAGACTTTCTAAACATAGACCTTTCAGTCACAGCAAGGTTATCAGATTTTGTACCTTTTATATTCACTTTTTCTGCAACTCTGTTAATTCTTGCTTTGAATCTATATTCTTTATTTGTAAATAAGAACAGGAGATGAAAACAGAAATACTACTGCCTTTGGCTCTCTCTCTGCATGTCTCTTGTGCTTCAGCTACAAGACATACTTGAAAATGCAGAAATACAAAACCCTGACAGCCTCCTCTGCATACATCAATATGTCTGTGGCACTAATTCAGGGGTGGGAAGTACCTTACTGTGGTCTTAAAATTTGCCAGAGCACTGCTTTATTTCCTTTTTTGAGTTCATAGCCTCTTACCGTGAGAAAATAGATTAGAAAAAACATTATGCTGAGCAGTATAGTGTTCTGCATAATGTTCCTTTTGTATTTTACTATTATTGAAACCTAAGACTGATTTAAAAATCTGGTTTAGGACCAAGAAAGGTGGCGAGTGCACCACAGCTACGATTTGTGAAATGATAGCTGTGCTTTCTTTGGAAGCAGGACAGCAATTATTTACGCATCTTTAAAGAATTCTTCTTTGAGTAATGAGCATGCTAAAAGGATTGGTTTCCCCCTACCTAAAGTGAAAAAAATTGCAATAACAATTTTATTCCCGTGCTCTTCTACTTAGAAAATTGTTCTGACATGCCTGCCCAAACAAAGGAAGGATACTTTTTTTAATAACCTTCTGGTCATGAATATCATTGGTATCTCTGAAAAATACACGTCTATGCCATGCTGATGAATTTTGTGCCTTATACTTGAAGAATTCTAGGTCTGCGTCTAATCAAATTACTCTCTGCTGACTTTCAAATGTAAAAAGGTGATAATCTGATTATTATTTTAATACTACTGACATTCAGTAAAATTCAAAAGTGCATCTCTAGTATCAGAGTTGAAAGTGTCATAGAACTGGTTTCCTATAGATTTGGGTGTAAAAATGGAAGAAATAGTACTGCATATGAATGTGGCTCTGCAATAACAAGAATTCTCTGCAGGATTCCTGTATAAGGTTATGTATATATGTGTGGGTCTAAAGGGATAAATTGCATTCTGCTGCTTTGCTTTCTGAATTTGTCAAAGCTACAGACCAAATCCTGTGTTAATTTCTGAATCTGTTCAAATCTAGGGAGTTCATTGGCTTCTGTGGAATTACTGTCATTCTACTTGTTCTAAAGACATAGATTTAAGTTCATACAATCAGGATCATTTTGCTTGAGAAGAAGGTAATAATAGACAGATGATGAATAGATTGTTGCATTCCCAAAGAGGTATTTTGGACCTTGTAGAAGAATAGAAGGATATTAATTATTTTGACTTCATAAAGACCAAACAAACCAGTTCACAAGTTTTACTTTTTGGTGTAAGCACAAACATAACTTTTTCCACTTTTCAGGTAGAGTTTGAAAAACAAAAGGGGGTTGGTATAAAGAAGATGTATACTTCTTTATACCTTCTCTGGTGTAGTACTTAACATGGGAAAGTGTTTTTTTAATTTTTGTTTTCATCTGATATTATTGCACTGGTGGGCAGAATGTAGCCAATGAGTAAGCTAAAAATGTAATTTAGATGCTGAGGTGCTGGCTATAGAGAATAGTTTCATGCTTCTCTTGTGACCAAGCTATTCTGTGTCTAGTATATATGAGAGTGTGACAACAAACAAGAGCAAGCAAACCTTTGTGCTGTAGTGGTTGGACTGGGATGACAAGACTGGGGACATCTGGTTCTTATCCTACTTAACATTTTTAAAATACACAAGTGTCCCAGAGCAAAATAGGAGCAGATGGATGAGTCCTTTGCAGCTTCTCTCCCCACAAACAGGAAGAGAACCCTCAAAACACTTCAAGGCTGAGGTGCCTGCTTTGAAAAATCTTACTACTTTAGCAGATGAGGTGGCCTCAGGGCTTCAACTTGTCCCTTCTGAGTGTGGCAATAAGGAATCTTAATGCAATGTATTTTACAGAGAGTAAATAGTCTAAATTAGGTGCCAGAAATGAAATACGGAACTCCCAAGATATTTTTCTTTCCCCAACAGGTTAGCTATGATGGAGAACTTCACAAGCACCCACAGCTGGAGGCTGATCTAACAGCAGTGAGAGAGATCTATGGACCTAATGCAGTATCTCTCAGGTATGGCACTGGCCCTTCTATTGTATTGTGGAACCTTTAGTGGTTTGAACTTTGAATTCTATGTGGACCTTCCCTGACTGCAAAAGCACAAGTCTTTTCTGGTGATCTCTGCATGTTGTGTGACAAAAGGAGGGAGCACTGCAAACCAGCATCAGTGCTGGGGTTCTGGGGGGTTCCTTTGTTGTTCAGCATGGTTACAAGTAGCTGTGCTGAGAACAGCCCTGTTCAAAATCATTGTCTTTTGCAGTTCTAGTTGGACAGTTGTGTTTTGTTGTAAATTACTATTCAACATTTCTCTAAACCCTTGTTAAACTCTTTTTCTATCATAGTCTGTATTTTGCCCTGGAGGTGAGCAAGAGGAATGATAAGAGATTTAATAAATACTTTCCCTAGGGAACAACTGAAGGAATTGGTTTTGTCTAGTCTAGGAGAAAAAGAGGGAGAGAAGACACAATAACAGTTTTTCTTCTTCAAAAATGCTGTTTGTAGGTAGAATGAGTGATCAAATACTCTGTATTGTCATTATGAGAGAGACAGTAAAAAGCTAGAGTTTGATCAGAGATTAGGGAAGTTTTCAGATTGTGGGGATCTAAAGTATCCTACAAAGGGAAGAAGGAGAATCTTGGTCAGATGTGAATTGCTAAGAGTAATTACACACTAACTCTGTTGGACATGTATGAATGTGCATGACTATGCCATAGTGCATATTGCATATATAATTTAATAAGCCTCAGGTATTTTATAACTTCATTTTCTATCAATGTAATCTTAATAATTCCATAAAAAGTAACAGGTAGGTAAGATGTAACAGACCTGTCAGATGTATTGCAAGGATAATATCAAAGTTGTCATACAAACCAAGTAAGAAGAGGAGAGAGCATACCTACAGCTATAGTGTACTATACCTTTTCAAATTAAATGGAAATTTATTACACTTCAAGAACCTGGGGAATTGAAATCTGAATAGCTGTATATAGGTTAAGAAAATGAATACATGTTTATTTGCTAAACTGATAACTATGAAATTCCTTCAAGCTTTTGAAATGGAAACATTATGTGTAACCTTTCGAAAACTTAAATGCATGTAGTTTACTGAATAGCTGTTTCACTGGAAACACTGTGATCCCCTTGAGCTCACTCTAGTAGAAACTGGCACTTGTGGCTGCTTTTGGCATGTGTAAAACTTTAATGCTTTATCCACTGTATTGCAGCTGAAAATATTTCCAAATTCTTGGAAACACACCCCACAGCTTTAAGCATTTTCATCCTTCTTGTGCAGCTCCACTTCTCTAAGAAGAGAGAAATTTATCTGACAAGGGTATCCACTGAGAGTGGATATTTCCTAGACAGCTGACCCTCCTTTCAGTAATCTTTTGTTCCCACAGAGTCAGTTTTACATATAAAAGTGAAGTTTCTGTACCTGCATGCTTTTCACCACTGCCCTTAGAAATCTGGACACAAAAGGCCTGAGAAAGTGATCCATCCAGCTGATCCCTTTACCTTGCTTATTCATTTAAGGGCAGAGGACCTCTGGGAGCTTCAAAATCAAGATGTGTTCATGAAGCTATTGTAGACAGCAGATCATAAGATGCAGATGTTGGAATAAAACATGATTCCTCCTCATGTCAGCTTGGGAAATTAAAACTAGAGTTAGCATCATGTGTCTAAAATCCATCTTCTAGGATAGTAGTGGGGTGGGAGCAAAGGGATTTCAAGTGAGTATGGAAATGTCACAGTTAAAACTAATTTTATCTTACTCATTCTTCACTAATCTTTCTATTCCATTAGTTTAACCATTCCTCAGTTTAATTTATAAAATTATTCTTGTTTACAGCCTTTTGAATCTCAGTTTTGTGAGTAACACCAGCCTGAATTCATGAAAATTACTTAAGATGCCATAACAATGTTTGGATCTTCTGGAAAGTGAAAAAATAAACCTGTTGCCACTGTTGTGTAGGGTGGTGGCTAACCCATTCAGTAGGTGGAGAGCTTCCCTGTTTCAAAGCCAGGTTTTCAGTGAGCTGTAGGAGGTCAGCAAGTGCCTGTGAGGCACCTGCTCCAGTGCCACTGCACCTCTGGGTGAGGTGACACTGAAGCAGCACCAAAGGTGGCTGGGAAGTCTCCTGTACGACAGCCCTGTCCTGCCCTGTGTGTGCCATCTGTGGACAGACCTGATCTAGAGAGTGAACTTGGGTTTTCCTGACCAGAGAGAACCATTGGGTTGCTGAATTTTGGTGGAAGGGGCTCCCTTCATCAAACTCCACAAGAGCACAGGCAATTTCCAGTGCAAACTCAGCCCTACGCAGCTGAGAGGTCTCTTTGGTAGGAGAGAGTTACATTTTACTGTTTCAAAACTGCCTTATTGACTGATTTATGTAAAACTGCTGCTCTGCACTTAGTCAAGTTTAATAGAGAGTCACTGTGACAACAAGCATAGAAATGGAGTTTTAAAGTTAAAGGCATCCTAGTGGCTGGAAGCTAATCTGTGAAAATTTGTGCGTACATTGTCCACTTAAGTAACATAAATGAAAAGGAAAACAGTTTTTTGTTTGGATTTGTGAATAATTATTTTGTAGCTCTGTTTTTCAGAAGTCATTAAGTACATTGTGGGAGGGCAGTCAGAGTGAGTCAGAAAATAAGAGGCAGAAAAGTCACAGTTTAAATGTAAGATTTCAGATGGCATGAAATACCTATTAAATCCAAATCTTGCAATACTACACATAACAGATAAAAAAGATAAATATTGCCTTGAGCACATTACAGGGCAGTCTTTATTTTTGACAAACAAATGCTTGAATGAATGAAGCAATCCCCCAGGTATAACATGCCATCCTATAGGCTATGTTATACTTGTCTTCAGTGGTTTATCTGAAGTCTAGTCTTAAGTTACTGGCTGTTAACCTGAAATACTCTTGAAAATTAAAATGGGTCTTCTTGTGTCATAAATGGGAGCAGCATGTGACTATTAATTTTTCTTTGTTCATCTGTGCAATACATGAGACAGAAATACGTAGCAGCAATGGAGAGATATTTTGGGGGAATTAGTGGGAAAGGTTTAGCCTGTTTAAGCAAGATCCTCTGAAAAAAGCTTTTAAGTGCAGCAGATGGTCACCCACTGGGAATATTGATCCAATCTATGTAAATGTGTATTTTATAACTATTCTGATTTTACAGATAAGATAATCCTTTATAGAATCTTCCATGTTGTAAGTACTCCTGGATTGAGGAGTATCTTAAAGAGCTCTAATGTAATGTAATTATTTCCTTTCAGGGAATATGGAGCCATTGATGATGTAGATATTGATCTACATATTGATGTTAGCTTTCTTGATGTAAGTAATCTAATCACAGAATTATATGATGAACATTAATACCCATTTAATTTCGCTACACATCTGATTCTCTAGACAACCACTGATACTTTCCTTTTTTTTGAAGACTTGATCTTCACAAGTGGGTGTCACAGTATTGATTGATACACGGTGGAAAGGTTTTCTTTCCTTTTGTGACCACATTGTTAAAATGCTGTGTTAGGCTTTTATTTGCTGCATGTGTATTTTCTTCCAAATATTTTTTGTGAATGGTAAATGTTTTAATAAATATAAATGAAACACCATTATTTTTATGTTAATCTAGACATGAGTCAGGTGAAAGCACTTCTTACAGTCCTGAAGGGAAGAGGACTTTGTTAGGAGTGCTCCTGTACACTGATTAGAGAGAGGCTTGACTGGCAAAGGGACAGTAGTGCTGTTTTCTTGGCTGGCAGCATGGCTTTCTCTAGCTGTTGTGCTGTCATTCAGCTTCACATTTCTTCACCTCATCTGTGCAGCAAACTTCGTGGCCTCCATATAAAGAACAAAAATTAAAACTTCTAAGGTCATCATTAGCTTCTGCACAGATATGTCTTATTTTGAGGTCCACACAGTACATAAGACAGTTACTAAGCCTTACTAAAACTTTAAGAAAATATGAGCATAGCTTGAATTATTTAGACCAGTTTTAAGGAGCAAGCGTTTCCTTAGCCCTTAGCTATGGGGCTGATTTCAGTTCTGTCTTTTTTGCTCCTTTGCTTCTCAGCTTTGAAGCATTACCTGTTGGTAGATGGGAATGTGTTTGCCTGTACTGTACATGCAGTGTTGTGTATAAACCTCTGTTTGGTTTAAATGATCTCAATCAAGAACTGGAAGTAGTCTGACACTGCTCTTCAGGGAGTGTTGACGTGCCATAATTTGTCCTGAAACTGATGATGTTGGAGTAGATACTAAACAACTGGGTAAATGGATGGATGGTGTTTATAGCAACCCTAAGGTAGACTGACAAAAAGCAGTAGTTCCTCACAGTGGCTAATGATGTTGGTTGTTTTCTTTTTGTCTTCAACTAGGAGGAGATTGCTGTGGCTTGGGATGTAATTCGCACAGAGCCTATAATAGTGCGACTGCACTGCTCACTTACACAGTACCTAAATGGTCCAGGTTGGTCAATTTTGTTTTCTTCTTGTGCCTTGTGTGGTGTCCAGTCTGAGCCATGGGGTAGGCACTTATTCACTACCAAATCTGTGATCCTGCATGTGCTCAGTTCTACTGCTGAGAGGAGTCCTATTGATTTGAAATTTGGCTTACGTGCATTTGCTTGGCTGGGCCCTTCCTAGTGACACCTTCCTTCCTGATATCCTTTGAGATGCAGCTGCTTCCCTTAGGAACCAGGGTTAAGGAATAAAGATTGAGAATTTCTAATATGTTATTTCCTCATTTTTGAAATCAAACATCATCTGCACAGATGAGATATGCCTGGTAATGAAGACATTCACAGACCTGTGCAGCACGTTAACGTGCCCTTCTTCATGCAGCTTCAAAGAGTCAGGCCACGGTAATTGCCCTTTCAGCTTCTGGTTTCTACATGAGTATGTGAATTCTGGAAAATGTTAAGATTTGAAAGAATTTTTAAGTGAGTAAAGTTTCCTCATGAGAGAAAAATGGTCAAGCTCATGAAGAATCAACTGATTTTGAAGATTTGGAAGCATTCATATGCGAGAGTCAACTTCAGATATATTTTTACAGTGGAAGTCAGACTCAGTTTGGATAATAACTTGTCCAGCCTTGGAGACTTGCAGTACAGGCTGTCAGTTCATGCTTTTATCTGTGGGAGAATTCTGCCTCTGGAAAATGAATAGATACTTTCAGTCCTGTTTAGCAAAATCTGTCCCAATGAGCTATTACTATAGGATACATTGTCTAACGAGTCTGACTATAAGCTATATTCTGTTCATTCAGATAAGCATTTCATTATACCAATATTTTTTTCCCCTTGACTTTGGTCTTTTTGTCTGTGGTTTATTACTTCAATTGTTTTTGTTAATATACAAATCTTAAAGTATGCATTTAAGATAGCAGGAAACTGTGTTAGTATTCAGAACCTTCCTATCAAAATGTAATTTAAAAAATAAAGAAGTGAAGCAAATACAAGAAGGTGAAGTGTGTAGAGCAGCATGCAGTGAGAAATGAGAAGTAACAAGAATATATATTCTGCATCACTGACAAGGTTAAGGTGGCAAACACAGTTCCCAGTGCTGCAGCTGACTGCTTGTGGGAGTGCCGGAGTTGTGAGAAAGGCAGGAGCAGAGCCACAGGCAAGAACTTTGCTGACGTTGGTTTTATGAGCTCAGCTGCTTCAGCAGCCATGTCTCTTTACTTACTAGCAAAGCACAGTGAGATCCACCATCTTTTGTGTTAATTCTGTGAAGTCCCCTTCTGTTTCCTTGAGAATACAGAGCCAGAATTTTATGCTGTATCTTTTTCTCCTATACTACATTCTACTGATTGAGAAACAGGAACACAGTACATTGCAAAGCACAGTGGGGGATATGAGTACCACCCTGTAGCTGTGTAATATACTGATTTTAGATAGTTCTTCTAGTTAATAGCTTGTCTCAGTAGTGTCTGCGTGGGCAGTTTGTCCCTCCTGCCTTAGAAACCTGTCTTAGAGAGGATGAATCAGCCAGTGTAAGTATTGGCATGTCTCATCTGAATGTAGAGTCTAGACAAAAATTTGGGTCTAGATGTCAGATTTTAAGATTGCTGATTGTAGGTATGATGATATTTAAAGTATTCCCCATCCCACCATCCCCCTGCAGGGTGTCTGAAATTTGGCAGTCCAAAGATATTGCTATACTTAATTAAATCATTCATCCTTTTTGAAAAAAATCAGTTTGTATTTAAAAGAAAAGTATAAGTTTGATGTTATTTGAATAATAACATTAGAGGAGAGGTAACTACTGACCTTTGAACTAGTTAAATTGCATGGCAAACTTAGATATATTGTATTTTATTATCAAATTTAATCTATTAAAGCAAAACTAAAGTGCAAACTTGGATATTCTGAATAAAATTTGGCTGAGTGATCAGAATAACATCAAAATATTGATTTTCCATTTCTAATAATATTTGAACAAGCCCCATTTTTTTGTTTTAATTTCTTTTTGATTTTACTTTGGTCATTATCACCTTATGCAATACAAAGTATGCAGTCTATTTGTGCTTGTAATATGCTTTGGTTGTTGTCCTGCCTTGAGGCCCTGTGGCTCTCTCAACAAGTACTGGCTTCCATCTGCCACTTCTATCTAGCAAATGTTATTGAAGGATTTTAGTAATGCCACTAGCTAATTTCTATCCTTTGCCTTGTACATTTGCAATTTCTGACATGAATATGGGTATACCAGTGTTAGGACAGGCCTTGAGGAAATTTCAGGGTAATCCTTGGCTTCTGGAATTCACATATCAGGCAGTTAGATCATGGTTTTTGATCTTGTATTAAAACACCCTCAGAAACAAAATTCAGATACAAATGAATTCAGTTTTAGTCTGGACTTTCTTCATAGCCACAGGAACACTACTGTGTATGGACTACTTACTTGGGAAAAAAGTTTAAAATGTTGGGTGAGATGAACTGCCAGTCCCGATACATTTAATCTGATGCTGCTTGCTACTTGCATAGTGTATATGTAAAAAAAGATACATTTTTGTAAATAAAATGGGTGGGAAATTGTAAATTATTACAGTTGTAAAATTGTAAATTATATTGGCTGATGTTCTAAAAAGGACCATTCCTTTCTTAATATGCTTAGATGACATGTCCACTCTTGCCATTGCTTCAATTTAATTGTCTGTAGTCAAACTCCACAGAGAAGAGGGTCCTTAAAAAAGGCTTATGTGGTCACAAGTTTGTCATTACTGCTGCAAGCTCATATATCAATAAAATATCCTTTTTCCCTAGTGCCAACTGTGGATGTATTTCAGATCTCTACTAAAGAAAGATTTGGGCTGGGACATCAGCTGAAAAAGTAAGTCTAGAAAAGTACAAACCCGTGTTTTTAGGCAATTATTATACTCTTTTAAAGTTTCCGGACCATGTCAAGCAGAATAAAATGTCAGGTTTGTTGTTGGATCAAAGTATCTTGAAGTTTTTTGTCTTTAAATAAAAGTCAATATTAGCCATTTTAAGTTTGGGTTTGACAGCTGTTGATGAGAGCCTGATTTGTGTTACTTGCCAGGCTTTTCTGTCACTTTGCTGCCTTTTAGGAAGTAAGGTACACTAAGTTACATTAAGGTAACATTCCCATATCTAGGAATGTTCAATTTCATCTTTCTGCTTAGATGGTGAAGCCTCTGAAACAGGAGTCTTTTTGAGCTTCATGCATACTCTGAGGGGGCTATGCTTTAGTGGTTGCCTGTAGGATATACCACAGAAATTAGGTCATCCATGTTTTGAGGACAAGATGGAAGGATAGTCCAAAAAACTATCCTAAACTAACCAAAAAACATGGGCAGTTTCATGTGGTTTCAAGTTTTCAAGTTGCATTCTTTTTAATGCAATTTTGCTGAGTCAACTCTTTACCTATGCTTTTATACATGTAATAAATTTTTAAGTAGGCTTTAGTATCTTACCATTACAACATTAATGAAGAAACCTCTGAGGAAAAAAAATCCTGTTTAGTGTTTGAAGAAATTCAGTGCAACATTTTCATAATCTTACAAATGAAGCAAGTTATTAAAATCTCTGTGGTACATGACTTTGGAAAAAAAAAAAAATTATCCCCCAAAAGGAATAGTCTCTGAAAATGTTTTGCTATTTACCCTGTCTGTGATTTTTTGCACCAGGTAATTACTAAAGGTTCCCATATGACATTTTCAATTTCAAGAACATAGCTGTACAGTTCACAGCTGAGCAGGAGTAAAAATACCCATGAGCCCAGTGGTCCCTCATGGCTGTGGCAATGGGATGTTTCTTTTTCACACCAAATTCAGCTTTGACTTTTATCACTATTAAGACCCCCACTGCCAGATTAGTCAGAGAACAAAGTTCTGCTTAGCCATGCAGATGCAGTAGCCTGTGGTCATGTGAGAGGTAGATCCCTGTAGCTGGATTTGATGCCCTTGACTCGGTTTGTCTCTGGATCTCCATGATAGGTATAGTCCGCATAAGTTTTGCAGTTGCACTGGCTCTTTACACAGACTGTATTCTCATTAAGAGTCCCATATTGAATTAGTTCTATGGGGAAAGAAAAAAGGGGTTTTGAGGAGCTGGGGCACCCAATCACTAATCCAGATACATGACAGAAAACTTAAGCTGTAGAGTGAGAACACTGCATTTTCACCTGCTTGGTGACCACTGAGACCAGAGAACTGAAATGAGTATGTCCTGGCTAGGATAAGAAAACCTTTCTTTTCTATCTTAATTTGCAGAATCATGCAGACATTTGTTACGCAACAGTGGAAGAACAGCAAAGAAAAATCTAACTGTACGCACAATAAGAAGGTGTCTGACAAGAAGGTGAAATCTCCTCTGCACATCTTTTCTACATTGCGCAGGTAATAGCAAGAAAAATGAGCTGTTATCACCATAAACTGTTCAAAATCCACAGCAGACTTCACAAGGTGAAATCTTGACTTTTTTCCCCAGAGAAGTTCTCTATTTGTATCTTACCTCATGGGTTTCCTGTCCTTGCATTGCATGACATCAGGAGTGAACTAGGTACTGTTGCAGCTTCTAAGATTACTAGAAGCCAGAGTATTTCAGTGCCCTGCTCTCTGAAGCAGCCATGTTACAACTAGAACTGGAAATAATTAATTTTATTTTAACTTGTGTTTGTATTTTTATTTTACCTTTACTTGAATAGCAAGAATAAAAATACAAGTAATACATATGTATAGCATATATTATGTATATTTTAAAAAAATGTGGTTTTTCTGCTCTTCTTTACACAACAATTTCTATATTTAGTTTTTTAAAACTGGAATGATCATAATTGAAAGAACGATTTTTAAAGATGCTGAGCACCCTCCCCTCTCCAGTATTTGACTACATTAATGTTTTCCACTTCTGAAATGCAGGCACAGAATTTCAAAGAGAAAAGGCATTAGAAAGCGTAAGAAAGAGTTTATGAATAGTTTCAATGAATTTGAATTTAATACGATTTCTGCCAGTTGCTCATACTCGTAAGTATATGTAGAATCAGGCTCTGATTTTACCTCTTTCAGGGTGGTGACTATTTACTCAAGTGTGTTTTCCTGATTATGGAGGGTTGACAGGTCACCCCTTCAATTCAGTTACTGAATTTGAATTGAATGCTTCTTTGAATATTCCTTCTTTTTGATGAATTTTACCATTCTAAATTCAGAGTATGAAAATGAGATAGAGTACAGCAATTGCTCAGGTTGAAAAAGGAGGTAATGCCAAAAATGACAAAAGGTTGTCTATTCAAAGTTAGAGGAGGAAAGATGGTATTTTAAGTAGAAGTCTTATCCATTCCCTACCATGCAACACTCCTCTGCCAAGTGCAGGCTGCAGCTTGGGGCTTGTTTTTATTCAGAAAGGGTATACAAAACGACCCCATTCTTTTTCCTCTTGGTTTGGGAGCTTAAGTCCAGAGATGGCTCGGCCCAAGTGCAGGGACCCTCTCTGTCCCTGGGGCACCATTCCTACCTCCCATCTGCAGGAGGATGAGAGTGAGCCAGCTGCTTACAGTGAATCAGCAGCCTCCACAGGAGTCCTCCACTGTCAACACTTGCTAACAGGGTGGGGAAACCTGCCAGCCTCTCCCCTTGGGTTTTTACTTCTCTATTTGATGCAAAAAAAACCCACCAAAAAAAAAAAACCAAAAAAACAACCCAAAAAAACCACCAAACCAAACCAACCAAAAAAGGTGCCACCCAACAAAACAAACCAAAAATCCAAAGAAAAGCAAAACCAACTAAACAACAACAAAAAAAAAACCCAAAACAAACAAAAAGCCTACAAAGATTGGTGTTGTTTATAAAACAGGAAAATGATTCAGCATACCTGTTACATACTCTTCACAAGGACAGGCAAATGTGACAGTTTGTGTGAATGCTATTTCATAAAAACCTTTTGTTCTTTATTTCCTGCATTTGTAATTTAGGTTTCTCACATTCTCATTTCTGGTGGTACAGAGTTAGAATTTGCCTATAACCAGAAGGAAGGGTATAAATTTGTCTTGCACAAAGTGCCCTGGTTATTATGATGGTTTTAAAATAATATTCTTTTTATCTGAATTAAATTTAATGTCTCCAAGTTTCATTGCTCATTGTATCTTCCATTGGATCTGAACACAGAATTTCTTATGCTGTGTCCAGAATACAATAANTGAGAGTGAGCCAGCTGCTTACAGTGAATCAGCAGCCTCCACAGGAGTCCTCCACTGTCAACACTTGCTAACAGGGTGGGGAAACCTGCCAGCCTCTCCCCTTGGGTTTTTACTTCTCTATTTGATGCAAAAAAAACCCACCAAAAAAAAAAAACCAAAAAAACAACCCAAAAAAACCACCAAACCAAACCAACCAAAAAAGGTGCCACCCAACAAAACAAACCAAAAATCCAAAGAAAAGCAAAACCAACTAAACAACACCAAAAACCCCTAAAACAAACAAAAAACCTACAAAGATTGGTGTTGTTTATAAAACAGGAAAATTATTCAGCATACCTGTTACATACTCTTCACAAGGACAGGCAAATTGTGACAGTTTGTGTGAATGCTATTTCATAAAAACCTTTTGTTCTTTATTTCCTGCATTTGTAATTTAGGTTTCTCACATTCTCATTTCTGGTGGTACAGAGTTAGAATTTGCCTATAACCAGAAGGAAGGGTATAAATTTGTCTTGCACAAAGTGCCCTGGTTATTATGATGGTTTTAAAATAATATTCTTTTTATCTGAATTAAATTTAATGTCTCCAAGTTTCATTGCTCATTGTATCTTCCATTGGATCTGAACACAGAATTTCTTATGCTGTGTCCAGAATACAGTAACTTTCATGGCATCATGCTGTGATCATTACATAGAAAAGATAGATTTTAATAAGGAAAATGTGTTATAATAGGTGAATTTCATTTCAAAGATAATTTCCTGAATAATTGGTTTGTTTTGAGACGTAGAAGACCTTACAAAAAGCTGTAAGTTCACAGCTCTAACTTCTACTTAAGTAGTTGATTGTCTTTTTGCTTGAGGAGCTCGTATCTAAATAGGAGTAAGTTGTTTGTTTTGGTATTGGAAGATGTTTTATATACAATAGTTTATTAAAAGTTTGGATTGTATTTATCACTAGTGAAAAACATAAACACAGGTGACACTTAGAAGTCTTTTTTCTTGCTTGATTTGCCCAGGATTTTGATAATTCTCCAACTTTGCCATGTTCTTTATTCCAAGGTCGCCAAGTTATCCTCCACCTGGCTGTGGTAAGAATAAATCGAAACTGAAGTCAGAACAGGACGGCATCTCCAAGACTCACAAACTACTGAGAAGGACTTGCTCTAGCACAGTGAAGGCGGAGGATGTGTGTGCCACAAAATCTCACAGAACCTTTGGCCGCTCGTTGTCGAGTGACCCTAGGGCTGAACAGACAATGGCTCTCAGATCGCACAAACTGCTGAGTCGTGCTTGCTCTGCAGCTGTCAAGCAGGAGGAGTGCATCACTTTAAAGCCCCATAAGGTGTTAAATAGGTCGTGCTCTGGGGATCCTCGATGTGAGCACAACAGCACCTTGAAGCCCCACAAACTTTTAAGCAGATCCTACTCCAGTAACCTTAGAATGGAAGAATTAGATGGATTGAAGAATCACAAGTTGCTCAGCAAGACTTACTCCAATGCCCCTAAATCATCCAAAATGGAGCCTTTCAAGGAGTCCACCATGGCAGAGAGCAGGAGGCTCTCTCTTACCTCAGGGCTTATTGGTATCTTAACACCATCCTCATCATCACCTTCACAAGCTGCTGTGCGTAATATTTTTTTTTTGTATTCTGCTCATTTTCCTCTTATTGTTTTCCAAATGTGCTATTATGCTTTTTGTCTGAAGGCATTAATACTTAGGATATATGTTAGTGACTATATTAGATATACTAGAAGGCAAGAGCAATAAAGTCAGCTTTTTAAGGAGGATTCCAACAGCTGTGCATACGCATACACTTAAGTTATAAAATCAGAAGTTGCTGAGGTCAGGACAGAGATTTTATGTGTCGTGTTGAAATGCAGCTCAACGCACAGCTGGTGGCCATAGGAAAAATTCAGTCACCCACTTCTTCCTTGCATACTTCCTGCAGAAAGAAGGGAGAGTGTGCACTTCTGTTCTGCAAAATTAGGTTAGTTGCAGAGGACTTTCCTCATTTCCCTGTTTGCTTCGTGGGAGAAACAACTTCCCATTAGATGGTTTGAGTGCCACGTCACCTCTCCTTCTGGCAGTCTTTGCATCTGCCATCATCATCATCATCATCATCATCATCATCATCGTCGTCACCATCATACTGGAACGAGCTCAGTCATGGTTCCACTCACCTCTTGCACATTTGTGATTTGTGAAGGGTTAAACTTAAACCTTCAAATGTGCTGGGGGACATCAGAGGCCACGCAAGGAACTGGGCCCATGTTGGCCGTCTTACTTTCCTCAGAGACATGATCAATTGGGAAAACAAAGGGCAGCATATACACTTGCATTTAAGAAAGAGTTTTCAAAATTGATTCTTCTGCCTATACCTCTTTAGAGATGGCTTTTTGCTTTAGAAGGAAGAGTGGGTTTGTTTTTCAAGGCAACAGCCTCTTTTCTCTGTTTGTTGTGGGGAGAAGTGTTTATAAAATAGTTCTCTCTACTCCCTTTGCCTGGTGGTACCTTGGAAGCTGATTCTTCCTTCAGATGCCATACATATGTTTAAAATAGTGCATTCTAAATAATGACATTACATTGAGTGCGCTATGTTTCATGGTAGTTTAGTTTAGTAAGCTTCAAGCTATACTCTTCAGATCTAAAGGCAGGGATACATATCATAAGATCATTTATATGTATGCTGTGTGGTTGATTTATGTGATGTGCACAGCAAAATTAATTTAAGATGAGCCATCAGACTTTATTCTTGTTGCCGTTCAGAGATGCGCTTTTTTTCTGATTCAGCAGAGGATGTATTACCATAGCAAGACTTTTCTCTCCTGACATTAATAGGAAAAGTCCCTCTGGTTTTTTAAGATAATGAAGAGCTGACTAGGTTTCATTACTGGTGTTATCAGCTTATAAGGAAAAAAGGCAAGCCCTGTTTGGCAGCCTATAAAAACTATCCATAATTTATTGCTTCAATGCACTTATTTTGAGGAAAGATCATCACATACATGGTCAGATGTAGTTTGATGTTAGTGGAAGGGCATCAAGAGTCTATTTCACATTTTATATGCAGGCACCAGATGTATGGGTTACCTAGATGCCCAACTGCAATTTGAAGTCAGTGGAATGTAGGAGTGATGAATCAAGATACTGAGTTCAATTCTCAGCTAAAATATGAGAGTCTCATATATGAATACAAGTAGAATTGTTTCCCAGAAGAAAAATGAAAAAGCATTTAAGCAATTAAACAGTAGAAAAATGAAAGGAAATAACCCTATTAAAAAAACCTGCCAAAACACTGTAAATGCAGCTGATCTAACTCTATTCAAAACAATGTTGGATTGAAATTGATGTCAATCTGGAGGGAGGTCTGAATCTTACTGACTCTTGTTAGCCGAAGTTACTTCTAATTTATGTTGTTGTGTGCTGAAAGAAAGAGAATTTGAGTAGTATCTGAGCATAAAGATCTGTTTGTGAGTGTTGCAGAAGTGAGACCTTAGTACATATAAAATAAAAAGGTTTTCAGCCTTACTGAGAGTTTCAGTAGTCTTTCAAGTCTTAACATACAGCCCATATTTGGATAGGCAATACAGTGAAAACACAATGGAAGTTACCAAACTTCAGTTTATTAGGGTGAAGTGAAGGCACTGGTGTTTTCATTTGAGATTAAAGTTTCTCAGATGGTGAGATACAAATCTTCATCAGATTTAAGAACTAGAGAGAAATACTGAAAAACCTACGCCATACTCAGTAAACAATAAAGGGATTAATTATTTGTAGTGCCTGGTTCAGACAAGTGAGAGATCTCTTTAGATGCAAATTGCTTACATATTTACGTGCAAAAACTTACAAATGAAATGCTTTTACCATTTCCTTATAATTAGTCTGCCAACACTGAAGTTGCCTCAACTTTTCCCTTGCAGCAAAATTATGGTGCAAAATGCATTCCGGTGCGAGACCGTGGCTTTCTTGTGCAGGTAGGATGTCATATCCTATTCATATATGGAACACTGTGGAGCATGAGCTGACTGTTAATTATTTTTAAGCAGATGCTGTTATTCTCATTTTCATTGTTCTCAGACTATTGAATTTGCTGAGCAGCGGATACCAGTATTGAATGAATACTGTGTAGTTTGTGATGAACCTCATGTGTTCCAGAATGGCCCTATGCTGAGGGTAAGTGATGTGCTGGTAAAACAATGCATTTTATAGTGCCTTGCATAGCTGTGGACCATACAAACCTGTTGGAAAATCTTTAAATTATTTCAGATGTGTTTCATCCTAATACTCTTTTGAGATGCAAAAATATTAACTAGATTTTGCTGTAAATTTGGAAACACAAAAAGTCTTACAGGGAAGAGAGAGAGAGAAATTAAGCTTGTATCATACCACAGAAATGTAAAAGGGCATGTATTTCACTGAGCACTATTGTGCTGCAGTAGTCACAGCCAGATAACACAAGAGAAGTGAATTAGAGTGTTTTCCCAGTGTCTGGTATTCTTCTGAAAGTTTAGGGCACCTCATCCCTGAGCTTTTATCAAGCCATGACCATGGTATTTACATACACTGGTGTTAATGCCAGCACTCTGTGAAATTCTTTTGACCTTGTTTTGCTCACAGGCTACTGAAATGAGCCATTCTCAAATGTGAAAAAAAAAGGAAGTAGAAAGAGATGTTCTGTGAAGTGCCTGATCTAGCAGTGACCCAGTCTAGGAGCACTGTTGTGGTTCAGTATGCCCAAAGTCTGGCCAGTCAGGCAGCTCCTCCTTTCATTCCTGTATGACTGGGAACAGAATTTTGCCTGCTGATCATTGTAGCCTCTTTCATGCTGTTGGTGGAACAGTGGAAAAGAGTAAGATGAGTCATGAGAGACACACTGCCTGGAGCTGCTGGATCAGTGCAGCTTTGTGAAAGAGTATATTAACAGAATATAATTCTTAGCTTTAGGACTGGTCCTGCAGTTTAGAATCCTATTGTTTCACCTGCTCTTTATCCAGTAATGAAGCATGAGTAACCTAAAAAGATTAAAGCCATGGAAAACTAACTCCAGTGAATGCATGGTCTGATACCAGACAATTTCTCCACGGTGTGGCCAGCAACTACACATAAGCTGAAGCAGATCTCCTGTATGATAGCTCTGTGGAACTAAATTCAGGAGGATTATTGCTCTGCCTGGTAGAAGTCACCTCAGTTTCACACCCCATGGCACTGACTGGCACCAGGATCAGGCATTCTGGCTGCATGCAGGCTGTGCAAATGGGCTGCTGGTAGGATTTGAAAAAGCATATAC
This sequence comes from Urocynchramus pylzowi, assembly GCA_013397555.1. Lineage (NCBI taxonomy): Eukaryota > Metazoa > Chordata > Aves > Passeriformes > Fringillidae > Urocynchramus > Urocynchramus pylzowi. The sequence continues at coordinate 954,951 of VZRH01005100.1, read as the reverse complement.
ATACCCAGTTCACACTGTTTAAGTCATGGTTAAACCCCTATAGTTTTGGATATCCAATCAGAGTTATTTTTGCCTCTTCTAGCTCATATCTATCTTTTAAAAGCAAGGTTTTCTGACAGGTTTATCAGTAGCCAAAACTGATTAGAAGCCTGTAAAAAGGCATTAGTTCCTCACTGTTTGTCTTTGAATGCACTACTATGTATATTACCCCTGACAGAAAGAGATAAGGCAAAATCAGTAATGTTTGAAGAGTGATTAAAGTTTGAAAACAATATTTTTTTAAGTTATTGGAGTTTATCTATTATCTATAGGTCAAAGCAAACAGGATTTATTCTATTAAAAGGAACCAGAATGTAAAGTTATCTGTTCTAAATGAAAAAATCTAAACTCCTTCTTTCCCACCATAAAGATTAAAATCTCTCAGAATTACTCTTTTGTGTCTTCAATTTAAAGGATAATTTTATAGGTATCTGCTTAAGAGTTTGTCAGCATTTCTCAACAGAAGAAGCTGCAACCATATTTGCCCCTGAACGTATATTCATCAGTGCCTTTGAAGTAGCATAACCTGACAAGCTTGGCGAAAATGAAAGAGTGTCATTATATAACCTAGGAAAAATTAGATACCAGGAAGAAATATAGCATACTCTGTGTATGCTTGAATGACTCAATAAGCAATATAGAGCCATTAATGAGTTTGCACTTTTGTAGAAGGTGATAAAGGATCTCAGTGTGAATTGAGCATTAGCTTGCACTGGAGTGTGTTAAGGAAATTTATGCTTCATTCTCCTGAGAGCTCTGGCCAGGGGCAGCTTGAAGTCATCAGTTTGTGGGGTTTATATACATGTTTCAGCTGAATACACACACACACATACATGCATACATATATATGTGTATATATATAACATATGTGAGGAGAAAGAGCATTTTCTCTTTAGTATCACTGCAGGAACAGATCTCAGAAACTGAGTACTTGTGTTACAGGAATGCAGCAAGCTTTCATTTAAGGCATGGCTGCATGCAGTGTAGCCTTATTGAGTATCCATGGCCTTTGTACAGAGTTCTCTCTTTGGGTGCCACAGTAACCTCACCAGGTTTCGTAATGCTGGGTGCCTTGCCAAGGTGTGCTTAGCAAGAGGATCCAGATCTTGTTTCCTGCAGAAAGGCCTTCTCTGTGGCAGGTTGTGTCACAAGAGGTGCCAGGCTATATAGTTCTGGGCCGTTCACAGGTTTCTCCCTTTAAAGTTTAGTTCCTGCACACAGATGCATAGGTTCATGTCTAGGTGTGGGTACTCTTAATGGTGAGTTTCCCTTCTACATTTTGGACCTTTTTTTCAACAGCAAAGAAGACCTATGAAATTACAAAAGCATAATAAAGTTACTGCTTGAAAAGTTACTTTAATGTGTATACAGGTTTGATTTTCTGATCTTTTATGGAGTTTTATGCAGTTATAAAGAAGCCACAGAGAAATTTGATTCTCTGATCCTCCCATATGTCAGCCTGGTGCCTTTCCTGAACCATAGTGTAGTTTATTAATTGTCTTAAATACAGTTAAAAAAATTTAACAATTGCCATCACACAACAATTGCAGTCTTTCAATACTGTGAAGTTCTATATCTACTTACAAAATCTTATGCTGTACATAGTTTTTTGTGCTAGTTATTACTGACGTGCAAAATTCAGATGTCTCATCCTCACAACAGCTGAAGAAACCATCTGAAACTGAGAGATAAAGTTTTTTTCTTTCTGCAGGCTATCATTATATCTTAGTTATAAAGTATCTTTCAATCAATCTCTCTCAGCAAGCTTTCTTCTCAGTATTGTGTTTCATTTTCCTAAATAAGTTTTTCTGGGAGAGTAGTCTGGCTTTAATATCTATTTCAACTTAAGTTACTTTTTAAAAATCCTGACATCTTTTTTCCCATAAGATAACAACCACTTGATGACAACAAGGTATTTCATTTTGTATGGCTTTATTTAGGCACTAGATCCACATGCCATATCACTGTATGGAAGATTTTGTTGCAGAACAGCTGCATGACATGATTGCATATGTTTGACTTGATGATTTTACAGTGGACATCTGTTTTGCTCCAGAGCCCTCAATAATTATCTGATCATGCAGATGTTCCCTGCTGGCTCAGGGATCCCACTGTACACTGAAATCTTTGGGTGTTGTTAGGCCTTCTTGTTCGTTTATTGAGGCTAAATAAAGGGGCTGCTTTATTGGCTTACTGAAGACGAATAAGTAAGAAATTCTTATATTTCTCTTAGGAATTTCTTTACAGAGCAAAGTGAGTATCTTTGAGAGTAACCAGCTTTCTTTTGAGCTCCAGAATTCCCTGAAATATACAAGACCAGACTTAAATACTCAGTTCCTCTGTGTACTCCACAAGTTTGTGTGTGTGGAAAACAAAACAGAGTTGGTAGATGGAGTGACCTTAGAACATGCCCAAACCTAATGCCCTCACGAGGAACTGTGCCTGTGTTACTGTGAAGGGGAACAACAAAGGTTCTCTTAAATGGAAGAATCTTGGAAAAGTACTTTAACACATCATGAAATTGTAACACTCTTTATAAAGGCCAATGATCCACTGCTTCATTCCATCCGCTTAAAAAAAACCCCAGTAGTAAAGCAGGCAATGTTTTTCCATAAGTAGTCACACCTTCCCCAGATGAGATGGGGATGAATGAAAGTTCTCATCATAGCATGTTTCTTTTGTATTTATTTCAAAAGCACAGTGAGATCTAAGGATTATTTGCAGTGCACCATAAGTTATGAAAGCCGGATTGGGTGTTTGGAGATACACACCTATATGGAGTACCACCAAAATCGGAAAATTACTTGAAATCACTGCGTGGAATGATTTGCAGTTGTTCTGCAAAGCAGAGGAAAAATGCAGTGAATACATGGATCCTAAGAATAAAAAATATTATTTAAGCTCTTACATAACATGGACCAATGCTGTTTCATGCAGTCATTTCTAATAATGATCAGAATCCTGCATATTTCACTTTTCACAGAAAGATTAAGAAACAGCTTTGAAATCGTTAGCAAGTGTTGGGACTGCAATGTGTACATCCAAACAGCTCCCTTAACTCATATGAAGAATCACAGTGCATCTTTCTTCAAGGCAGCCTGTGCTACAGAGCTCTCAGAAGCTCTGCTGTCTTCTGAAGTAGCTCCTTGCTCTGTTTTGAAAAAGGGGGAAGTGAAAGGTCAAACACAGGTTTTATGGAGGAGACACACAGAAGGCAGACATGGCAAATCTACTGAAAAAAGTAAGGGTCTAGTCATTTGAATTATTAGCCTCATGTTCCCATCCTTGAATTTGTTTTCAACAGTGTTTAGATGAGTGAGAACGGGCTATTATTTGTTTGTAATTAATGGCTAGATTTGGATTGTCTCAATAACATTGTGAAAAGCCTTTTTTCCCCTAACATTTTCAAACAGTTGCTATTTAATTCACATCTATGTTGTTTAAATGGTTACATAAATTATCCCGATTTCTGTCAAACTACAGTATTATATTAAAATATTAGAAACTAACTTAGGAAAGTTAAATGACTTCCACAAAACCCATTCTGAAGTACTGACAGATTCTTGCATGGGGCATGTGTCTCTAGTGAAAAATCCCTGAAAGTGGAATTTGTTTCATTCACTGCCTTTCACTGGCTTTTGAAGATCTCCAAGGATGGAGACTGCACAGGCACTCTAAGCAGCCTGTTACAATGCTTGATAAAGCTTTAGGAAAAACTTATTTTAGCTTTATCTAAAATTTTGGATAAAGTTTATCTAAAGTTAGTCCTGTATGAGAGAATAAAAGTACTGACTGACCTCTAAAGGTCCTTTTCAACCATGTGCTTTGGTTCATCTATCTAAAAAATGTATTTTCCAAAGCAGATTTAAGAATATTATAAAGAAACCTAAGGGTTATTTGGTTCAGTGTTAGAAGACTATTAACTTCTTTTAATGATGTATGAAAGCCTTCCTTTTATTATTACTAGAATATTCTAGGGAAGGACTAAGTTGCAATTTAATAATGCAACAGTTTTGCTGCTGTAAGAGTAGAGAAATAACTTGTTTAAGGAATTCAGCATGCACTTTTATTACAAATATTTAATGTAATGAGATCACAAGTCAGTAACAAAAGTGGTTATTGTGTTTAAAGATCTGATTAAAAGAAGTGTAATAAAAATATGATATCATATTTGAAGACTGGAGTAAAGAAAATATCAGTTCTCTCTTAAAGAAGGGCAAGAAGGAGAGGATCCAGAGAATTCCACCCTGGTCACCCTCACCTTGATCTGTAGGAAGGTGATGAAGCAGCTAAGCCTCAAAACCATCTCCAGGCACATTAAGGACAAGAAAATCTTCACAAAGATTTTCAGCATGGTTTCATCACTGGGAATTCATACTTGACTGAGTTGATTAAACTTCTTTGAGGAAGCGACTGGTCTGGTAGCTGAGGGGAGAGTAGTGGATATTGTCGGCCCGGATGTGAGTAAGGCTTTTGGCAGTGTCTGCCATAAGATCCTTTTAGACAAGTTGTTGATGCGTGGGCTGATTGAGGAGATGGTGAGGTGGTCTGAAAACTGGCTGGATATCTGGGCCTCGAGTGTGATGTTTAGCTGGGTAAAGTCTACTTAGAGTTTAGCAACTCGTGGTGTACCCCAGGGGTCAATGGTGGGTCCAGTTCTGTTTAGTACCTTCATTAATCACCTAGATGATGGTGCAGAGTGTATCCTCAGAGAGTTTGCAGATGATGGAAAAAATGGGAGAAGTGTGTGGTACTCTGGAGTGATGGGTGCCATTCAGAGGGAACCTTGACAGGCTGGAGCAGTGGGGTGCCAGGAACATCATGCAGCTCAGCAAGGAGAAATGTAACCTCCTGAAGCTGGGGAGGAACAAACCCAGGCACCAGTGTATGCTGGGGGCCAGCCAGCTGGAAAGCAGCTTGGCTTGGGCAGAAAAGGACACCAGCTTGGACACGAGAAAGCAATGTGCACTTGTGGTACGAAGTCTAATGTGTTCTGGGCTACATTAAACAGTAGAATTGTCTATGTGTGTGGAGAGATGTCATCCTGCCCCTGCACACAGCCCTGGTGAGGCCACACTGTGCCTGTTCTGTGCACCTGAGCACAAGAAGGAGATGGTGCTACTGCAGACAGTCCAGTGAAGGGTCACTAAGATGATTTAAGGGGCTAGAGCACATCACACAGGAGGAAAGGCTGAGAGCCTGGAAAAAAGAAGACACAAGGTGAGATCTTACTAGTGTAAGATCTCTATAAATATTTGAAGGAAGGGAGCAAAAAGGATGGGGCCAGGCCCTTTACAGTGGTCTTCAGTGGCATGACACGGGGCAGAGGATACAACCTGAAACACAGGAGGTTTCAGAGGAACAACAGGAAACACTTTTTACCTTTTTCACCTTTTCTGAAAGTGAAAATTTTCAGTCATTTCTGAAAGTGACTGAGCAGGGGAATAAGTTGTCCAGAGAGGTTGTGGAGTTCTCATCCATGGAAAAATTCAAAAGCTGTCTGTTCAGGGCAGCTGGCTCAGGTGACAGTGCTTGAGCAGGGATGTTGGACTAGATGACCTGTGGAGATCCTTGCCAACCTCAATCTTTCTGTAATTCTTTGCTCTTATTCAGCTTTTACATAGTGTAATTTGTAAAGCTAATGTCTATCTTGCTGTTCTATGCCTTCCCAAATTCCTCATTGGCAAATACTAAGGCCATTGACAGAACAGCATGATTGGATGGGTTTTAGAGACCTGTGAGACAATTATACAGGACAAAATAATCTCAGAATACATTCAATAAGGTAAATAAAAGACCATCTGTGTATCAGTTTTTCTTTTTTTAGTAAAGAAGTCCCCACAGAGTGCCATCTTGTGTTGAAACCTCAGACTGAGAGCTCCTTAGAACAAAGAAAGGATTAGTAAAAAAGATCTACAAAATTAAGTATTACAGCTAGTTTATTTGAAATTTGAACAGCATACATTTCTGCTGTTTAATGTTTTTTCCCCATAAAATATGAACAGTAAAATATAATAAATTAATATTTGAAATACCTATTCTTATTATTTAGTTGTAAAAATAAGCACAGTCCTGTAATTCTGATACATTTTTTTCCATTAGTAAGTTTGCATTTTTTAAAATGTTTTTTGTCTCAAAGTGCTTTCAGTTACATTTTATTTACTGGGGGTGAAATCTTGCCCTTGGTGGGTTCTTGTTGACTTGAAGAGGTCTTGGATTTCTCTGTGCTTTGAATACAAGAGTCTTAGACACCACTGAAAACATAGGAGCATTGAGTATGCTGCTTAACCCTGGGAAATTTCTTGAACAGAATAAACATCACTGAACTGTGGAGAAAAGTGTAGGTGTACAAATATGTTTAGTCAGACTGGAGTTAAGCCAAGATGCTTATGGAATTCCAAGATTTTTGTGGAATAACACTGTGGTCTTTCTAATTCTTATGCCACAAGATAAGCTGTTTTTATCTCTTCTTATGAAAAAAAAAGCCTTTCCAGCTGCAATCTGTATTTTAATAGGATAGATTTCAAATAATTTATATTTTACTGACAGAGTAAAATGACTGCAGTATAGCTTTTCCAGTTGCCAACAAGTTACCAAGTGCACTATCCCCATCTAGCATTCCATAAAGCTTGTTAGTTCACCATTTTTTTCTGTATCTGTGAAGTAGAAGTATGTTTTTTGAAAGTGTGTAAGATGCAGAAAAAATCCCCCCAAAAAAACCCCCAAAAAGCCCAGAAAATAAAATTTGGATCAGGCAAAACAAAGCGAAACAGAACAAGTGACATTTCTTACTCAGCTACAGATCTTTCTTCAGATTGTATCTGATCACCACTGTGGTGTCTCCTGTGTCTTTGAGCACAGTGTTCCATGTAACACATGAATATTGAGAGACTATTCAGAGAGTTTACCTTACAGTAAAACTAGGACTTGGCATAGTGGAAAGGAGGAAACAGAACAGAGATTAAAAGGTCCATTTTGTCTCCCCATCTTTCATTTGTTGCTTTCATTAAGAAAAGTGGGATGGTCACTAATGGTTTCACCTTCACCATTTATTACATTTGCTGTCTGTCAGGCAGTGAGCCTTGCCTGAAGCATCTCCAGTTAGATCAATAGTTTTTAGGGGTGTCAGTCACATTACAGCCTCTTTAGTGTCTGTGTGATGTCCCTCAGAACACAGAAAAGCGTGACACGTTGCTCTGAGCACAGCTGCAGCCCACATTAGAAAGTTGCTAGATCGATATAGACTATGAAAGTTTCAATTTTTTCAAATTGAAAAAATGTCTCGAAAACATTTTAGGTAGTGTATTAGTCCAGGAACCAGGATATGTCATAGTGCGTAGGTGGTTTGTGTGTCTGCCAGTCACTGCAGAAAGAAATGACATTTGCATTGTAGCACACGGGAACTCTGCTTTTTTCACCACAGCAGCAGTTGGGTGGGAGCTACTGATCATGCAAAGAATGGGGGTGGTTAAAGGAAAAGTCTGAAAACTTCAAACATTCACAAGATGCTCTCTGGTTCTGTCATTGTCTTCTGCCTCCAAGCATTTGCAGTCTCAGGTTAACTGCCTATGTCTTATTTTTTTCTGTTTTTTCACCACTGGAATAATGATCCTCCTAATAGTGTTTCAGAACCCAATGATCTTCACTTAGCTAATAGTTCTGTGAAGACCAACGGCTTTATGTTAATTTTCTATTTTCAAGAGAAAAAATAAAGTTTAAGTGAGACCCTGGTAGCTGCTGTTGCTGAGAGAAATTAGAGTTGCCTTCTTCAGGAAGCAGCACAGTTCCCCAGCCAGTCAGCTCATGTCCTCAAGGTAGTTGTTGTAATCTGTGGAACTGTGTGCACCTAGGATAAAATTCATATTCAGAAATAAATGTTTAAGTGTCTAAGCCCTATTTTGTTGCGTATTTTTCCCTTGAAAACAATGGGACATAGTAATCCAAGAAAAGGTGATTATTCTGTACATTAGTGGCTGTGAATTCCACATCAGTAAGACCATATTCATTGAACATTTCATGTACAGACACAAAAATTCTTAGAAAGTTTAGCTTCTTAAATGTTATACATAAATGAACCAGAATAAGAGTATCCAAAGATGACATTGGAACAACATAGTTTTTATAAATGTGTCAGCCATGTTCTTGTTTGTTTAGTTTGGCTAGGTACGTTTCTCATATTTATGATCTGAAGTCAGAAGAATATTGTTCCCATCCCAAAGGCTCACATCCTATGACAAGAAAAGAGTGGACACCATATAAAGGGAAACACACTATCAATATTCAAAAGATTAGCAGCAGAGTAGGAACAGCCTTGAATCCCAGTTTCCCCATAAAGCTTGTGTTTTTCTTTATACTCTGCCTTCTAGAATTGATTTATTAGTTTTCATATGTTTTCATTGGTTCTAGCATGCACAGTTGCAGGCAAAACGTAAGTAATGAAATGTAACACTGAATAGGTAAGTCACAGTGTGACAAACAAGACTCCCTCAAACATTTGCTTCCTAATGCAAGCTAGTATTTTCATTTTGTAGGGATTTAAACAATACAAATGGTTGAACTTAACTAGTGGCTGGAGTAGAGGACACTGAAGTGGCCATGCCAATGTCTCTTGGAATACATCATTAACACCTGTGGGAAATTTAAGTTGAAAACATCTTATTTTGGTAAATTGAGACAATTCCAGAAAATGAACTTAAAAGTACTTTTAAAATGACTGTAGGGTGAGCTAAAAGGCATCCAGACTAGATACATGAAGACAGACATCTTACAATGTCCCTTTAGCTGCAGGGTTGGGATTATTTTCCCCATTTTATTGTATTGACAAAATACATAGTGGACAGAAAGGTTCATCAAATACATAAAATGAGAATAATTTTATAGATCCTAATAGAAATATCTGTTCCACTTCAGGGCTCAAATTCTGCTGTCTTGCCTGTCCTTATATCTAGAGTTGTCCAGTGTCAGCCTGAAGCAAAAAAAACCTAAAACCCCAACCCCCACCCCCCCCCCAAAAAAAAAAAAACAAAAAAACCAAACCAAAACAACAAAAAAAAAAGAACACCCCCCCCCACACACACACACACACACACAAAAACCCTACCAAAACCAGAAAGACACCAAAAAATTTTCCAAAGTCAAGCATAAGTGCAGTGTCTGTTTTCCCAACTTCCCTCTCCCAGACACTTCTGGGATCATAACAGAGGGGCAGGAAAAAGAGAAATGGTGACAAATTGTGTGTTTCTTTACCATCATTAAGTTTCAGGATAACTTACTTTGCTGAGACTGTAAACAAAATATCAAAAATAAGTATTTTATTACAAGTTTTCTTCATGACAAGCATGGCCAAATTTAGATTGCTCAGGTATTCCAGAGTTACTCCTTACTTTGAAATATAGGAAGTCTGTGTATTCTGTTGATTATGATAGTAACCCTACTGAGCAAATGATCTAACCATCTTCTAAATGAGGAAAACCCAAGAATAATGATAGTAATAGATACTTCTTGTACAGCTTGCCATGGCAGAATGAATTTGATCATGTTTGGCTTCATCTGCTGCCTAATGCAATGTAACATGACAGATAAACTAAATCAAATGGGTGACATTATTAGATATGAAAGATGATAGCTCTTGTAAAGCAAATGAAGTGAGACTGTATCAGTCCAGAAGATTTCAGATGTTTATTGAGGTCTTGAATCTTTGAAACCCAGCAAATGAATGTTTTAAGTGCTGCAAAGCAAGTGACTGCAAGGGCAGCAGTGTGCTTATTACTGGCAAAGCTGTTGCCTGAAACAGAATTCAGCTAAATTTTAGGTTTTCATTGTGTGTTTAATTATTTTTTTCATTTCTGCAAGTGCTTTGTAGAGGTAGTGGCTTGAACTTCAAAGCATACTACTACAAATGCTTTTGTAGTTGTTGTGATCACTAGACTCAGAACTTTCTGTTACAAAGATAAGTTTAACTTTCAATGAGCTAGGATTTAATACTATGTGTTCAAATAAATAGTATCCAGGAAGTATTTTTTGATTGTTTTCAGCATTGTCATAACAGGTTGTGTTTATTGGGTAGTTTTAAGGAAGTTTTTCATTAGTATTTATTTCAACTATTTGTTCATTTTGAATACTTGTAACAATTCATGGTGTGATATTACTTGAGCCTTTATAAAGTTGGTCTCCTAATTATCTTTCAGTAAATAAGATGGAGTTGCTGTAAGGGTTGTAAACAGTTAGGAAGCCCGTGAAGACATACCTGTTTTCATTACCTAAAGCTGCATTCCTTTTGTTTCTGTTTTGTTTGCTTTATGAAGGCAAAATGTTCAGTTCTCACTGAATATGCAGTTTAGATAACGTTTTCTTATTTGTGATGACATTGTGAATTATTTTTTAATAGGCAAAAGCTGGTTCAACAAGAAGGAGGTTTTATTATTTAATACCTGAAAAAAGACTTGAAGTGTCTTTATTTCTTAAAATAAGTGGGCTTCAAAATATGGTCTTTATGCTGTAAAAATGTAATGGATTTTATTATAGTCTGCCAATAATGTGTTAAATTGTCAAAAATTAAAAATAGCCTCTTCGAGAAATTTGTCTTTCAGATCAGATTTTTATGTGTGTTCTGAACAGCAGTGTAAGAAGCTATAAAGAATAAACCTGCTTCCATTAGCTTCAGGATTTGTTCTCCATTAAGTTTAATTATGTAGGAAGTTTTCAGATAGATAGTCTTAAGATCATTTGAGTACTATGCTTGTAATTTTGGTTTTGTAACTGTGCTGAGATTTCTTTTAAATTTAGCGTCTCTGAGTACTTATGAGTTTTAGAGTTCTTCACTTTTGCTCTTCAGGTTATTAAAATGTTTCTCTAATGTATCTTCCTCAATAATTGATATGTATTAATTATTTAAAATTAATGTTGCAGTTAAAATATGAAGAATTAGCATTAATTAGGGTTTTATTGTAGGTCAGGATATGCTAAAAGCAAGAACTCAGAACAGAAGTAAAATTAATTTTCTTTCTTTGTATAGCCCACTGTTTGTGAACGGGAACTCTGTGTATTTGCTTTCCAAACATTAGGAGTGATGAATGAAGCTGCTGACGAAATTGCAACTGGGGCACAGGTAGGATTATCTAATGTTTTCTGTAGTTTACTCAGTCCTCTCTGTCTCTTTCCAGTGTGTGTTTTGACTTGTATGCATCATATGAGTACTGTTTGGTACATTTGGTACATCATTTATTTGTCCACTGCTACAGCTGTAGATGCACAGGTTTATGTGTGGTGTATTCAAATAGTACTAATGAGGTGTTTCCATTGTTTTGCTTCTGTGTAATTAGAGTAACTGTGGTTTTGTGCCCTGTTGTATTCAATTAGGTCACCTGGGTTGTTAATAAAGGCAGCCATTGTAATTTGGAGATAATTCACATTTATTTTCACCTAATGAGCCATTACTACTCTCGTGCAATTAATAAGTTACTTCCTGTTCATGGTCTTGGGATGCAGGGATCCACTGAGCATCTGTTGTTTCAATCATTACATAGCAGTGGGAAAGTCCTTACTGATATTGCTGCATAGGGTTCTCTCTTCTTCTCAAGGATCAGGAATTTAATATAAGCCTACTTCCTGACTCTTAATTCAGGAATTGATGTAGTTATAACCCTATCATTGTTTTCCTTAAGTGTTTTAACTTACACTTCCAAATCACTAACCTAATGTTTCATTAAAAACAAAAGTTAAATATCTTACGTTTAAGTTCTCTTTAAGATCTTATGGTAAAACCCAGCACACCTTAAGGAAAAGTGCATTTGTGTCCAATTTTCTGGTTACTGTGCTTCTATGTAGTAAGCAACATGGGTTTTTTGGAAGAGCAAAACTTCAGTTTATTTAAGTTTAACTAGCATTAGTGAGCATAGTCACTGGAAATAAACTGTTCAGGTAGGTGCCTGAATGCAACCATGAGCATATCCTCAAAGGTAGAAAGTTGCAACAGTGTAGATCAGCTTCCTCACTTGAGAATATGGCTGTGGAATCAGAACAGCAGCTCTTCATCTGATGTCTGAAGACCACTGGATCTGTAACATCTAGATACTGACTATTGGGATAACAGTTGAGGCTTGTAAGAAATGGAAGGAGGTCTGCAGATGAAGCCCCACCTTCTTCCTCAGCCTGAAGTCCTGTGAGCATTTAATTTTTTTAATTCAGGCACATGTAGCATTACATGTACATTTAGAAACTTAGAATCATAGAATAATTGGAGTTGGAAGGGAGCTTCCATGAGCCAGGACAACTTCAACTAGATCAGGTTGCTCAGAGCCCTGTCCAACTTGACCTTGAATGTTTCCAAGGACAGGCCATCTACCATGTGTCAGTGTTTCATCACCCTCACTGTAAAAATTTTCTTTATATCTAGTCTGTACTTCCCTCCTTTAGTATAAAACCTTTACCTCTGGTTCTATCACAGCAGGTTCTGCTAAAAAGATTTTCCCTATCTTGTTATCCCACTTTAAGTACTGAAAGGCTGCAATAAGGTTTCCCAAAAGCCTTCTTGTCTACAGGCTGAACAACCCCGGCTATTTCAGCCTGTCTTCATCAGGAGGGCATTCTAGTCTTCTGGTCATTTTTGTGGCCCTCCTCTGGACTTGCTCCAACAGGTGTAGCTCTTTCTTACATTGGGGACCCTAGAGCTGGACCCCAGGTGGACTCTCATGAGGGCAGAGGGGCAGAATCCCCTCCTTCCCCTGCTGCCCACGGGGCTCTGGATGCAGCCCAGGACACGTTTGGCTCTCTGGGCTGTGAGTGCCATGGCTGGGCCATTGCAGCCTCTCACCCACAGCACCCCCAAGTCCCTCTGGGCAGGGCTGCTCTGGATCTGTTTATGGCCAGCCTATGCTGATACCCGGGGTTACCATGACCCAGGTGCAGCACCTTGCCCTTGGATTTGTTGTACTTTTCAAGATTCCCATGGGCCCGTTTCTCCAGCTTGTACATGTCCCTCTGGATGGTTTACCGTCCTTCAGGCATATTATCTGCACCACTCAGCTTGTGTCATGTGCACAAGAGAGAGTAGTTGAACTCAGTCTCTATGTCATTAAATAGCACTGGTCCCAGTATTGCCCCCTGAGGGACACCACTCATCATCAATGGCCATCAGGACATTGACCTTTACCATCTGGATGCAACTATCCAACCAGTTCCTTATCCACAGAACTGTCCATCCATCTAATTGGTCTCTCCCCTGGCCCTCGAGAAGGATGTTGGGAGGGACTGTTTTAAACACTTTACAGAATATAAATGACATCTATAGCCCTTCCCTTGTCCACTGATGTGGCCCTCAGTGAAGCTGTGCTGGCTGTCATAAATCTCCTCCCTGTCCTCCACATGCCTTAGCACAGCTTCCAGGAGGAGCTGTTCTATGATCTTCCCAGACACAGAGGTGAGGCTGACAGGCTGGTAGTTTCTAGGGCCCTCTTTTCTACCCTTTTTAAAAATATGTGCAATATTTCCCTGTTTCTGGTCACCTGCCTTTTGAGTTAGCATGGAGAGTAGCTTGGCAACTCTATCAGCCAGTTCTCTCAGGATTCTGGGGTGCCTGTTATCAGGTCCCATAGACCTTTCTATGTTCACATTCCTCAGGGGCTCTCAAATCTAATCTTCGCTGACAGTGGGAAGCACTTTGCTTCCCTGCTTTCTGTCTTGAGCTTCATCAGCTCAAGAGGTGTGTGAAGGGGTGACTGCCAGTGAAGACAAGCAAAGAGCTGTCAAGTTCCTTGGCCTTCTCATTGTCTGCAGTTACCATTTTGCCAGTCGTGTTCAAAGTGGGGTGCACTTTTTTTGACTTTCCTTTTCTGTCTCACATGCCTTCAGAAGCCTCTTCATTATTCTTTGTATCTCCTGTCGAGTTCATCTCCAGTTGCACCTTGGCCTCCCTCACCCCATCCTGACACAAGCAGGCTATGTTCCTTTATTCTTCCTAGACTATGTATCTCTACATCTCTTGCCTGCGCACTTTTTTCCTTTCCTTTTAGTCTTACCAGCAGGTCTGGAGTCATCCATGCTGATATCTTGTCTTCCTTTCCTGATTTCCTACACATGGAGATTGAGAGCTCTTTCACTGTATGGAAGGCATTCCTAAAGATCTGCCAGCTCTGATCTGCTCCCTCATCCCTGAAAACAGTTTTCCAGGGGGTCCTATTGAATAACTCTTTGAATAGCTGGAAGGTTGCTTTCCTAAAATTAGTAAAGAATTAGGTATGAGCTTTTTTAAGTAGAGCTGACTAAGTAGAGGAGAGGTGGCCCTGGTTAGCTCTCACTCTGTTTTATGTAAGTATCAGTGTTGCAGGCACATGTAGAGCTTGCTGTAGATCTGTGGAGTACCTCTACATTTACAGAGCTTTACTGTAGAATTCTGAAGAGATTACAACCTTAAGAGTGCTTAAAAGAGTTAGATAAGGGGTTTTGTCTGTTGTCCCATTGGACCTAGGTAGCTAAGTTCTGCTAAGTTTCACTCTAGTGATAGCATTGCAGCCAGCTCACTGTATTGGTTCTGACTGAGCCCCCCATTCCTATTTGCAGAAAAAATTCATCAGTTCTAGAATTTGATCCATCTGAGCTCTTTTGTCAGGACAGTGTGAATCCTGGCATAGTAATTATTTCTCCATAGCACAGTGGTTATTTCTCCAACAGTCTAGCAAGCTTAGGCTGACTAGTAAAAGGTAGGTGTTCACATTTTGTCTGATTAATCCTCCTCCAAATCATTTTTTCCAGTGAAGAAACTTAAATACAGGTTCCCATCATTAGAAATCATATCCTGTTTTGTCTTTTGTGCTTTCAGCTAGTTTCCTGAGGTTCACAACCCTGCTTTGTCACTCCAAATAATCCAATGGCTTCTTCTTAATAATGTGATTGTACTTTCTAAAACTTTCCATTCTGAACTCAGGTTGCCTTGTATTAGTCATGTAGGCAAAATGCTTGAAAATTAGATGACTGATTTCTTGATAGTTCCTACTCCCTATAAAGAGTCTCTTGAGATTGAAAGGCACTGTCTGAAAGACTGATGTCATAAGAGGAATTGTCATCATCAAGTGTTGTCTTGTCCTTCATGCAACTATTTTAATCCTTACTTACTTCAGTACCTCCAATTGAGGAGGACTTCATGCCCAGTTTTAAGGCTCTGCTGGATTCACAGCACTTCCTATTCCCAAGGAATGCATATGCAAGGCTCTATTATAGGGTTTCTATTAGATTTACCTCCCAGTTTAAGTTGTTTTGCATTGCATCAACTCCAAACAATGACCTCAGGGGAAATCAGGTGTAAAAAAAAGCAGAGTTGGAAACAATCTAGGAGTCAACAGTTTGTTTAAAGGAGGGCTTAGGGATGGTGTCTGAATAGAACTGTGCCAGTTTTAAGATACTGTCCCATCATGCAAATCATAAAGCAAGATAACTTTGAGTCTCTGCATTAAAAGATCTGGGGACTCAAACAGGAGTGTTTTGTGACAGCAGACTAAGAAGTGCTTCTCAGAAGCAGGGTGAACTCATGCTCAATTTCACGGTAATACATTATACATTTACACAGGGGCAAGTCTGCTGCCTGATCTGGTTGCTGATCTCCTTTGTAAGTGCTAGTGCATATGCCCTATTTCAAAACATTCATCTCACATACAGATAGTATAAACTGGAAAGTAGTCAGAGAACCATTGGGGAAGGGATCATTATTTAAGTAATTTCATTTTTCAATATATGTGAGATATTTAGTAACTGGAACTAACAGAATGTATTAAAACTGACAGAGAAAATTGTCTATTAATGCTGAAGGAGCAGAGGAGGAGAATTGCAGCTATATGACTCACCACAGCACAGTTCTTTTTCCCCTTTCATCATTGTTCTTATTTTGATTCTGGTTCTCTAAAGGACTATCATTTTTTTTCCATCCAAATGATCAGATACAATGACAGACGTAGAAAATCTTCTGGATGAGTGTGAGCTGTGAGATGAGATCTGATCCGTATGGAGTTGTGGGGGGAACCAGGAATATCTACTAACTCTAGCTTGTCTTAGTTTTTCCTTTCTTTCATGGAAAAGTTGTTTTCACACAGGAATGTTTTCAGAAGGCACAGAAAAAACACAAGGAAATTAGTTAATCTGCAGCTACTTTTTAATGTAGCAGTTTTGGATTTCATTATGAGCTGGATTTATATTTCACAGCTTCCAGAAAGCTGCATTCTCTTGTGTTTGTTATTTCTGTATTCTATTTTTAACCTTCGAATTACATATTTTTGAAACAATTACATGGGAATCTGTGTCTGAGTGGTGTATGTACTTATGTACATATGTCTATGTGCACATTACATGCACAATCCTGTGGTGAAATTGTGAAAATCAAAGATACTCAAAGAAGTATTGTAATTTTGTACTACAGGATGGAAAGAAGAGGATGCCCCAGTGTGAGCTGTGCAGATGACTGTTAAATCATTGCAGTATTCTGGGTTTAGCAGAAGCAATGTTTTCAAGTGTTTCTGTGATTACAGTCTTCAAGAGAATAGCAGAAAGTGGTACAAATTTGACAGACTATTCCTTGTTCTTGAGCAAAGTTTTTACTGGCATGTCTATACGGAGATACACAGATCTAGCACAATTTCATTTCCTTAGTGAATGAATTTGATACAGGAATTCACATGTGTGCACAAGAGAAAGAAATACTTCAAGCAATATATTTGATGTTACAATACTTTTAGGACCAGATACTGGTCCTGCTTTTATGCACATGGAATAATATGCCATGGCTAGACCCAAACTCTTTTGAGGTTAGTGGAAAAAATTTAGTCCTGAACTATCTCCTGTGGATAACACAGTTTGGGCAATATAGGTAACAGTGAAATACATACATCTATAATGTATAAAAAAAGGCAGACTGGAAGACACTCTATAAAAGTACTTATTTTGAATAAACGTAATAAATATGTCTTTCTTTATCCCCAGGTGGTTGATCTGCTAGTATCTATGTGTCGGTCTGCATTAGAATCACCTAGGAAAGTTGTCATTTTTGAGCCATATCCTTCTGTAGTTGATCCTAATGATCCTCAGATGCTGGCCTTTAACCCCAGGGTAAGTAGCTACCTTTAATTATGTCATCACTTGGTTTTTGTCATACATGAGATTTCAAAGGAAAGACTTCATGGAGGAATCTCCTTTATTATATGATACAGCTCCAGAATATAGCACAAGTGTGTTTTCAAAACTTTGCACCTTTTATTTATTGTCTCTGAGAAAGTACTTGAATATAGACTTCTCCTGGTTTTGGCCAGGACAGGGTTAATTTTTGCAGTAGCCAGAATGGGGCATGGCTAAGACCCAGAGGTTATTCTATACCACCTCACAGCATTTCTGGGAGCATGGGGAAGGGAGTCTCCTCCAGGGAAAAGAGGGAAAAGAGTTCCTTCCCATTTCACTTGGCAGAGGGAGCAGTTGGATGTTGTTTGTTGCTGGTTTTCTTCTTATCTCATTGCTGTTTCCAGCTGATTGTTTTTACCTCAACCTATGATCTTTACCTTTGTGCCTCCCAATTCTCTATCCCACAGCTGGGGGAAAGTGGAAGGAGGAGAGGGAAGAGGACAGTGAGCAGTCTCAGTGGGAACAGTAAATTGGAGAATACCATCCCTAAATCATGACAAAACTGTAGGTTATGTTAAAGCCAAGAAACTCTTCTGAGGGACAAATTCTAGATGGAAATTTTATATTCTGAGTGTTTTTCTCTCATTGTGCACATTGGACACAAAAAGAAAGATGGCCTTTGAGAGATAGAGGTCATGTAAGCCAGGGAATTTCCAATCCATCTTTTCTTAGAAGTGGCATTGCTGTCATCTCATTTTCTCACTGCAAGCAATTATTTCCTTGTATGTAATTTTATCAGATGTTAATAGTTGAGTTTTGTACAAGCATCAGTTTTGAAATAAAGAATTGCTCTTGCATTACCTGCTCCTTGGGCCCCAGATGCTGCCTTTCAGGAAAGCCCTCAAGCTGTGAATATTTCATCTCCCTAAAGCCATCTCCCCAAAGGCATAGACGAGAATTTGGCATGTCCTGCACTGGGATGCATTTCACTCTTTCTGAGCAAAGGCCAGCTAGCAGGAGTTCTTTGTCAGGAGAGGCTGAGGTGTTCTGTAATGTGTTGGCAAGACCTGAAGATGGGGAGCAGTGGAGCTGCCATGGAGTGGTGAAGCATGGACTGTTTGGCCTGTTCACTCAGTACAGGTGGAGCTGTCTGGTAGTGGTTCCCAAGCAGCAGGTCAGCAAAGGTCAGGGTGAGGCAGAGGGACCACTGAAGGATCTGTGAAGTTTTATAGACCTGCTAGCAAAGGAAACACATCTGTCTGTATGTGTTTTATTTAAAATCTGTTTGGGTCACTGCGTTATTTACCTCAAGAGCATGTTATCCAAATAACTTTGTTTAGTTGCAAATATTTGTTTAAAAATGAGCTAATTTTTGGAGTGTTTTGGAGATCTCAGTGAAATTCAAAGAAGAAAGAACATAACAATATTTTTTCAAGGAATTTTTCTGGATGATGAATGAGAGTCTGTGGAAGAAAGCTAATGGTTAGAAATGTTTGAATAATTGATTTGCCCAACATTCTCCTAGCTTTGGTTTTATACAAACTCAAATAATTCAAGTTTTTTAGAGCCAAATACTAATACTGTTTGAACTTACTTGTGTATTTTATGCCACATCAGAAGAAGAACTATGACCGAGTCATGAAAGCATTGGATAGTATCACTTCCATCAGAGAGATGACACAGGTAAATTTAAAAATATTTACCTAATTTAATCACTGTTTCTAGAACTTGAAAGATGTTTGTATTGTCTGCCCATGATGGGTTGGGAAGTCAATAGTATCATCTCTTTCCTATATAACTGTAATAATATTGAAATGTTTATTCAAAATAACAAACCTATCCCTAATGACAAATAAATAAAATAATGAAGTATAACTCAGATATTTTGAAGTTTAAATAAGAGATAATAACAGCAGAATGAGACATTGTAATGAGGTAGTCACCAGCTGCTGCATTTCTGGAAATATCAAAGCCAGATACTTTACTTCCAAAGCAAAAGAAATTGATCTTGTGTCAGTGTTCTGAATGGTATTCTGAATGACATGATACTTATTTCTGTTATAGCAAAATTCTCTATCAACTAAGTATAGCTGGGGACTTGGAAGGTTGGGTCTCTTGGGTTTACTGTCATATTATTTCTCATGGCATATCTGATGGTTGTATTTCTGCTTATTTTTACGCTTCTTTCCCAAACAACACAGCTGATTATAAGTTGTTTAAATCTCTTCCATATATCTTGCTTTCCAACTGCTATATAAATGTATCCTCACAACAGTTTTCAATCTTTCTCTATGTATTAATAAAATACTTTGGGATTCTTCAGTGAAGGATGTATAGAGAGGAATAAAATAAATTGAAAATTAAAATTTGCTTTTTTTTGTTAATTTGTATAACATTTTGTAAAAATTTTAAAAATCAGGTGTTTCTGTGATTTCTTATGATGTCTTTTAAAAATAAAAAATAATTACCATTCTGGTCATTTTTTAAATGATAAAACAATTCTTGGACTAATGAATTTTAAGGGGATGCTTTGCATTGTGATTGAAATCAAGAACAGTTTTCAAAGAAATTATAATATGACAAGGTATTTATACCTTGAAACAGTTGAAAATACCAAATGGATTATTTGGAGTTTCTTTGAGAGACGTAATTTTGTGAAGTTCCAGTCCAATTTCTTAATCAAGAGCCACACAAAAATAGATATCTTCTTCTGTTCTCCCTGAGATCACCAATGTTTGCTATAATATAGTCATTTTGATGCTAATTATATGCTTATTATCTTACTCTAGGGAAAATAATTGCTATATTAATTCTTGTTGTCAAAACACATTTATAACTCTACTACGCTATATATCAGTAAAACTGTGATTTAAACATAATAATGTATTCATTTTAATATATGAAATGTAACATAAAATTCAACCTAGGAATAACATAATTGCTCTTTTCTAGGCACCTTACTTGGAAATAAAGAAGCAGATGGATAAACAAGACCCGCTTGCACATCCTCTTCTACAATGGTATAAATTTGATTCACATGAGATAATAATTATTAAATTATCATTTGTAATGAATAATCACTTGACCAGTGTAATGTGGTATAAGGTCAGCCTAATAATTAATGTTGGTATTTTCAACTGCAGCTATTTTGGACTGTTTCTGGACCTCAGCTGGGTCCTCTGATCTCATTTGCTAGTTAAGGTTTGGCTTACTTCCATCTGATAGTTCTAGAGGCCTGCAGCTGGGTGCCCTGTGATGGCCATGCATAACACATTTTTAAGTTTGGTTTGGTTACTACGTCTAATACACCTGTTTCTTATTTTAGGGTTATTTCTAGTAATAGATCACATATTGTGAAGCTACCAGTGAATAGGGTAAGTGTCTGTGGGTTTTCTTCTTATTTTCTGATTTTTTTATGGCTTGCATTAGCATTTTAGGAGGGAGTTTACTAGCAGAACTAGTAGATGTCTGCATTCAAACTGATTGCATGGACTCCTTTAACAGACAAGGCAGTTTTAGGTCATGATATTTAGAAACCTGAATATCTGAAATAGGTCAAGGGAATTATGTTCATAAAAAAACTATTTGAGGTAAGTAGCACAAATTCAGATGTCTATCTTGTAATCATCTGGGATTAGGTGAGAAAAACATCACTTTTTGTTTTGTTACCATATAGAATATTATAAGTAGAATTGTACAGAAAGCAGTGCACACAAACCTTCTGTATCAGGAGATCCACATATAAGTAACCTCTGATTAAGGGCATAGTAATATGCAGCCTTCCAAATAACCTTAATTCAAAGTCGGCTCTGACAGAATACTATGATGAAGTCGTTCAGTTTAATTACTAAAGCCATTTTAATTTGAAATCTAGTTTCCAAAAATTTCCACGTTTCATAAACTGAAAGACATTCTTACTATTTGATTTCAGCATGAAACTGTGGAAGTGAGACCAGTTTCAACTTATTCATGGAGTTATTTAGATGCAGTCATGTATTGGGTGGAAAAGCATGATCTCTTAAGGATTGCCATGAGAGAATTACAATACTTTCATATTAATCAACTTCTCTTCACATGTGCACTCATATATTTTACAGCAACTGAAGTTTATGCACACTCCCCACCAGTTCCTTCTTCTCAGCAGTCCACCAGCCAAAGAATCCAATTTCCGAGCTGCTAAAAATCTCTACGGAAGTACCTTTGCATTTCAGTGAGTACATATATTCCTAATAACCAAAGGTTATTGAAATGCCATGCTATTTTTTTACTTCTGGCATTTGAGGTTTGCAGCTGTGAATCTACTGTTTTAAAGGATTTCTGATGTAATTTTTGCATTCTACACTGTGAATTTTACCGCTTTCTTTTTCATTTTATTCAGTGGTTCACACATTGAAAATTGGCATTCCATCCTGAGGAACGGCTTAGTTGTTGCTTCCAATACGAGGCTGCAGGTAAATAAACAAAATAGATTTTAGCTAACCTGTGCATGCTTGATTACCTACTAGCTTTGGCAAGTTTTCAGAGGGTTTCATTCTGGTAGCCATATAGTTAGAAGAAGGGATAATTCCAAATACCGTCTTGTTTCCTGGGAAAAGTACTTTTCTGATGCAATTGATATGAAGTAATGTGTCTGCTAAAACGTCTAGAAAATCCCTTTGTGGGAATCAGTGTTTCAGTTTTACGTTGCAGAGCAGCACCTCTAGGAGGCTTTGCTCGGTACTGCTTGAAAGCAGTCGCAAGTGAAAGTCAGAGCTGCCTAAACTGTCTCCGTGTCATAGGATCCAGAAACATGCTAGACTTACAGGAACTGGAGCACTTTCTGTGCCTCTCTGACTTCTTTGGAAGCATGAAGTGTGCTGGCCAGAAGGGATCTAGTGCAAACTTCTCAGACTGAATCATCAGGAGACCACTATTGCAGAGCTAAGTAGGCACTACAGAGGGACTAGGGAGCTCTAATGCAGAGTATTTCAGCATTGTGATTTTGGCAGCTCTCCCCAGAACTGAGTCCGTGTACCTTGGAAGAGGGTCCCAGGGCATATTTGGTCATGTACAGAAACACTCTGTGTAGACACCCTCCATAGTAATACCAGATTTAAAAACAAAAACCACAGTTTTATATCTAAGTCTTATGTAAAATTTTGTGTGGGCATCTGGTTTTTTGTTTGGACATAGTTTCCAGGATATATATACATATATATAAGTCTTATACTCGGGGCATGATTTTTTAAAAGACTTCTTTGAACACTGTTAATTACCTGAAATAAATTAGTAGAGTGGGTAAATGTGCTATGACCTGTTCCTGTGATTATTATTATTTTGTCCAGGTAACCAAATTAATGCTAAATAATCCCTCTGCTCTTTTTCAGCTCCATGGTGCAATGTTTGGAAGTGGAATCTACCTTAGTCCATTGTCAAGCATATCATTTGGTTACTCAGGTGATATTTATAAATCACTCTAAAGTTGGACTAATACAGGGGTGTATCTTATTCTACTACTTCTTCTTACAGTTTCGCTGTTTAATCTTTGTTGACCGTGATTTAATTTATTCAAAAAATATAATTATTTTTTTAATATAAACAATAAGAAGATAGAAAATTACCTTGTTAAATACTGTCCTTATTTTTCAAGGTGTTTAGAATTCTTAAACTGTGCTTGAAGTAAATATTAGCTAATACTGAATGCTATATGTAATAGGTCTTTATGATTCAGCTGAAATCCAGCTTTGTGATTTTTGTCAATACCTACCTAAATCCATCTAACTTCACCTGTGAATTCATGGTCTTTTACAACTTAATTTGACAAAACAAGTATTGATCAATAGACATGTTCAACCCTGTATATTTAAGAGTATTCCCGAGTATCACCATGTCAGGATTACATAGAAAGTACAGTTCAGTGTAATTATTTTAGCCTGAGAAGGAACATAATTTGTCCCACTAGTGAATCCTAGTGAGTTGTGCAGAGTTTTCCATGTAAGAATTAAATAATAAACAAATGCATATTAAAAACAAGACAGATATGTTACATTGAGAAATTAAAGGGATTTTAAAATATGGTGACATTCTTCTTTAGATATGTGGTATTTACTGTTTCCTCACATATGAAAGTGCGGGTATATAGTTTAACGTGTGATCCTGTGCATGCAGATGATTCTGAGAGCTTTAGTTATGCTTTCTGATACTCAGTGTTTCTACATCATGTTTTAGGATCTCAACTTTTTGAGCTACTATTTGAGGAACTTCAGCATCAGTTATCTCTAGATGCTCTTTTGGCTTATCAGAGAGTACATGATATGAAGGCTTCTTAGGTCTCACTAAATGTGCTGGTTGAAGTATCCTTATCTAACAAAATGTCTTTCTTTTTGGACAATACTGCTTTGTCAACTTCAATGTGTTATTGCTCCTCTCTCTGCCTGTCTTGGCCCCGTCCATCCTGTCTCCTCCAGAAAGGAGGCTTGTGTTCCACTGGAATGTGTAAATCCTTGATGCCAACAAAAACCATGAAGGAGAACTACACATTCTGTTCCTTAAAAGAGTTAAACTTCCCCATAATTCAGTCGTATTTGCAAAGTGCCAAATCATGGAAGTGTTCAAGGTCCGGTTAGATGGGACTCAGAGCAACCAGGTCTAGCAGAAGATGTCCTTAGCCATGGCAGAGGGGTTGGAACGAGATGATCTTTCAGGTCCCTTCTAACCCAAACCATTCCACGATTCTGTGAAATACAGGATGCTGGAAAATCAAGGACGCCCATAGTATCATACAAAACAGGAATTTTGTATAAACCAACATGAGGGATAGGAATGAAATCCAAGGCACAAATGTAGATGTTTCACTTTCTGAGATGGAATTGGATCAAATGCAACTGACTAATAATTTAATATTTTATGTATAGATAAGGAGATCAAACCAAGGTAGATTTCAAAACTTAAATTGCCTATTCATACAAATTAATTAGACTTTTAATAAAATTCCATAAAGTGCTAAAGATGTATATCTAAAGTGCTTTCTCTCATGATTTTTGCCTTCCCACCCACAGTAAATCAGACTTTTATTTCAGCCTGAACAGGGTCAAGTAGACTGAGGACATGCTGACCTACAACCCTGTTAAGCCACCACATAAGGATAGTCCTGATCTGAATTCAGTGACATTTAGGCTCAGATTTATCTGCTTGTGCACCTACTTTATGCTAACTTGACTTTGCTAAGTCTTTGGAATACATGCAGAGGTACCTGTAATTTACAGGATTTATATTGTGATATTCAGTGACAGAGTTAATTAGCTTTTTGAGCGCCATGCAAAAGACTGATTCTCACTGTGCTACCTCTTCCATTCTCATACTTAACTCTGCTTTTTATGGTATTTATAGGCCAGGGTATCTTACATAATTTTAATATTCCTAGGGATGAACAAGAAGCAGCAGAAGGTGTCAGCTAAAGATGAACCAGCTTCAGGCAGTAAGGGCAGTAATACATCACAGGTATGGTTCATCAACCATCTCTGGAAGATTTGTGGGATTTATTATTGGGAACTCAGTAGCTGAAAGAGAGGTAATATTTCCTTTGTGCAACTTACCAGTGTTATTGCATTGAATAAAACCAACAACTTCACAGACTGCAAATATCAAATACAG
The DNA here is from genome assembly GCA_013397555.1 of Urocynchramus pylzowi. NCBI lineage: Eukaryota > Metazoa > Chordata > Aves > Passeriformes > Fringillidae > Urocynchramus > Urocynchramus pylzowi. The sequence continues at coordinate 930,186 of VZRH01005100.1, read as the reverse complement.
TCCAACTGCTCTAGTAAAAAATTATGGAGCATATTGCAGATCTTGCAACATTCTTTTCCAAGCAGAAGTATTTAGGAAGTGAATGAAGATGAAATACAGGTTGCATTATGGCCCCCAGCAACCCCTTGCTCTCTGAGTTTTAGACTTCCAGAACACTGATGCAAAAGAAATTGAGAAAGGTTATTGCTGGGAAATGAGCAGTATTTAATTTATAGCAAGTAATTTTTTCTTTTTCAGAAATTTTACATATTGAACCATTACAGTTCTGCTGTATCTAAAGCAAAGTCACAGCATCTGTGCATAGGGCTAAATTTCAAGAAACTCTTACATCTGTCTCTTTGAGTATCAGATAGAAATTACAGAATAATCTGGCTTTGAATATAGATTGGCATATCCCATTATAAGCTCTCAGAAGCAGGAAAGCAAATAAAATATCAGGGTAGTGACCAAAGAGTTAGTGACTAAATTTACTTTTCTTTTCCTTTTTTTTGTCTGATGTCAATTTGCTTATCAGTAATACTGATATTTCTGGTAATATTTTTAATTTTGTAATAATTAGGGACTTTTCGATATTATTTTTCTGGATAAAGGAGTTCAAATATCTCCTACAATAATGCAAATAAGCAATGGGGGGAGGTTTATAAATTCTAATACATTTAGAAATAAAATAGAGACATTTTAGAAAGACTCCCTCTACCTTTGTTCATTAATAAACCACTGAAATAGCAGCTGTCTCCTTTGTTGCTTTTTGTCTCTGTTTGTTTTACTGCACTAATTCTGTTTTCTCACTTTTTTACATCTCAGTCACAGAAGAAAGGACAGCAGTCACAATTTTTGCAAAGCCGTAACTTAAAATGCATAGCCTTATGTGAAGGTAAGCTGAAAGCCCGTGTGAAGCTGATTTAGTCATGGCCACAGGATGCTCAGGTTGCGGGGTGCACATCACTGGGAGCTTTAGTTGGTTGTTTAGGTAAGAAACTACTGGTAGGTGAAGGAGTACCTGCTCACCAGCTGGCCTTTATGCTTCACTAAGAGCATATCCCCTCTTTGAACAGAACCTGGAGCAGATGCTGAATTGTCACGGAATGTCATATGCATATAGTGATTGATCATCTGGTCAGTGTTTCAAATGTGATCCTCTTCCTAAGCCATCAAGAAAACCAAAGTCATGTCCTTTATTTGAAGCACTGACTTCTTGCAAGCTCTTGAAAAATGCTTTAAACACATAAAAGTTGGAAAAAACACCTTTCATATAGAATTTTCAAATAATTTTTCACTGTTCAAACAAGCATAGTGATCATCTGGCAATCAGTATGTTCTCTTTGTTTGTTTCAAAAATTTTGGAAAGTTAAAATCTAATGTTTGAGTATAGTCATTCTTGAAAGAATTGGCTATTCTGTTAATAACTAGTGAAACCTCAGCAGGTTTTGAGATCAAATTGTGACATTAGAATAAGAAGTGCACCTGTAGTTAGGAGCTATTCTTAGAAATTATGTTAACCCAATTTTCCCATCATTTGGAGCATTTGTTTGTTTTAAAAAGTGAAAATTAAGAATGTGGAAAATGTATTATTTCAAAATAGAATCTTTCAGCTGTACATAAGTAAGGATGTGTCAGTCAACATGAAAATGCAGTTTGAACTCTACAGAAAAATACAGAATTACAGTTCTAAAACTTCCATAAGGAACAATATTAATTACTTGGTCTTTAATGCCTGAATTTTTAAATGTAAATTACATCTTTCACAAGGATTTTTTTATCCATGTTGTTCTTTCCTTGCACTTATTAATGGATTACCAATTTTGAAAGAATGAATTTTAAATATTTGTAAAAATACATTTTGCAGCTTTCATATTCACTTCATTTCTCTGTGTAAAAAAGTGGTTTAGGGGAGATGATTAATAAATATTTTATGTAAAATTAATTGCAATAAATGTTTGTTTAAAATTGCAATTAATGAAAGAAATAGTATCAAAATTGAATATTCATGAAGTTACATTAGTGTTAGAATAAAATAAACCAGACTATTTCAGTGGGAAGGGATCTACAACTACCACCCTAGTCCAATCCTGACCAATTCAGGGCTGCCCAAATGTTAAGGCATGTCATTAAGAGCATTGTTAAATGCCTGTTAAACACTGACAGGTTGGACACACCAACCACTTTGTAAGAAGCCAGAGTTTGACCAGTTGTTATGGTTCAACCCCAGCCAGCAGCCAAGCCCCACACAGCCACTCACTCACTTTCCCCCAGCAGGGCTGGGGAGAGAATCCACAGGGTAGAAGCCCGAAAGCTCATGGGTTGAGATAAAGACAGGTTAATAGGGAAAGCAAAAGCCCTGCACACAAACAAAGCAAAACAAGAAGTTAATTCACTGCTTCCCATGGGCAGGCAGCTGTTCAGGCATCTCCAGGAGAGCCCAGCCCCATCACATGTGGAGTTTCCTTGGCAAGACCAACACCATCACTCCCCTTTCCTCCTTCTTTTCCATGCTTTATATGCTGAGCATGATGTCACATGGTCTGGAATATCCCTTTGGTCAGTTTGGGTCACCTGTCACAGCTGTGTCTCCTCCCAGCCTCCCATGAATCCCCAGTTTTCTTGGAGCATGGTAGTATGAGAATCAGAAAAGGCCTTGGCTGGCTCTGTGTGAACCCTGTTCAGCAGTAACAAAAACATCCGTGTTCAGCACAAATTCAAAAACTGCCCCCTGCCAGTCACTGGGAAGAAAATTAACTCTATACCCCAGTCCAACCCAGTATACTGCCCTCTCAGTAAAGAAATGCTTTGAAATGTCCAGTCTAAACCTCCTCCAGCACAGCTTTGAATCATTCCCACACATCCTGTCGCTGCATGCCAGGGAGAGGTGCTCAGCACCTCCCTGTGCCCTTCCCCTCCTCAGGAAGCTGCAGAGTGCTGAGGTCACCCCTCAGCCTCCTTTTCTCCAAACTAGACAAGCCAAATCCCTCCATTAGTGTCCGGGACATGTTTCCCACCCCTCCCACCAGCTGCTTCCCTCCTCAGGATGCACTGAAGGACCTTCCCATCCCTCTCCACCTGCAGGGCCCGGCCGGCCCCAGGTGAGGCCGCCCCGAGGCTGGGCCCAGCGGGACCATCCCCTCTGCGGGCCGGCTGTGCCGTGCTCGGTGCTCTGGGATGGGCTTTGTCCTCGGGGCTGCCCTGGCACTGCTGACCCACCCTGAGCCCAGCACCAGCCAGCCCCACCTCCCTCTACAGCCACTCCTCTCCCACTTCATCCCTGTGCCCGGTGTTACTCCTTCCCAGGCGCAGAATCCACCATTTCACCCCATTTAAGAATGCTCAGTGCTCCAATCCATCTAGATCCTTCTGCAAGGCCTCTTGTCCCTCAAAAGAATCCACAGCACCTCCCAGTCTGAATCATCAGCAAACCTGCTACTGGTGCACTCACCTGCTGCATCCAGATGGTGAATAAATACACAGAACAGAGCTGGGCCTGGAATGGAGCCCTGAGGAAAACACCACTGGTGTGACCAGTCACCAACCAGATGTTGCCCATTCACTACAATCCTTTGGGTTCAGTCCCTCAGCCAGCTCTTCACCCACCACACCATGAACCTGCTCATCCCACAGCTCAACAGCTTGTCCAGAAGGATGATCTTCAAATGCATTTAGGTATCTTCAAATCTAGATTGATGGTATAGCTTCTAGTTAGCAATAAAAAGCTTTCTCTCCTGTGTTGTCCTCATTCTGCTGGTAAACAACCTGTCATCAAATACATAGAGCAAGTTTTGGCAGGATTTTTGAACCTCTTGAGTCATAATTGCTGCTTGCTTTAAATATTTGGTAGTATTGCACATCCCACATATAGCAGTTTTAGGCTTTGTCTTAAGCATCTTGGTTTTGGATCAGCCATCACTAAACACAAATATCTGTTCCAAGTGCTGATTAGATGTCTCAGACCCTCTTTAACAGCCCTATGGCTTTTTTAATTTAAATTAAATTAAAATTTAAATTTAATTTAAATAAATGCATTTTTAACCTTTCATTAAATTTAAGAACTTGTTCCCATAGATCAAACATCTGTGTTTTTTTGAAAAGTATCTTTTGGAAACAAGAATTAAGTTCATCTCCCTTTTTGTACTAGCAGCCAACTCAAAATCTGCACTGCAGCACAGACATATAGAGGAAAGCTGCATGTTCCCAAAAGACAATTTAAAATGTATAAAGCCCAAAATTTTTTAGAGCAGTGTTTTCCAGGCATGTTTTCATCACTGTGAAATTTGTTCTTTCTCTGATAGTGATAACCTCACCTGATCTGCACAAACATGGGGAGATATGGGTAGTTCCCAACACGGATCACGTGTGTACAAGATTTTTCTTTGTGTGAGTACAAAGCTTCTCTTAACATTCAGCTTCATAGTAGACCTTTTTCTTATGTTCCCTCCAATAGTTGTAATTAAAGTAGATAAAAGACATTTCTTCCTAATACCATTCAGTATTCCTTCATTTTTTATCTTTTACTGTATTTACTTGTGCTAGAAATGTATGGATAAGCTAATGTCAAAGGTTTAGTAGATGTCTTTAATACAAATGAACAGACAGTTCATGATTTTTCCTATTCCATGGCATTACTTCATGTTATAGTAAATCTATCCATGTATTGTGAAGTGTAATTTCTGTTTGGCTGTGTGTATTTAAGCTGAGGAATTCATTAAAGGCTTCCTGTCTGTGCTGTGAGCATTTCCCCCTTTCACCTAACATTTGTCCCCTTTGGGTTTTAGTTGCTAATTCAGCCTCAGGGTTTCAGTGACAATGGCAGCCTTACCACATCCCACTCTCCAGAGTTTAGGATCTGCATATAAAGAGGAAGCACAGCAGAGTACTTCAGTAGAAACATGTACACATATGGAATAAACACTTAGAGAATAAGAGGTTTTTGATGTTTTTACGTAGATTAATAAAACACTAATGTGACATTATTTTCTGTGCCTTTTTTTTTTTTATAGTTATGAAGATGGTCAAGTGGGTGATACAAGTATAAATACACAGGAACCAAACATTCATAAAGAGATTCTTCGAGTCATTGGCAATCAAACTGCTACTGGTTAAAAGGACCACTCTTATTTAATTGATGTGAAGCCTTCCTCAGTCTCAAAGCTGGATTTTGAACTGAAGAAGATGCAAAAAACTAATTTATTATTACTACACTAAGCAAATTAACCATTTGAATACTTACTGTTTTCTTACTTAGTATTTCGTATCTCATCAAAATACCTGAGATGGTATCAATTAGCAACTGTAGGGGTGCAAAGTCTATTATTATACTAAAACAATTAATAATTAAACAGGCATTTGGGTTGCACACAATAAACAGACATTAAAAAGGACTTTTGTGCTGATATTTTTATACTAAACTTCAATTGGAAGTTTTAGTACTGTATACTGGTATTTTAAATTTAGAAAGACTGAATTACAAGTAAGAGAGAAGATTTTATAGCGGAGCACCTGTCTTATGCAGGATACTTTGCAATAAGTAAAATATTCTCGTATTAAAACACAATAAAAGGTTTTCTGGAATATGTGAAATTGAAGAGATTGGTTACCTGCAGCTATCTTTGATTCTTTTATTTTACACAAATGCAGTTAGCATTTAGACTCAAACATGAAAACAACAATGCATTTTTTATTTACTGGGTGCAACAAAGCAAAATGAATGTGATGGTATATGTTCAGCTTTCTTTATCTTCTCTAGAGCACTGTCTTACCCATTAAGCAGCTCAGTTGCATTTTTTAATTATACAAGCCTAGGAAACACCTAGAAAACCTAAAGCTGTTAATTTCCTTTTTATAATTTTCATTTTTATATACTAGATTTTACAGATTCATTATATCAACAAGGTTTTTTAATGTTTGCATCTTAACTTCAGTCAAACTGCTCTGTGATGAAATTTATTCCCATATTTTAAAGTATGTGCTGAGTTAAGGGTTTTACATGGTTGAGTTGATTGTTGGTGCATCACAAAATATATACAAATGCAAAATTCTACTGATTTTGTCTTGGTAAAATTGTTTTATTAGTTAATTTCTAAGTGATAAGAAATCAATTTAAATATCTCTGTCTTTTAAATTAACAACTGTTTTTTTCAAGTGAGTAGGATGGCAACACAGATAGAGAAGGGTCCCGTCTCCAAGACAAAAAGCATACCTTGTGTCCTGGTGGATGCCCTTGGCAGCCCTCATGGTGGCTATCCTGAAGCATCAATCGCACCCTTGAATATGGAGAGCAGTTGAACTTACCCATCTGTGCAACTACTACAAGCCACCTCAGAAAGCAAAAATAGACTGAAACCTCTCTTATGTTACTTTCATAATAAAGATACTAAAGCACCAAATAACAGCACAACAGAGCACAGGTGTGTTTGTTTCTTTTAAACAGACTGAATTAGATCTGCTGTAATGGATGATTCCTTCTTTCTAGTTCATGCTACACTCCTGTATTACTTGCTGCAGTTGAAGTGCCCTACAAGTTAATAGTGGTATTTGGCCTAGGAGCATATACCTGGGATGTATTTTAGCATTCTACACTTATTTGCTTTAGTGTTAATTTTTCTAGGTTCATATCCAGTCTTGTAAAGCAAATTCCGCTTGCATATCCCCATTTTGCTGTTGGTGCTGTTGACTTGCACCCTCATTTGGTGGACCTCTAAATTAGAGAAGCACTACTCTAATTGTTGTCTTTCATGTTGGAACACAGGTTAACTTCTTGAAACAAAGAGGTTTCCTGAAATTTGTCTGTCTACATAAGGACTGCCATAGGTTGTGTGACTGCAAATAGTCAACATAATTCAGAAGTGGCGCTGAAACCCTGGCATGACCATCTCTCTGTAATGATCTTGCCATATGTGTCTGAATCACTCTGTTTTGCCTAAAAAAAGAAACTGGGAAGCAAGTCCACAAAGATGTTCTATGATTGTTTGCTGGGCTGATAGTCCACCACTCTAGGATGCCTCTTCCAAAAAAAAAAAACAGGAGAAAAGAGAGATGACCATGAGTGAACTGGAGAAGCCAAGTAAACAGTCATCTTCCCCATCCCCTCAAGCTTATGGCAGGGTCAGAAATGAAACCCTTGAAGAAAGGAATCTGAAATGTAGCTAATGAACTGACCTCTGTTTGCGTTGTGGGGTCATGATACTGGTCATGCATGGTGCCATCATAAGTACAACCCCAGGAAAGGGAAGAGAAAAATACATTGCTGCCAAATTTTAAGACTGCTCAGAGGTTTGTTTTAAATGGATGAGCCACAGTAAGGGACAGTGTGGGGGAAAGCAGGACTCCAAGTTGTATGGAGGCCTTGCTGTTCTGCTTGTCTCAGAGAGCACTGAGGTGACTGACTTAATGGGGGGAGAAGGATGGTGAACAAGAGTAAAAGGTAGAATGTGACAAGCACAGGAGTTACAAACCAGTGGAAGAAAGCAAAATCTTTCAGGTAGAAAGGTCGTTCTGAAGAGACAAGATGGCATTAGCAGCTCAGGTCCCACGTGGCAGGCAAAAAGACTGACAGAACCAAGCTGCAGCATGGGAATACACAGCCCATGGCAGTGTGGGGCAGCACCATTCTTGGGGCAAGAAGGCCACTTGAAAAATTGTCACTCGGCTACAGTGCAGAGACACAAGCCCGGTGTCACCCATAAACAGCATCTGAACTAGAACAAAATTCTTTGGCTAGTAAATTAGTCACATTTTTCTTTAGCCAGTATATTAATGAGAAACTTCCAATGCTTTGTATTATTTGCAGGTGAATTTGAATCTTCTAATAACAGATCATTTAAGAGATCATTTTAAAAAGTATTAGTTCTCATTATTTTCAAAAGATGAGGGGAGGGACAGATGTTCATTTGGCATCTGTTACTCATTATATAGGAAATGTCAAAGCTGAAACAAAGACTTTTGTCACCAAGAACTGGAATGAAAAAGCCTAAGGATAAGATTTTCTTTGAAGGATTTGTCCTTTGCGGTTTTTTGCAAAGGTGGAAGTTGCATGTTGCCAAACGCTTCCAAATAACTTACATTAACATGGATTCCAGGATTGAAAAATAAAAATCCTAGGGTCATTTGGCCAAGACCCTGTGTTATGCCCAAAGCCCTTGCACTTTCCTTCCTCTCTTACCATGCACACATATTAGTGATGGACCAATCATTGTAACTCCTGCTGTAAAAGATGCAGGCTTTCCAAAGATGGCTTTTAATCAGAGCAAGTAGAGGCCCAGGCTCTGCCATCTCTCTTGGTAGAAATTTCGATGAAATCATTGCTGTTGCCATACCCAGTATGGAGCAACCAAGAGAGTTCTTGGTAAATAACTTTCTAACTTCTTGCTACATCCTACAACAAAATGCAAGCCTGCCTCACAGTAGAAAGTTTAGACAAAAAAATTGTGTTAGTCTTTTAATGTTGCACCCTAATTATGAATTGCCGTATTTATACTGCTGAGTATCTTAAACATTGGGAAAGGAATTCAGAAAGATGCTTTTAAATCTTCCTTGAGATTCAGGCAAGTATTTAGCATTCAAGAGCTAAATTAAGCAAATTGAGGTATCTTCTTCTATGATACAAATCAACATGGCGCTGTTTTCTTCAACAGTGCTACACTGTTTTAATAACCCAAATCTTTGGCTTCCTATTACTTAGCATAAAGTGGCCAGGTTGTGTAATACTTTGGTTAATGTTTTACAGGAACTAGTCAATGACACTGGAATTTTTTAGGCTTAATTTTTTTCCTCTACAGCCCTTAAAAAAACTCTTAATGAAGCTGAATGATTTTAACATAACTGTTCATACTAAAAATGCATCTGATGAATTATGCTAAGATTGTCCCTTTTTTAATACCAATATAAAGTCACTCCAGATTAAACCTTGGTGCATAGATCAATTAAACTTTGCTTATAAATCACTTACTGCTGTGAAAACCATTAGCGTGATTCCTTTAATTATAAATACAAAGTAGAAAAAAAAGCCAAAAGGGAACAACTGAATTAAGAGATTCATGATTTAGAAGGAGATACTAAAAAACCCAAACCCTAAGCAAATGCGAAAGTAGTATCTAGTTACTTAAGAATTATATTAATTTAGACAGATTTTTTCTTGGCTCTGGGAAATGAAAGTGAGGTACAAAGAATATGAGCCATGACTCACCACATGCAGCCTCTGCTGGCAGTGCTGCTGCAGCTGGAATGGCCCTGGCCATCCATTCTCTTCTCTCCTGTGGCACACAGCATCCTGTGGTATTTTATTTGCAAAATTCAGGTGTTAATCTGGTATCTGTGCAATTTCTTCATTACAAACACCACCTCAAGGGGAAGGATGAGCCTGTTGAGTAAACCGAGCAAGGTCTGTTGCTTGTAGAGCATTTACGATTCTGTGAAGCTCTTGAAGTTGTTCAGAAAGGATCAGTCCAGTCAGATGAATTTATTCCTTAAATAAATTCCACTCAGGAGTTGAGTGACACATGCTTCAGAAGGGGATAAATAAAAGGGGATAAATAAAAGGGGATAAATAAAAATGGGAAAGTTTGCTCCAAGCAGAGCATCATTCTATGTGCACCGTTCTGTGTGAAATGCACAAGGATGTCGCCAGGAGCTTGAATTTCCCAATTTGTGTTTGGAAACAGGTCTGAAAGCACTGACCTTCTCTGTTTGTCCTGGCATGTCAGTTTTGTACTCCTGCTCACTGGCTGCAGCAACAGCCACGGTCAAGAGCCGAAGGAATAAGACAGGTTGAACTGCTGTTCCATAGCGTTTTGATTGCATGCTCGTGCTAAGTTTCAGTCTGCCACAGAACAGCTACGATGTAAAATACTGCCCATTACACTTTGCGTTGGGATTTTGTATATGTATTAGGATAAGGCTTTTGTAAAGGGGAAAAAAAAAAATAGTTTTTAGATTAACATATCTACTGTGTTAAAAACCTGTTGAGAAGATTGCATTAATCATTTATCAAAAAGTCAGTAAAAGTATTCCTTATACACAGACATTTAATTTAATGTTCTAAAAATAATTTTTGAACTTACCCAGTATATATTGTATCTTTGAACTTTAACAAACAGCCACTCCTTTATGTAAACGTAAAATATGCCAATGTTTCTTTTAACTCCATAGCCTTTTTTTCTCCAAATAAATTTATTAAATTCTGTGCACAAAATCATACTGCAGCCTGCTATTTAGCCTATGGTGCCTTAGAGTTACTCAAATATTTAACAAAATGGAGATAATGTAAATACTGCCAGAAGATCACTAAGGCCAAATATTTTCTCTATTCACTTTTTACTGCACTTGCTTTCTATTGCTGTTTAAGCCTCTTTTATTCAGCTTTGTAACAGCTATAGCATTGTAGCCAATGTAAATGTTTACCTTCAATAAATCAGAATTTGTTCAACAAGCACTGGGCATTTGGGCACTATTTTGAGAACTCTGTTCGAAGTTAAAACAGCCATCTAAGAATTAAACTGCATCTGAAGCAGTTTCTTGACTTTTGCTAATCTCAATGACATCTAAAAGTTATGCCATGCTTTTACACATGTTTTTGAAGTAAAATTTTTTTGCAGTGATCTTTTTAAAAACACTTAGATGAACAGTAAAACCAGCTTTTCTTGCTGTGTTTATCTGAATGGGTTACCCAACTATAACAAAAGCATTATTTTGCATGTACAGTATCATAAAATGCATAAAGATGTCTCAAGATGCTTTTTATAATTGCTTTTAAAGAAGTTCTCTGTTTTTCTGTAGAGCTGTTTTTGTCATGAAAACACAGCAAATATATGACAAACCGTGTCATACTTTAATGTGGCTATGTTTAAAGTATAAATACACATCTGCAACTCATAAAATATGCAGACGTTCGTGGGGCTGGTTATTAATTCAGTGAGTGTACTGTTTTTTTCACTGCCTGTGAGCTCCTTTTAATTATATGGGTGGATGTAGCTTGCAACTTCTGAAAGTTTTACCTTTTGTCTGTTAAATTTATTATTTTGGGATTGCAGATTTTGGATTGAAAGGGTCAAAGTGGTACTTACTATTATTTTGACTGCTGTGAAGCATATTACACAAATATGACTGTCAGAGAGACAAAAAGATACATCATTGCTACTCTAAATGACTGATAATTTGCCTTCGATTTAAGTGTAGAGGCTGGAGCTTGAACTCTCTAATGGAAGAGATATTCCAAATTTTGGGGATCTTAAATTTGGAAGCTGTAACTTCCAAACTCACAAAGAAGAGCTAAATCGGTGGGGAAGACTCAGACCTCTGTAGAATTGGTACCCACAAAAAGCAGGAGGGACAGAATTTATATTTGCTTTGGTTTAACTTCATTTCCAAGTGGCTACATCACAAGTTCTCTCAATATGCACCAAGATTAAGTTTTCTACTGAGAAGGTTTTTGGTACATTGTATTCACCTGTTGAACAGTTCCATGTGGGACCCAAGAAATTAGTAATCCAAACAGTAATTGACAGCAGTAAAAAAATTATTGCACAGGATAAGAGCTACTTTCAAATGCACACATTGCATTTTTAACAGGACGAAGAGCAGAGTATCTTCTAAGAAAATATCACCATTGCAAAAAAGGACATACTGTTTTTTAAGCCGTGTTTGTACACTTGACCAACTTCTCTTTTTTGGAATTAGTGTGCTGTGCAGATTGGAGGTGGCACAGGGGGCACAACCCTGGCCCCCTCCAAGAGGGATTTTTCCTCCTGAAATTCTGTAAGGCAACTTAAATACAGCTGCATCAAATGAATGAATCCAGCAGTAGCTGAGGGCCACAACTTTGCTGTGCCCGAGCTCTCAGCACAGTGCAAACATTTTAAGAGAAGAAAACATAAGGAATGAAGCAAAGGGCTCAGTGCCTTGCAAAAACCTAGTGTCAAAATAGATGAAAAAAAGGAACAGAATGTGGAAAAAAATGTTAAATTGGCATTTTTATTAGATAACATTGTCAATCCCTCAGGCTGATTTTCTTAAATATTGCAAATATTTTCCATTCACAGTTAAGGGAGAGAAGTGTAATTCAACACACAGAAATTGAAGCCTGTGAACAGGGCATAAGACCCTTTTAGTATCAGCACTGTTTGTAGCAAACCCATGTGCAAGCCATTGGATTCCAGCCAGTTCCAGAAAACTGGCATTTTGCGAGATGCTGAAGCTGTGGGAATTACACTAGCAGCAGGAACAGTGACTGCTGCAGAAGCAAGAACAGCACAAGTCTCTAGGGATTGTGTCTGGAGCAAAATACAGGAACTCCTGGTTTATGGTTTGCTCAACAAAAGCCAGAGCTTATCATCAGCAAGGCAATTCTAATTCATAACTTTTTAAGAGAAAGCCTTCCATTGTTTGGGAGAAATGAGAAGAAAAAAAATAGTTTTCTTCAACCTGCTGTCTTGTAGCTGGATAGTTCAGTCTAGTAGCATATCTGGGGCAGTGCCCCACTGTACTTGCATGTAGCAGGTTTATTTACAGCACTAATTAGCAACTTTCTTAGAGATCTCAGGCAGAAGGAGGGATGTCTCAATTAGCTGACAGTTCCTTGGAGTCGGTCGTATATTTTATGTATATTCTAATGGAGTCTGTACAGGTAACATATTCCAGAAAGGGAGGAAGTGGCTGATACTGTCCTTGCTTGTTTTCAAGTGTGATCAGACTGTTTTTCCCACGTGCTGCTGAAAAAAAAATTTGCAGATTGTTTAAAAAAAAAAATCTTAATCTCTCCTGATCTTTCCATCTCTCCTAGACTATAGCTTGGAGTTTGGGTGTATTTCTGTTCACAAACATCTACCAAGGTTTATTCAGTGTGAAGAGGTTCAAAGATGAGAGGGGTCAGAGGCTAAACTAATTGGAATAGGTGTAAATGTAATTTGAATGTATATAGATGAAAATATGTAAGTATATATTTAAAATCTTGCATATATTTGTAGGAATGTAAGTTGAAACAGAACTTTTGTCTCAGAACTAAGGATCACAATATCACTGTTTACAACACTTCTGAGAAATGCAGTATGTTACAAACAGGTTGTAACTACCCTAATGTCATAGGTTTTGGTAGATCTGACTTGCTGACTTTTTGTCAGACATGTTTTGCTAGAGGCTTTTAAATTGTTTCCTGTGGGGAATTCAGTCACTCCTCCTCTGTATGTGTTATCACGTAGCTGGCATGTTGTGCTTCATGCGGTATTCCATATGTGTGAAATTGTATTATTCCACTCTTTGGCTTTTTATTGTCTTACACAAACTTTGATTTCATGCTTGCCATTCTTATCAGAGGTAGATGAGTATCAAAAATCTCAAGATCTTCTAGCACCAGTCTCATTTCAGATTCCTGCTGGCACTTTATGCTTTGGAGCTTTTCAGCTTTATTTTTCTCCTGCATCTCTCAATTTTATGCCCTGGTTACGAAGGTTTTTGGATGGTTGCTAAACACCTTGCTAAACCTGAGAGGTGGCACTTCTGTCTCTCTGAGAGTTGATTTATATATTTTTTTAAGATCTGTCTTTTTTTAGTAGTCTCTTCCACTACCAAAAATTTACAAAAAAATTAGAGGACTTGTTGGGGAGATGATTTTACTGGTTGTTTTGTCATTGAATTACTTCATATTCTGTATATCTATGCTAATGTGAACTAAATTTCTGATTGATTGAAAATCTCTTTCCTGTTGCTCTTATTGCTCACAGAGCTAGCCTTTAGAAAATCATTGGATATGAACATTAAAGGACAATGCTGAGTATATTTCAGTTAAAATGCAAAAATATGCAGCCATGAATAGTAAAAAAAGTATTGAAATTATGGTCCTTCAATACGAAAAGCATGTGTACAAACTGTTAACTTACACATGAAAACAAGAATGTGTGGCCAAATAGGTATGCCAAAAAGGATGCTGTTAAAAGCTGAAGAGTTTTATAAATACTATTTCCTGTCATAATTTTCTTTCATCTAAGCAAATTTGGCAGTGTAAGTTCAAAATACTCTCTACCTGTATTTCTGGCTCTGTTTTTAAATAGGGTTCAAATTGAACTGCTGGTCTTTCCTTCACAGATTCTTCTTTTCCCGTGTTTTTATGAGGAAAGCTTACTGGGGTCTTAATTACTTTAAAGAGTGTTACTGATCTCCTAAATTAATCTCCTTGAACAATTTCCATAGGCTGGTTTGAAATGGGTTTTTTCATCAATAATCTGTCATTTTCTTCCTTTCCATGGAGATTTTTTTTTATGTTTGTAAACCTCAAGTCTTGAGTTTTTACTTGAACAAATCTTTTCTTAAGGGGATTGAAAGACTTGATGGTATATGTGCATGAGATTTATTATGAAAATTTTACTTTTGTCTTTGTAAGTGGTGTCTCAGTGGCCTGGGCAGCAGATTCTTGGTGTAGTGCAACAATTATGGATTGGTCCCAAAGAGGACTGATTTTGATTTTGGCTTTTAGGGTATCATTGACCCATTGGATGAAGCTAAAAATTCTGACTATTCTTATCAAATTCTGTTGTCTGTAAATTATGTTACTTTGTGTAAACTGTTCCTTTACATTATCTTCTCTGTGAATCTCTATTCATATATATTCCTGCCAACTCTACTATGCATGGATGCAAAGAAAGAAACAAAGGTACAATAAAGATGTGGTTCATGGTCCCTGCTGACTGGAAATTGTCTGTGGGTTCATGTAGGGTAAAATAGTGCAAGAGGTCACTCTAGCAGTTTTGTGAGTTGAACAGTTGCCTTTCACGCCCATCAGTGTTCTTGGGCCTGTTCATTTTGCTTGTATAGGCACAGCCATCCTGGTCAGACTTGGTCTGTTTGTTTGTCTGGATCAAGAGCTTTGCTCTGAAGTGGCAAAGGTATTCCTTGGTGGAAGGTTACATTTCCTTGGGCACTACTGTGTTTGCTTTTCACTTTGTACAGTTTCCTGTGACAAAAGCAAATGAGCAAATGCAAAATGGATGAAGGATAATATTATTTTGATTTGTAGCATTATTCCTACATCATGAGTAAGTAAAAGTGATTCCACAGCATTCAGGCCTCTACATACATATCAGTATCCACAATAATAGACTTAGATTTTCTCTGACTATATATATATATATACACACATATATACATATATATATATGTACATGCTTGTATCCTTTATAATTTTGATATTTTGATTGCCAAGTAGGTCTTTGAATACAAGAAAGTGGGCACCATTGTTTTATATACACAGAGATTGTCTAGACTTGCTAAGAAAGCTGAGCAAGTAGAACTCAGTTATGAGTAACAATTTATTTCAGTGCTCTGCTAAACAGAGACTACTGAATCCTGTGGGTGGTTTCATGAAAAAATGTGCGCAAACATCTACTGGAAAACTAATTCTCTCTGATCAGAACAGATTCAGAATAAAGCTTCTTGAGATGCAAGGGTTGTTGTTCAATATATTCCATCCCACCAGCCCCAAAGCAAGGATTTGATTAAATACTTGTACTTGCTCTTGCTCTTTTTTTTTTCTTTTCTTTTTTTTTTTTTTTTTTTTTTTTCTTCCTCACCAGAAACTTTCTCTAGACAAATAACTATATCCAAAAACTTTTCTAACTGTAAAAGCCATTGCTGGTTAATCACAGCTATGTCAGTTTAAGGATGTGATTTCCACAAGTTAGTCCCTTAGATTTATGGTGCTCTCTATGATTTTTATTTTCCCCCCACATTATGAATGCCTCATTCCTCTTGAGGGTCATAAAAACTTGAAAGGTATAGTAGCAATATACAATGCAGACTTCCTTGCACCCTCTTGCTGGTCTGCATAAAACCTGAATTGAGGTACTCATTTCCTGCAGTGATTAATCAACCTAATGTGATCACTTGATGAAAATCAGGCTATAGTAGTTAGATATTTTGAAGTGGAATGTTGGGCTTGAGGTTTTTGTTTCACAGAGCCCTTTCAGTTATGAGTGAAATTTATTCTTTCTCTTATGATTTGAGCTGATCACTGTATCTTTAATTTGATTTTATTTCTTTAGGTAAGGATGTTGGGTCAACCAACTGAGGGCTACTTAACTGAGGAAGCAATTTTGCTTACAGCATTGCTCCTTCAATGTCCATACTAGACCAAACTGTTGGTATGAAATGCCTTTCCAGTGTGTTTCTTGTTGGGGAGGTTTTGCCTTCTGCAGGGTGTACCAGGCAGTGTGCCTTAAAATTTGTCCGTTCCTACAAATTCCCTCTGAACTGAGTGCTGTCTTCAGTTACACCAGAGACACGGCTTCCTCCACCTTCTCCAACTATCTCAAATGCATTTTACTTGTCTCATGGAGGTTCAAACAAAATATTTTTTTTTATCAGCTCCAGTGACTCCAGAGGCTCACTTACAGTACACTTACATATTCTTGCTCAAGAAAGCACTTAATTCTGTGCTTTCATTTAAAGCATTTCCATAAATGCTGTCTTGGAGCTATACTCTATTGTTGCCACCAAAAGTATCAGAGGGTCAGAGGACAGGCCAAGAAAGCCTGGGGCTGTTCTGTTTGGAAAAAAGAGTCTAGGGAGACCTTAGTGCAGTTTTCCAGTACCTGCAGGAGACTTAAAAGGAAGACCAGGGAAAACTTTTTTATCTGGGCCTGTTGCAATAGGACAAGGAGTAATTGTTTTAAAATAAAAGAGGATTGATTCAGACTAGATATAAGGAAGAAATTATCTACAATGAGGGCATTGAAACACTGCAACAGGTTGTCCAGAGAGGTAGTGAATGCACCACCCCTGAAAACATTCAAGGCTGGATGGGGCTCTGAGCAACCTGATCTAGTTGAGGATGCCAAGGGTGATTACAAGGAGTTGGACTAGACAGCCTTTACAGATTCCCTCCAACCCAAATCATTCTATAATTATGTGGAGAACCTTTACCAGAATGTAATCACCTGGCTATCTCCTGGCCAATCTCTGAGGGCTGGAAGCCAGTCTCCTTTCTTTTCCCAGTACTGGCTAGACAGTATTGCCTCTGTCTTTTTCTGTGTATGCTTACAGGAGTTTCACAGGAAAGTAGCCATGCCACTGGGGCACAAGCCCTGGACCACTGGGGCACAAGCCCTGGACCAGCATCAGAAAATCTGGCATTTCTACTGGCTGTGTTTGCTGCATTACCAGACACACACGTTTGTTCAAATGATTCTACTCCTGTGTAAACAAGGTCAGCTGGTAGAAAAATAAAACAAAATGTGTGAAGTCCCTGATGGACTTAGGGAGTGATACTTTTGAGATCTAAAGCCAGTGTTGCAGTAGCAAAAATGTAACAGCCTGAGCTTTCAAACTTTCAAACAGCCTGAACACTTGCCACCTCTCTGCTCACCTCAGTATGATCAGATTTGGATTCTCATCAATGCTATGGGAGATTAATGCACTGTACCCTTTCCTCCACAACCCCATTAAATATGGGTGTGCGTGCTAAATTCAAGTCAGAGCCTGTCTTCTACAGAGCAGTCCTGAGAGAGATCAGCCTCAAAAACTACAGGAATGCATACAGTGTGTCATACCTAAGGGGAAATAGTGCTAAGAATCTGTAACTGTGAGGGTAGAAACTTCTTTCTGAACAGGAAAAAAAAGCCTTGTGTCAAAGACGTAGGAACAGATGGTAGTAATTTATCCTAAGTAGGATGTGGGATTTCGGTTCTTCCCTCTGTTCCAAGAACCCATTTTCCATTATCTTCCTTGTGATGCAGGGCAGCAGTTCTCAGTTCATAATTCATGGAAAACCAGGCACACCCAACACACACCACCAAAAGAAGATGAGGACAGTGGCTTAAAACCACCCATGTAATATACACCAAAAAGAACTGAAACCACAAAGAGTGCGTCTTTTACAAAATACAAAGTGTTCTTCAGCTTATAAAACTAGTAGAGTAAAAGTAAATATTTTCTGAGTTATGTCATTGGTTGCATGGGCAGAGGGAGGAAAGTTCTTCCTCAACAACACAGACAGTGCAAGCATTCCCTGAGGAAATCTGGCTCAAGCACTATGCTGATGACCCATTCCTTCAGCCCTTCACTGTGGACTCAGAACTGAAAGTCTCAGCCAACACTAGCTGTCAGTAGAAGACTCCAGGAGAGAGGGAGGTTAATATGTGAAAGGTAAAGCCATAATTTAATAGAACAAGATCTGCAGAAAAGTGGGTGTGTGGGCAATATGTTTTTTACCAGAAATACCAATGAACAAATGGATTCTGGGTAGTGTTGAGAGGGTAGAGAAATGTGTGTGCTATGTCATATTCCCACTCATTTTCCATGTAAATAACAGGGCTTTCTTTATTGTTGTCCTTTTCTCATAAAACTAACTCAAATGAATCATTCTCATAGGATGTGGGAATCCAGGACATGATCCCTCTGGGTGCCCTGGGCAGCCCAAGACCCAGAGAGGGGGCTGAGGAGTTCTGGCAGGAGGCCAAAGACACTTGGAGTCTCAATCCTAGCCCATGGAGCAAATTACCAACCTTATATGAGGAATCACAAGGCACAAAAGTTTAAGTACAATGTTAATGAAATAGGCACAGGATGAAAAGTAGAATTTGGGGGATTTTTCTATGGAGGTATAGGAGACAAGATGGAGGGATTTGGGCATTGTCCTGTCCTTCTTCCTTCTTGTTCCTAGCCTCCATCTTCTGGGTGATGTTGGCGCATTTGGATTGGTTTAGGATAGAAGTAGACAGTCTAACATAGGTGATAGGTATTGGAAAATAATGATAAACAATGTACACGTGATTCGTAGTATAAATGTGGACACCAGCCCGGCGGTGGTGTGAGTGTGCCTGGACCTGACCTGCTAGACAGACCTCTGTGTGTCAGAGAAAGAATGTTATAGATAAGAGACAATAAACAACCTTGTGAACCAGAGCCGAGGAATCCCGACTCTTTCTTCGGCCACCAGTCTGTGGGAAAAGGACTCTCGGGGCCATTCCTGATCTGGGAAACTTGAGAATAGGGTTTTCTTTAGTCCTGCTTCTAAAATGTGTAAGTATCCTAAAGTGAGAAAACTGGCTGCTAGAATTTCTATAGAAGACTGGATATCAAGACATTTCTCAAAGTTAGGAGAAGAAATAAGTCATGTCAGAGTAAGGGTGATACAGCAGGGTGTATCCCTCACAACTGGGTCTCTTCTTCCCAGTGGAGTAGACATGAAATTTAATTATCTCAATCTAAGTAAGCAAATCACAGAACTGAGTTTTCTACTAGTGATAAACTATATTGTTCTTTCATAAAAGCCAATGCCTTCTTTGGCAATCATTAATGAGGAAAAGGAGATGAAAAATCTCAGTTTTTCCTAAAAGAATTTGTATCTTTCACTTGCCTTCTCTGCTCATTGTTAGAAGCATTTGCCTGCAGCCACCCGGCAGGTATCTAATCTCTATAAAAATGCTATGTAGTTCATGTTTTCTGAATTTTATGTTAATATTGGCTTGAATAGGGATTTATACTGTCATGGGCAAAACAGTCTCATCTTCAGGATATTGATTGAATTTATTATTAACAAAATGAGAGTAGGGAAATGAGAAATAAAATAAACCTTAAAAAACACCTTTTCCCCACCCCCATGCTCCATCCTTCCCAGCTCTACCTCCTCCCCCACAGCAGCACAGGGAGACAGGGAATGGAGATTACACTAAGTTCATCACACATTGCTTCTGCCACTGCTCAGGGAGAGGAGTCCTTCACCTGGTCACTCCTATGGGAGATAATTGTCCATGAACTTCTTTAACATGAGTCCATCCCATGGGCAGCAGTTCTCTTCCATGGGGTGCATTCCTTCAAGGACAGGCTGCTCCAGTGTGGGTCCCCCACAGGTCACAAATCCTACCAGGAAACCTGCTTCAGCATGGGCTCTCTCCACAGGTCTGCAGGTCCCTGCAAGGACCCTGCTCCTGCAGAGTTTTCCCATGGGGTCACAGCCTCTTCCCAGGCATCCCCTTGCTCTGGCATGGGTCTCCTCCAGGGGCTGCAGGTGGATCTTTGCCCCTCCTTGCCCCTCCATGGGCTGCAGGGGCACAGCTGCCTCACCACACTGCAGCAGGGGTTGCAGGGGAATCTCAGCTCTGGAGCCTGGAAAACCTCCTGGCCCTTCTTCTCCACTGACCTTGGAGCCTGCAGAGCTGTTCTCTCTCATATTCTCATTCCTCTCTTCTCTGGCCACAGTTACAACTGTGCAATAAATTTTTTGCCTTCTCTAAATACATTATCATAAAGATGTTACTATAGTTCCTGATGTGCTTGGCTTTGGCCAGCATCAAGTCCATCTTGGAATTGTCTGGGATTGGCTCTGTTGGACATGGAGTAAGTTTCTGGCAGCTTCTCACAGAAGCCACCCCTGTAGATCTCTCACTACCAAGACCTGTCCAGGCACACCCAATACATGACTGAAATAGGATAAAATAATTTATGTCTGTGAATAGCTGAATATTTACTTTTTTGTCTGTGAAATGTTCAGTCCAAAAATATGTAATGTTTCTACATATTTCTTCAGCATGAATCTTGGGAGATTTGATTCTCTTGGAATATGATATGGTTTTCTTTCCATGTTCTTCTGGTATGAGAATAAGGGTTGTCTTTTCACTGAGATGTCATCTAGAGTAGGACTGCAGAAATACACCAGTTAAGGTTCACAATATGGCCTATAATTTTCACATTTGGTTTTTATATTATTTACACTTTAGAAGAAGGATTATTTCATAAGATTTTTAAAAATTTTATTTTACTTGGAAAGAACACTAGCAACAGTCTTTAAAAAATAAAGATGCATATTGGCATGCCAGCAACTGTTAAATGAGTACACATTCATATATATTAAATCCTGGCAAAGAAGAGCAAGGGTTTTGCCATGGAAAGATTGGCCCTGACATCAGCATCAGAAGTACACATGAGATGCACGTTTAGCAAACCTGACTTGCCAAAATGTACTAACATCTCATGGGATAACTAAAGGTAGTGATATAAAAGACAGCCACTCCCAAGCACTCTCTGAATGGTCCTATCCCTGTGTTTCCTCTGATTTATTGTTTTCTTCTCTTCACATGTACATAGGTGAAATCATATGTATACCAAAGGATAGGAAAGCTAGACTGACAGCAAAAGTGACTAAAACCAAAAACTATCTTTAGCTGTGGTAACTGATATCCAAGGCATAAGAGTAGATATACCTGTTCATTTAAAACATTTGCTTGTTTAAAAAGCTTTTGCAGAGTCCGTGTATTTCCTTCTGCATATTTCCAAGGACTCTGGTTTAGCCAGGTGTTTTTGTTGGATTGGTGGTAATAAAAATTATTTCCAAACACAGTGACTGTGCCACGTTAAATACTTTGTATAAATAAGTGAGGAAAATCCCTAACATATATTTGTCTTTCATCTGTTTTAATTAAAAATGGTTGCTGCCTACTAGGATGCCCTCATTGTGGCAATGCTTTGATTGACTATAATGTCTTGTTCATGAATAGATATTCTTTTACTTAAATCTCATAGCTATGAATTGTATCAACTACTTAAAAATTTGCTTCCAGTACTTCTAAGGGAGCTATTATTGAGTCTTTCAGAAAGGGCTACTGAGGCAGAGAGGGGTAAAATTTCCTCTTGTGTGAAGGTTCCAGCATATATGCTGTTCCACAGAAAGACAGTACATCCAGGCAAAAAATGTGATTAGTGCAAAGGTGGAGGTAGCAGTAGGCTGGTAGAATGGGCACTAAAGGAGTGTGCAGTGGCCAGCTTGTGGTTCAGGGCATCTGCATGTCTAACACAATAATGTTTCATTTGTGGCAGAGATTTCTGTATGCTGGCACTGGACAATTAAACGACATAATTATGTAGCCTAGGAAAATTCCAGTGTGTTCTCCTGCCTCCAGGCTGGGCAGCAAAGGAACTTCAGAGTTTTCTCCTGGGGCAGAGGCATTTGGCCACACCAAATGCCTGAGCTCCTTACCATCCATGAAAAGATGTGATGAAAGTTCATGCAGCAGAACAGACTTTTCTGGCACCTCACATCACAAATTTAGGTCCTTCACTAAAACACATATTTAAATAATCTTTGAAATAACACTGAGGTCACCAGTTCTTATTTATTACTTTATTCCTAAATAAGGTATTGAATTCACAGAAAAGTAAGGGAACGAAAGAGAAAAACCAGCAAGGTTTGTCCTTCCCCTCTTTTTTGTTCTGATAATGACTAGAGTATCAGTTCTGATAATGATTGAAAGGAACCATTTCCTCAGAAAAAGAGCCAAAATGTCAGGGTTTGCCATATGCAGTGAGTAAGTGCTGCCACCCAGAGAGCAGGTTTAGCTGCCTAGCAGTTGTCTCTGTAGAGGGGAGAGGCAGTGTATCCCACTGCTTAGAAGTCCTTGCAAAACACATTTTCTGGTTATGCAGATAGAAAGAAATGGAGGCAACAACATTTCATCTTGAAAATTGTGCTGAGAAACAGCAGGACACCCTAATGGAAGCTGTGCAAACACAGGAAGAGGGCATTTCTTACACTTGTTTTTCAGCTTAGTTTATATGTCAAAAGGGTGTCCTCCTGTTGGCAGCACAGAGAGCTCCATGCACTGCCTGAATATCCATGTCCCGAGATACACTACTTCCAAATACTTCTTTAGCAAGAAAAGATCTGCAGTCTGTCTGAAGATCAAGGGTGAAGTTTTCATAAGCATTTGATGTGTGGGAACCTTAAATTCCATTTTAAAACCCTTTTTGCTTAGAGGTGCTTCTGTAACCTCTTTACTACTTCAGCATATTGATTTCCAGCAAAACTGGATTCCTAAACTTTTATTGTTTCTGGGCACAAACATGGACAGCTGCAGCCAGTTAGGTGCTGATGTACATCATGATATCTGATTTCTTACTGCCCCAGAAACAAGACTGCACAGGAATATTTAAAAGAAAAAGTAACCTTATTGGGAAGTGGCAATTCAGTAAAGTTTAAGAATGTTTTCTGGGTGCCCCATCCATGGAAGTGTACAAGGCCAGATTGGCAGGGCTTTGGGCAACCTGGTTTAGTGGAAGGTGTCCCTGCCCATGGCAATTCAATTTTGTGTGTCTGTGTTCCTACGTATTGTCTTCTGTGAATTAATATTAAATAGAGACAAGCAAAAGTACTGCCAATGCACAGCTTAGGAGGCTATGTTCCCAAATTTCTGTCTGCTGGGCAGTCAGCCAGCCCCCAGCAGTGTTAAGGATCTCTGCTTCCAAGGATACTCAAGGATTCCTGGGACTCTGTCAGGGCATTTGAAGAATAGGAACTGGGGAGGATTTCAGGATGCAGATGGTCAGTGTCCTAAAATTGTGCTACAGCACGTTGAGCTACCCTTGAGAGTCATTGAAACACTCACCTCTAATGTTTTATTTTAGAGGTTTTTTTGTGTCAGATTTTCCACTCTGGTAGCAGTTTTGTAATGCTTTTATTTCACTCTGGGAAACAAGACTTCTCCTCAAAGAGCCTAGTGCTGAGTGCAAACTCAGGCTTTGAACCAGAAACTATTGAGTTTGGTAGGCGCCTGTACAAATGTTGGACCAAACTTGGCCATCTGCAGTGGAGCTCAGAGCTTTGTGAGAAGGACATCCAAGCACTGTAATAGGTCTGTTACTGCCACTTGTACACCCAATACTCATGTAAATTAAACTTGTGCCTCTGGTAATTCATACCTGATGAATATTGCACTCAGAGTGTTTTATTTTCGCTTCCTGCACTGCTCAGGTCTTCTGAGGATCGATTATACCAGTCTTCATAAACCAATTAATATACCATGTTGTCATGCCTCCCAAAGTCACCTTTTCTTTGGTTTTTCTGCCCCAAATATTAGTGTTAGTTAATATAGTATACCACCACCAAACTCTTTAGGGAGTAATCTAACTTGTATTGCATTCATTTGTAAGCATATTTCTAGCCTACACAAAACACATTTATTTTCCTGCTACAAACCTCTTATTTATTTTTAGATATTTTGTTTTTCTGGGAAAAAAATAAAAACCAGTCAACTACTCTGAGTTTACAGCTGTTTTTTGCACTGCAGGTTATTTCAACACATATTAAAAGAAAAATGTCTCCAAGCTTACTGTCTTGGGATCTGAGTCTCTGTTACCTCCTCTTCCATAGCCATTCATGTGTTGTTTTGTATTCCACCTTCTGTCCTGTACCTGATCTGCAGGTGACAGCATGAAAAATATGTCGTATAGGTGAGAACTATTTAAAAAAAATCAATTTGTAGTCACTGTTGTTGGACAAAATTTTTTCAGATGTATTGCAGAGAGAGGCCAATTCTATTTACAGAGTTGACTAAATCAGTTAGGAGATAAATTTCAGTGACTTAAAGCTGGTTTTGTAAATTTTTTAGGAACAAAACCAGTAATTCTTGCAATAGATTTTAAAGCCTGGTCCCTTTTCTTCCTCTAGACATTCTTACCACTGTTTCCTGCATGGTTTCATTTTGAAATATGTGCTGATTTTTGAAGGCTTTTGTAATATACAGCTGCTAACTCCACGTGGTTCCATAACATCAGCTGCAACACATTTGAAAAAAGCAATTGGACAAGTAATCCGTCCAAGGAAAAACAAATCGTGTCTGGTTGTAATGGTCTGAATAGCTCTTATTTCCCATTCTGTGTAATGTTTGTGATATTTTGGTGGAAACAGGGAAGTAGATCTGCTGAAAAAACAACTGAGGAGTCTGGTAGAGAAAGATCAAGATAATTTTACCCCTAGAAGATGAATGGGATACAAAATTATACTCAATTTTTTAGCAGATGTAACCAATGGGAATGGGGTGGAGTTATCTGTAATTTTCATCCAAAGAATATATGCTTTCCTAAAAGATATCTATAAGCCTTAAAAGACTTACAAGGGGAAACATAATGAGTTGTCCGTGCAAGAACTTAAATAAGATGGGTGTGTCTATTTTTCACGGTATTAATTATATAAAACTCTTCATTAGCCTTTCCCTCTTCTTGACATCTGCTTAGACAAGTAGTAAAATTGCTATCTCACAAATTTACTACCACAGACATCTGCCTAGAAGTAATTGATAACTATTCAAATGTACAAGAACTTGCCCACTAGGACCATTTCAAGTCCATTGACTATAAAGCAGAATCTTTAGAGGGAGTGCAATAATACCAAAATTAATGAAAATATTTCCACACGTATTCCCATACACAGCTAATTCCCATAGGTAACCAATTCTATAAAAGGAACTTAGTTTGTTTTTCCCAGGAGAATTTGCACTTAATGAGACAAGGTTTTCCCCAAAGATGAAAAAAAGGTGAGGAAATAAGACAGTATTTGCAAATAATTTTTAACAAGAAAGAAACTGTGCGGTGATTGTGGATAGTCTTTTGAGAATATAAGGTCTATATTCAGGGTCCAGAAAACAAATTAAATTTTAGGAATTACTAGGAAGGAATTTCAGAGTGAAACCTGCAGTCTATATGCTGTTCAGATACTTAGTTCTACATATTTTACAATATAAAAATATAATTATATATAATTATAATTAGATATTGCAGAAGGATGGCTATGTGGCTAGGTACTCCCCATGAAAAGGGTTTTAACTCTTCAGCTTGTGGAAAAAGTGTCCTTAAGGACAAAAGCTACATAAAGTTGGCTCCATAGACAAGGTGAATAGAAATGATTCATCATTATTATAAAAGAAGAACCACAAGGCACACAATAAAGTATACAAAATCAAACGTAAAAAATGAGGTGCTTTCCTCATGACTCACAATGACATTATGAAATGCATTGCCACAGGGTGTTGTAGAGGCTAAAAAAATAAATAGAGTAAGCTAAGTTAAGAGAGGGTGAATCCATCAAACGATATGATCCTACTTCCATCTGTAGCTCATCAGATCATTGTCATTCTAGCCAGAATCAGTGGGGGTAGAGCAGGAAAGAATCACAAATCTTTTTTCAATATAGGTGCTACCAGGCTTTGCTGTAGACAGTCTACTGATAAAAACATGGACTTGTGTCAGGTCACATTTTTCTTACAGAGCTATACATCTACTTTGAAATGCATCTAACTCTTTCTGGTGATATCAGTCTTTACAATTATTTTCCTTTCATATTTGAGTCATAGCAGGAAGAAATATTTTCAAAACCCATTATATATCTAAGTTTTTCTGTTGAGTATACAAGAGGAATAATTTAATAGTTGTGCTTGTAAATGTATTTATAAATCTATATTTTAATTGTTACATAGTTTTTGAATGGAATGTAGAGAGGGAAATCTAACAGGTAAATGAAGAAACCAGGTAGCTGCTGCTTCAATAAATTGATCTGGCTTTACTAGAAATGCAGGGTCCTGTGCACACTTTGAAAACAATTATTTTATATGTTGGCTCAAAGTTTCATTTGATTTTAAACTGTAAAATAAAAAGAAAACAGATAGTATATTTCAGAGAAAATTAGTTCCTGAAGTATCATGTGGCTATATCAGGTGTGCATCCATTAGGAGCAAGCTTCTTGGCAACCATATGAATACAATTCCTTTGCTCATGTATTTATAATAATCTTTTTACAATAAAATAACTAGTCAGTTTCCAGTTCCTGCCTTTTAATTCTCCTTCTAGGTCTAATGTTGCTAATAGAAAGCAAGATCCTGACTGATTCCCATCCAACTTTGATGTTTTTTTCATCCTTTCATCTACTCTAATTCATTTCTTTCCCTTTATTTTATTTCTCTTTCCCTCTCCCCTGCTCTGTACTTGCCTCAATCTCAAAATAAAATATAACCTGATCAAGTAAAGATACCATCATGGTATGCTTAAAGAAACTGTAAATACAGAAGTGTACACAAACCTAGGGGCTGCATATCTGATAAAGTTCCAGTCCTTCTGCTCAGGCACACAGTGCCTGATACTTGTTTTCAGCATTGTGTAAAAACCAAGCAGGCTTTGATACGCCTTATCAAATATATGTTTTAAAAGAGCAAGATCACATGTCTTCTAGAGACACTAATCCCACATTCACATTAAATCATGGGATGAGAGAGGGAAATACAGACTGTAATTTGATATCAATTATATAGAGTATGTCTCAGTTGCACTTGGAGATAAGAATGTAGATGGAGGAAGAGTTTGTAAATTACCAGGAAAGTGGTTCAGGGTTTTAAGCCAATATTAGAGGAAGAGTGAAAATCCCTCTTCTAAAATAACAGAAAACATGAAACAGACATCACTATAATTTGAAATAAAAACCTGATTCTAAATCTCAGCATGAACATAAATGAACTGGATCCCAGCAGACCAAAATGAAAAGTCTAAATCAGCAGTGTGCTCGTGGGTTTTCATAATGCATACACTGAGAGAATATGAAACAGCAGGGCGATTTCACAACTCTGTCCAGTCAAAACAATGGAAAATATTGTGAATGCTCCTAAGCAGCTGTTGCTCAGCTACTGCCAAACACCTGAGACACATTACAAAAAGGACTAGACATTCTCTGTTAAAACAAGGAAAATATGAATGATTAAGATGGCAGAGTGCATTTGATCTCTGTAGCCTCAGCTGAAGTGCCCCAAGCACTGCCTGAAGTTTTCCAGGGCAGGAAGAACTGAAGTATGCTGGTAGCTGCCAAGTCCTTGCCTTTGCAGAAGGAGCTTGGTGATGACTTGAATTGTTTGCACAGTAGCTAGCACAATAAGATAGCTGTCGAGAGATGAGACACTATATAATAACAGCATGACAATAAAATAATTGTAATGCACTTATGTTTCAGAAGTAGGCCTTAAAGCCAGGAACATAAATACTTACATTTAGTATCAAATAATGCCTATAGTAGTACAAATAGTATCATTGTTTCCCAGTTCTCCCCAGAACACTCTTCTGCCTTGAGGATTTTAGTCCACCAAAACACCCAGTAACAGAATTATTACTTTGAATAAATAGCTCTGATAACCTAGAACCGAAATGGAGAGCTCTAGAAGCAAGAATTACACTACAAATTTCTTACAAGACCACTGGAGTTCTAGAACAATAAGCTTTGCAGTAGGTGACGACTTCTGTAGTGACAGTGGATTTACCCCACTGCTCAGCCCCAAGCAGTAGCCCTAAGTACTACCATGACTGCTAGCACTTTACCTACTAAATTGCTGCACAGTCTAAAATCTTGGAAAATGCAGGCATTTTCAATGTCATTTCTATGTCTTTTCAAAACAGTTGAATTTTCTTTAGGGAAAAGTAGATAATTCTGATCATAATCCCAGAAAATCTCATACTTTTGAAACAGTGTTTCGAATTATTTTTTCCATATTAGTACTGATTAGCTGCATTCATATCTGCTCTACCTGGATATTTTTCGATTGTCAAAATAGTTTGCTTGTATAAAGACTGTAGCATTTCTTCTTTCTCAATATTTTTTGCATTTCAACCTAGCTGGGATGCTTCAAAATCTTCTGGAAAGAACCAATACAACATTTCTGCAGGAAAATTGTCAGTAGAAGGGAAATGCTGATAATACTGTCACAGTGTTCACTGTATTCTCTTATGCTGTTTCTTGTGTGGACCTCAGCTGCAAACACTACAGATTTTTTTCCTTGCATGTGGCCCACCAAATCTTCATGCATTATGTTTTTAGTCCCTTAGGGTAAGAAAAAGCTTCTTCGTAAAACCAAACACCTCAGCCCTGTAGGATCCCCTGTCTCCTCTATTATGCCTACCCAGCAGTTTACATCTGTGTATTTAACATATATCTAAGGCAAGCAAGCATGATTCTGACAACATGAATAGCTGCTGATATTTTGTGATTCATTGTTATGATATGAGTCATTGTAAAACACCCCATTTCTTTAGAAATCATCAAATTCTACTATCAAAGACAATATTATCTGCTTTTGTATTTATATATACACTCTTTGATAAAGCATTTATGAAACATCTTATCTCTGGCTCTGCTCACTTACCTTTGCAGAGTAGTCCATGCTCTATAAATCAGGTTTTATAAATCATTCTTATGTTCTGTCAACACCACTCACACAACAAATCTGGATGTGTCTGTAGTGACCTCCAGATTCTTGCTTTCAGCTGCTTTGGTTCCATAGGCCTGCAATGGGTAAGTGCCACAAGCCAGTAGTGGTTATTTGGCACACAGATGTTCTGAAGTCTGTAACTGATAGTATTTTTATTAGTTTTTTACAGATGCTTTTGTCACAATGTTTTTTTGTTAACACATGCTCTGTTATTGTCTTCCAACCCTGATACAATGTTCTGAGATGGTTTGATATGCCTGTTTAGATGCAGTTTATTCTCTGCCTACTACTTTTTGTACTATCATTTCTGTAATACTGATCATCACATTTGGTATGCTTTGTCTCCTCTCTTCCACAAGATTTAGTACTGTTTTGGCACTGATGTTTTGCCATTAACTTCAGGCGAGGCGTGCACTATGTGCCGCTTGGAAAGGAACCTAATGCTGTCCATTTTGCATTTTAGATTTTCTCACTATGGGTGACCAGCAGCTTTCTGGGGCCTGTTTCACTACACAATAAATGTTACAAGGCAATATTCTAATTAACAGGTCTGGAAAATGTTGTATGAGCAAACAAGGTTTATACCAAATGCAGGAGTCAAGAACTTCTCAGATATTGAAGGCTGTGTGCACTGTCTTCATTGTACTTTCAAATCTGTACTTGAAACATATTAACTAACTTTTTGTCTAATATACTAATATGCTAATTTGCTGCACTTTTAGGCCTAAAATCTCTTACTATGGCATTAGCAGTCTTGCCTAAAGGATCCTGCACAAATTTCTATTGTTTTAAAATACTATTATAACAACAACATAAGATATCATGGAATGCTGGAATGGTTTGGGTTGGAAGGGGCCTTATAAATCCATTAAAGATCTAATAGTGAATAATTGCACAAAACATCCGTTTTGGAACATTTGCAACAGTTAAATTACTTCAACTCCTTTAAGCAGTTTGCTAAAAAGTGGACCCCTTGAAAAATTAATTCTGTTATTTCTGTCAATACCAGCTAAACTAACATGCCAAAAATGTGCTTGTTGGTATGGAGAAGGGGGAGTCAATTTCACTATTCTGCTATACGTCTGTGAGATGTTGCTTCTGTCATTTTTTTGAACACCTAAACATTCTGGAAGATTGCACTCCTCTGAATGGTCATGTGATGGTGTTCAAGTGTGACAGAACTGGAACCTGACCAAAGTTTCAGTGAACTATTGCCACCAGAAAACATCTACTACCCCATTGCATGGGGACTTAAACAAGAAGGTATCAGGATCACTGAAAGCAGGTCACGCAAACAGAAATTTTGCTGACTGAGGCAAGTCAGGACTTGTTGAATATGACCATGTTCACAGTGTGCCCTCTTTGGAGGATCCCATGTTGGCAAGTCTTTGAGTAATAAAATGTCAATCACTTCTGCAAGAAACGGGCAAAATCTAACTTTGTGGGCTACTTCAAATGTTTATGATATTCATGGCATTTGTTTTGGACCTCCTGTGTAGCAAGCTCTGAAAATCTCTGCTGAGGGGGATCTTTTTGGTTTGCTCATTTTCATAAACCCACTACTGAGATTTTGTGAGATTGATTTTTAGAAACTCAGCACCACAGTTATAGTGTGATAACAAATCCTGACATTACTCTGTGATATTTCAGCTACTCAAGCTAGCAGTCACATATATGTCATTCTCTCAAAGAGTGTTTTCTACACTGTAAATGAATTGTCTACAATTATTTGATATCATGATATCCCTTCATTGCTCACAGCCACAAAGAGAAATTTCCATAGATTGATCTCTGTTCTTGTCAAGAAAATCAATTTCTGTGATTATGCAATGTGGTGTACTACCGTCAGAGAGACTTTAGTGAAGTTATTTATGGCCCTGATGTGCCAGTAGATAAATATAAAGTTCTGTGAACTGAAAATTGACCCAATTCATTCCTCTTTTGCCATGAATTACCCTTCCCAAATGAAACTGGTTGTGGAAACCATTGCTTTTGACAATTGAATTCAGAAAAGCATGTTCATTTATTTTGCTTGTGTTTCTGGGTGTTACATGTCTGTCGTTAAAACTCTAGCAATTTAGTGCAAAGAAGTAGTTTCAGCTAGAAACTGCATCATGGTGTGCATCATTGCAAGATGTCACACCACTGCAAATGTGTGTGTCTTTTTCACCCTTATCACCTATAGTGCTGGAGATGTTACATTTATAGCAGTTTGGAAGATGGCATCCACCACTCCCAAATATTCCTCACTTCATAGTGGTGTTATCAGTAATTTCAAAAGTCATTCCCAAGGCTGCCAGTGACGAAAGTACTAAGTGAGAGTCTAAGGAGTGATGTAAGAGTATCTTCTGAGGAAAAAGCTGGCATAAACCTGCCAAGAAATCAGGGCTGAAGACTCTCCTTCTTGCACAAAGAATAACATTGTAATTGGTCATGGGGTTGTTTGTTCATTTTGGAGCATGAAGGAAATGTTGACACGTTCCCATGGAGTAGAGAAACTGAATTATGACTAGTGCCATCAAAACCAGAGGATTCTAAGAGCAAGGATGGAAAGATTTTCCTATAAATTGAGCAATCATTTTAAGAGGCAGTAAAGAGTAAAGAGTGAGACAGTGTGGTGCCATTTCATGCCTCTAGAGGCTGCATTTAAATCTTTTATTTCAGTTTTAATTGCATTATTTCATGCATAATTTGCCTCTAAGAGGCTAGGACATTTCTAGAATAAACACTAAAATTTAGATTGCTTTGTGACAGGAAGGAAAAAAATAGTCCTATAGCTGATTATTTATTTCTTTGTTTAGTACTTCACATAATACATCACTTTCCATCTGATTCTGCAGTATATTATAAAGTAAAAGCTTTTCTTTTTCTTTTCTTNTTTTTTTTTTTTTTTTTTTTTTTTTTTTTTTTTCAGACAATGCCTTTAGTAGATGGTCCCATGTCATAAGAGACCTCCTTAAATAACAAAGATGCTGTCATCTGTCAGGTGCTCTGACTACTCACAACATTATTGATTGAGATAAAAGTGTAAGACAGTTATCAGAAAGTGGGAAACTGAAACAGAGGATGGGGACAAAAGGGAAAATTAATTTACAATTATTAAACTGGATCATTAGGACTTTTCCATAACATATCAGTCTGGGGAACTGTGACCTATTCAAGGTTATTCCTAGTGTCAGCTATGAAAGTAGCAGACCTGATTAATGGCACCAGGTGCTGTCCTATAGTCTGTATTAGCTCTGAGGATTAGTGTTTTCAAACACCTTTTTAAAGCAATGTGTCAATGTTTGTATCAACTTGTTATTCTTCTGTGCTAAAATTTTAACATAAATTGGACCAAATTTTCAGTGTTTTTACTCCTCTTTGTCCAGCAGTCAGAACAAAAACCCTGCCTGTCACTCCTGCTCTTTGCCTCTCTTTGCCTCAGCATGGGAGATGAGCCTGAGGACTGAGGCTGTGCAGAGCCATGCACACAGATAACTCTGTGGTGACCATAAAATTTTTAATTTTTTGTGACAATAAAATCTAAGTCATTTATACAATTTTCTCTTCTTGTCTTTTGCATTTGGATCTCTTCTGCCTTTTCAGAAGAGCATCTCCCTGAAGAAAGTTCTTTCTTGGGGTCCGTCATAATCTCTATACCTCCTGAGGACATCCAGGAAATCATCTAATACTAAAATTCCTCTTCTGGTAATGAATAGTCAGATTAATTTTCAGGTTAGTATGATTCCTGAGGCAATTTTTGGGGGTGTGGAGTAGTTATATAAGGTCATTTCATGTGAGTGGCATGTTAAGAGTTTATGTAATTACCTACTTTCTTCTGTCAGGGTAAAAAGGTAAGAACCTCTATAGAATAATTTAGCCCATCCTAAGCTACACACATTTAAGGGAATGAGTCAGCATCTGAAGGTTCTGTTTGCAGGTAGGAATCATGTTGAATTCCAGGTGGGAGTTGGATGCTCAGCTAAGTAATCAAAGGGTAAAGCTTTCAACTGCATCTAGGCACCTCAATAGCATAAATAAAAACAATTAAAAGAAATTCAAAATGAGTTAGAATCCAAGTCTGACTTTCCTCTCTTGAACCCAGTGTGTACTTTGGTGTGCCTGGAGGCTTTTTAAGTTCTCCCTTTGACTTTGCAAATTTTATCTTACAGTTTATTTTTAGAAGTGAGCTGGACATTTTGACCTAAATTTTTTAACACATTTGAGCATCTTTCTACTGAAGGCATGACAGAGAATTAGTAGCATTTTCCAAACCCCCAGCTAAGTTCAAGTAGATTCACTAATGTCTTAAATCCAGTGTAAGGTGTTTCTGCTTAGCTAGTTCTAGGTCTCCAGCCAGTAGAGAGCATGTGGGTCATGGAGAGTCCAGAACAAGCTCCTTAGAGTCTTAGAATCATAGAAGCATTAAGGCTGAAAAAGACCTCCAGGATCAATGAGTCCCAGCTTTGAATTACCCTCAACTTGTGTCCTGGTTAAGAGCAAATTTGGGAGAAAACTCCCAAAGGGGGCCCCTTCAGAAAGCAAAGCCACAGGGCCCCTCTCCCCCAACCGGTTCAGGAAGGATTCCTCAGAGAGAAGTGGAAAGAACCTGTTTATTTAACAGGCAAAGCACTCCCCAGCACACAAAATGAACAATACTGGATGACAAAACTCTTTCACTGCTCTGAAGAGATGACAAATTCCCAAAGTCTCTCCTAGGAGTGGTCGCTCTGTTATCAGTCCCTCCGAGGCTGGGAATGGCTGCTGCAGGCCACAAAGTGCAAACTCTTGGTGTTTCCCAGGTCCCAGTCCAGAGCAGGTTTGAATGGTTCCAAGAAAAGGGAAAGGGAAACAGTCCAGGGAAAATTTGGACTGTCTAGCTAAACTAACAAGCAAAAGCAAGAACAAAAGCAGGAGGAAGAGCAAAAACGAAAGCAGCACTATGTACTGCACCGTCTGTGTCCCACTGACTGTAGGGGAGTGAGCAGGCTGATAACACAACAAAAATTCGGTTTTCAGAGCCAGTCTTGAAGGCACAGAACATAATATCCACCACAAACAGAACAGATGACTGGGGATACAAGCATCATAACGTCACCCTAGGACAACTTGTCAACTAAAACTTAGCACTTAGTGCCACATCTAGTGTTTTCTCAAATATATCCAGGTATGGTAACTTCACCGCTTCCACGGGCAGTCCATTCCAATACTTACCAAGACTTTTGGAAAAGAAAATCTTTCTGAAGACCAAGCTGAAACCTCCCCTTGCATTTCTGAAGACCAAGCTGAACCTCCCCTGTTGCAGCTTGAGGCCATGTCCTGTTGTCCTGTCACTGGTTGCTGGAGAAGAGGCCAACCCCCACCGGGCCACAGCCTCCTTTCAGGCAGTTGTAGAGAGTGATAAAGTCACCCCTGAGCCTCCTTTTCTCCAGGATAAACACCCACAGCTCCCTCATTTGACTGCTGCTACTCATTTCACTTAGTCTCTAGACCCCAAGACCTAGGGACCCTCCTAGGTCACTCTGGCTCTTTGAGTCATAGGTGTCAGTAGCTTTTATGCAGACTGAGAGAAACATTTTTGTTGTTCCTTTGTTGGGTTGGGGTATGGATGTATAGTTTGCCTGAGAAATTCTTGCTGTTTCAGAAGGGACAGTGAAAGAGGGGTTCAGAGAGAGAGGAACAGCTGTAACAATTTCTAGGAGCAATCTCTCTGGAGGCTGCCTCCCTTGCCGCAGCGCACAGTAGATGTCAGGCTCGCACCGCCCTGCAGCAGCAGCCGCAGCAGCCGCAGCTTGTGCGGGCTGCGCTGCCGAGCCGGGGTGGCCACCAGCAGGCTGGTACTCGCCAGTCCCGCAGCTCTGTCTGCCTGGGGGTAAGGTTACCTCCGGGGGAAGGGCGCTTGAGATGATTTGTTGTCTACTCTATAATCTTCTTTCCAAATTCACTCACTCTTTCCCTTACTTGCTGGTAAGGGAAGTAAGGGCAAGTCTGACAAAGTATAACATGCGAACCAACCTTAGTTGGTTTGCATGTTATACTTTGTCAGACTTGCTCTGGCTTTGCAATGCAGCAACATTTCACTGGCCCTTCCTTTTAATAAAAAAAAAAAATAATATCGTTTTTACAGGGGATGTCACATACACAGAGGGTGAAAAATGTGCAGACACGTGCCTTGATTTTATTTTTATTCCAAATATAGTAAATGAGTATAATGCACCTCTCATCTTGCTTTCTATTTGCAGACAGCCCCCCTTCCTCAAAATTCCTTTTTTTGAGTTCCAGACCATCAATCTCCCTCATTGTCTTGGCTGTCATACACCTTCTCAAACAAGAATAGCAAAACTTTGGAAAGATCCTGTGGAATGCTCCTTACTGTGTCCAGCTCTAGCCGCACAGGACCTCAATGAATCTATTTGCATAGGCACAATTAAATATACATGTATGTGCTTTGCTTGTTCATGACTGTAGCATGATTTCAGTGATCAGACTGGAGTCCTGAATATAATTGTGTGAGAAAGCCTGTTTTAAAATCGGCCAACAGATAACACTGCAGATATAAAGAAAGAAGTTATTTATAGAGTGGAGCTAAATGTTGAAATCGAGGATGCCTTAAAGCATTTAAGCCAGTGCTCTTTATAAATGCCCTATATATTATGCCAGACAGTGTGCAAATGCTTTTATTTTGGTGAATATTTAGTATTATGTATATCTCTGGGTTAAACAGCCATGTTAGAAGACACCCTGTATATACATATTTTGTTTATGAAATAGCAAGGCCTTTCAAAGTATATTTCCATTTTTCATGTTACTTTCAGAACTGATACAGTAAAAGAGAGTCAATACTTGACCAGGGCTTAAATAAGATTTTAATTTTTTAAAATACTGCATTTTAAATTAACTTCGACTTCCCCTTGTCTTTGTGCTCATTTGGTGAAGCTCACACTGTCATGACAGTAGTTGACAATAATAGATAAAGTGCTGTAGATAAAAATGAGGTTGATACATTTTACATGAAAGCCCTAAAGCAACTGGGTTTTAAAATCAGCTATCTAGCTGGGATTGCTTTCACTTTCCTTTTTAGCACCTCATTAGGCTTACTGCAATTTTCCTGCAGTACTGAACTGCTGCCCCAGTCACAGTTCATTTTCCTCCTCTAATGTCCAATTACTCTGTTTACTGAAAATTATCATATTTTAATTACACAATAATTTAATTAAAATATTTCATTCTAGAATATAAATCAGCAACAGAGAGAAGCATCATGCTGCATTCTTTCTGTTACAGCTCTGTGGCATCCTGGGAAACAGCACAGCTGTCACAGCTTTCAGGGAACACCAGGAGAGTTTTGTGCCATCCCCTTCTTGTTTTTGAATATCACTGAGTGCACTACAACATTTTAGGCTTCTAATGTCCCAGGGCATAGCAGCACCTCTGCAGTGTGTCCTGAACATCCAGTTTCTTCTCACCAACACTGCTTTTGTACTGGGCTTCCTTTAGGCTTAGGATTGTGGTGCCTCTCTTGAGCACAGCCTCTCAGCCTTCCTCTTCCTACCTGTCTTCCCCAGCTCCAGACACCAAGGGAAAAGGAGTTTTAGCAATCTTCAGTACAAATGCCTGGGTTTTGCAAACACCTACCAGCACACTGAAATGGAGAAAGATGTGAAATTACTTAACAATTGAGAGCTACCTTACAAAAAGTAGTGGAAGTTCTTGTGTAAAGATTTCAGCACAGTAATATTTGTGGAATGAGGACAGCTACCACATTTTTTTCTTCCTCCAGGAGGAATATAATTATTCCTGTTTGGAACACTTTTCCTTGACATTAAAAATGGTTCTTTTTGACCCCTGTCCCTTGGGAAAAAAAACTATTTAAAAACTGGAATGAGCTACCCAGCCAAGGCTGGGGGTTGCACACCCTGGCAGATGATGAGGTAGAATGTGTGGTCAGTTCACAGACTTCTACATCACTAAGTTTCATAGGCACAAAATGAACAGCTTACATTTGTGAGCCCTCTGAAAAAAATCTAAAATTAAAGCTTTTGAAAAAAAAGTACTTAGGAAAAGCTCAATGCCAGAGTATTTCAGTGAATATTTTTTGGGTAAGGGAAAAGAAAACGTGAACTAGAATGTTGAGTCCCTCATAGGAAACTCCACCCATGAAGAGCTTCAGTACTTGGATGTACAAGATCCTGAGGAATCTCATTGCACTTTCAAGTTATCCCAGCCTCAGGCAAGACATGACCTATCACATCTAGACATCCCTTCCAAACTAGACTTGTATTATGAGTTGGTGAATGGGGTAAAGTGTGTTATGTTTCATAATAACACTAGGCCTGACCAGGTTGTGTTCTGATTTTTTTCCTTTTATTTTCTTCAGTAAGGTAAGAAATTTTTCCATACTTTTGAATTAAATATGGGACAGAAATCCACCGCCCTTCACAACAGATATACTTTCATTTGTGAATTTGCCATCATTAATTTAAAATATGGAATTTGCCTCACTCAAAAGAATGTTGTCCTGCAGGACAGTATTTTTGACTTTGTAGACACTAACTTTGGCTGGGGCAGACTCACCCTCAGGCTGCTAAGACAGCTAACTCAGAACTGGGATGCACTTGAGCTACGGCCAAAGATACAAGATCTGCATAGTATGACAAGTATTTTTCTCAGAAGTGAGCAAATTCTTTGAAATCTCTGTTTCTTTTTGTAATCAAATCAAGTTTTTTTCCTTCAAATATGGCTGGGATGTAGAGGCCCATAAGAATGAATCAATTTACTGGCAGCAATCCATTAGGGAGGAAAATACTCCTATTTCCAGGTGCTCCTGGTAATCATGACACTGATAAGATAGAAGAAGATTCACTAAAGAAGGGAAAGTCTTCCCATGTTACATGAATATCAGATCTCCTCAGGGCAGCTATGAAACCAGGGTTAACTCGGGAAAACAATACTTTGTGGGAGGTTGTAACTATGCAGAAATGGGGTGAAATGCAGTTTCTGAATCTGTGGTCTTCTTACATATACTTTATACTTATATAGGGCTCTATATATTCTTGCCTGGTATGTACTTATTTATTAAGCACACTTATTATTTCTTGTCAAAAGTAGATGAGATATTCACAAAAGAATGTGAGAGCATTTGCGTATCAGAATCTCAAAGCTTTTGTCGAACATATTTATAAAATTGTTTTTTATAATATGAGTAGGTGTTCTTTGACACTAGAAATAACTTAAGCTATAATCAGAGTAACTCTGCTGGTTCTTAATCACAGTAACAATGAGTAGGGATAAGAACTAAAGTTCTGTATGCAAAGTTCACTTCTGTACAGGATGTCAATATGTAAAAAATATAAATTTTACATCCATTAATGCCTTTGAAGAAAGAAAAACATTCTTTCTAATAAGTAGGGAATCTTTTTTTCAGAAAAAAACCTTCTATTTTATAAAATTGGATTACATCATCTATTCATACTATATATTTATTCATAATTCAGGTGATCTTTTTTTGGGCAGAATATGTGGGGTTTTTTTTACATAGGTTAACGTAAGGTTCTGCATTTATTAAATTCAGTTTGCGTGGAATATTTTTCTTTGAAGATAGAAATTTTGACGATTTTTGTCCTCTTTTCCCTTATTTTTAATCTAGGTGTCCATGATGGAAACAAATCCATAAGAATAGGTAGGTGATGAATAGAACTGCTCAGTGATTGACCAAGGCAGAGGTCAAAATCCAGAGTACCAAATCAGGACACTGCAGGGATGATTAGCACGCTATAAAAATGTTGACTGATGAGCACCTTCTATTCTTAGACTCCAGCACAACATGACATTTCCTTAAACCGGGGTAATTGAAATACGAGACTGTAGAGTGAACTTGACATGTAGGGGAAGGTGCATGCTGGAGAGAATGGAACAGAAAGATCTTAACAAGGAGTGGTGTGATTAGGTGCATGGGAACTATAGTGCATGATACAGGTAGTGGTTATTTTCTGGTACCCAGAATTGAAGTTAACTGGATGCAATCTGAACCTTAGTAGCTAAGCTTCCACTTGCATATGTAACAGAAGATCTCCATACAAAAAAGTATCTGTAGCCCTTTCTGGTGTAACATTTTAAGTCCCCCAAGTACTCAAACTCACAAAAGCCATGGTTTCATAACCAATTTTTCAAAGGATTTTAAAGTTCCTCTGTAATAAGCAGCTCAGCTTTAGCCTTGAACTACCCATTAGCAGTCCCAAGAGTACAAGACTTGCAGGGAGTTCCCTTTTGGAAGGTAAAACCTGGGTCACTAGCAATCCTGCACCTTGCTATCATTTCACTTGACTTCCTAGGTTTGTATGGCCACCAAAATCACCTCAGAAAAAAATTATAGCCCTGGAAAAATTACCATGAATTGCATTATGTATTCAGTTATTTTCAGATTAAATAACATTATTAGTAGGTGGGTGGAATTACAGGAACTCCATGACTCTTTTATTTGTAATATGGCAGAGGCCACAGAGAAATCTCCTTATTAAGCTACATACAAATCTGTCAGGAGCTTTCAGTTGTCAGAACTTTCCAGTGCTACTGAGCTGGAAATCTCATTCATGACTGTAAGCATTGCTGCATCTTGAATTGACATTAAATTAAATAATATCCCACATGGCTGAGGTGGGATTCATAACACAGAAGTTATTGGTTGAATGTTTAATGTAGACTCTCCTGCACTCCAGTCCTTCATCTTGCTTTTTGGCACATAAGCCTAGCTTAAAAAGCAAAACTGTTTAGGTTAACCAGCATGTGGACTTCCTTTCATGCTGTTTTGCCAAAAAAGCATGTGGGTAGAAACCAAAAAACTTTCACAAAAGCTGTTACAAAGAGAAAGATCTGTATTCTGCAGCTTTTGAGGGAGGGAAAGGGCTTGTTCAAATATACCAATAACTAAAGGAAAATGGAAATTCTGCCTATGGAAAATATTGGCTGCTATTGAAAGGAGCAGAGGTTGCAGAGAAGACTGAAGATTCATTTTGCTTCAGTCTTCTCTGATGTGGCCATCCTTCAGGAATCCCTGGCTCAAGAGAACAGGGAGAAGGTCTGGAGAAAAGCAGACCCCACCACAGATTGCATTTATTGTAATTTTTTTATTAAATTTTAACTCTGAAATCTCTCTCAAGGTAATGTGTGGGACTAATTTCTCCCACTGGTTTACTTTCCACTTTACAATTACTATTCCATCAGGTTATTCCATCTGTTCCTTTGGGTCAAGGTACAGTCCTCTTGCAGTTCAGTAGTTTTTTTGATTGCTACCTATCCTGTAATCTTTAATTATATATGCAGAGTGAAGCTATACCATATAAAATTCCTAAAAGATGGGATGAGAGAGGTCCATGTTCAACTTTTCTGTGTGTCAAAGGAGATAATTCGGTTTTTTAACTTCAGAAGTGTGAATCAGTCATTAGGTCCCAGATTTCAGACTGTAATTGCATTCTGGACACACAGCTGGAGCTGTTATGCTGAAGAGGCAGCATAC
This sequence comes from Urocynchramus pylzowi, assembly GCA_013397555.1. NCBI lineage: Eukaryota > Metazoa > Chordata > Aves > Passeriformes > Fringillidae > Urocynchramus > Urocynchramus pylzowi. The sequence goes on along the minus strand of VZRH01005100.1, from coordinate 889,713 downwards.
ACACATGAAAGTCAAACATTACAAGAGCAAATATGTCTCCTGTAAAACTCCAATCCAGTAGAAATTTGTTTCCAGGCCTTTGCTAGGCAAAATTTCTCCTGCTATCCTTTGATTTATGTTCTAAAAGTAGACAGAAAGCATTTGAAATTATGGTACAGAAAAGGCAAGATTAGAAGCATTTGACAAATCCTTTACCATTTGGAGAGAAAAGGTATTTTCTGAGCCAAGATGGCTCTCAAGAAGAAAAAAAATTATTGTTCTGTACTTGATTTGCTTTCTGTGAAGTATCATCCAAGCACACACACTTAGGTACAATAATCTGCAATGTAATGTACTGTTTTGTTTAGCAGCAAATAAAATGTGACCTCTTCACTTTAATGAAGAGACATCTGGAAAACTTCCCATAAATGCATCTTTTCTTGTAGACAAATGTAAGGAGAATACAGTACCTAGCTAATCAAGAACCTTAAGCAATAATTCAAAGCTCCTAGCTTTTAAATCATTACTACTGCTCTTCTAGTGACATAAAAAGAAAATGCTGCCAACATCACTCCTTAGCAGATAATAAAAAACTGTTAGCAGTGGAAAATTTTGGACACAGTGGATGTTAACCAACATCTTTTAAGCAGGTGCCTATCCCACTTGTGAAAATTACTCTCAGTGGGAGGTTTGGAGGTGCTGCTGCTTTGAACAGCCTCAAGAATGTTGTAATTGGATGACCCAAAACCTAGAACCAAATATCCTGACTGAGGTTCCTCAAGGCTCATATGCAGAGAAGAATCTTGTTTTGAGGTTTATAGCCTGGTCTTTGAAAAATACAAAGGATAAACCCTCCCAAAATAAACCAAAAATTGTTCAGAGTTCTCTGCAATGTGCTGGGATAGGAAAAGTTTCAATGTCTGGATCAATTTCTGACTCTACCCAAGACACTTTTTTGCCTTCTTCACACTTATTAAAATCCCAATGAAGCATGACAAATTGTCAACTGTTTGACAGGTGGTATGGTCTATCCCCAGCCAGCAATGAAGACCCACACAGCTGCTCACTCAGTCTCCCTCCAGTGGGATGGGGAAGAGAATCCGAGGGGTAAAAGCTGGAAAACTTGTGGTTGCAGCTAAAGACAGTCAATATAGCAGGCAAAAGCTGCACACACTAGGAAAGCAAAGCAAGGAATTGATTCACCACTTCCCATGTTTGGGTGGGCGTTCAGCCATCTTCAGGAGAGTCAGCCCCATCATAGGTAACTCGGGAAGACAAACTCCAATGCTCCAAATGTCCCCTCCTTTCTCCTTCTTCCCTTCACTATAAATACTGAACATGATGCCATATCTTTGGAATAACCCTTTGGTCAGTTCTATTAGTTGTTGTACTTCTTTTACCTCACAAAAAGATGGAGAAAGAATTGGGGCAGGAATTCACTTTCTGGATCAGCTCTCCGAAGTTCCTACGCAGGCAAGTTATCTGTCACTCAGAATTAAGATTCTGTTCAGAGGCAAGCATACAGGAAAATGAATTTCACTTGGTCCTAGTGGCCAGGCAAGGTGTATCAGAGATGGAGGGATAGGCTGGTGCAACCAGAGATTTGGTATACAGAGGATGGGGACATCCAGACTGGCACCAAGTAGCAAGGAAAGAAGAAACACAGTTCTGCTTCCAGCCAAAAGCTGGCACTCTCCCTAACTGTTACTGACTTAATTCCAGGTTCTCATGTACTCTGCCTTCAGCGGAGGCACAAGTTTAATTTTCTCCCCACAGTCCCTGCAGGCAGCTTATTTTCTTGTTCTCCCCTCAGCTGACCAGGGCTGTGCTGCCAGGACTCAGTTCCCTTTTTCCTCACCTGCCTCCTTTTTAACCTTGGGAAAGTCACAAGGGAAAGTGATCCTGATCCCCAGGTTGAGGAGGCTAATTCTCACTCTCTCTGTTTCTTTACATGTCCTAAAGTCTGTCAGTCTTGTCAATACAGACCAGCTTGGTCTCTCGCCAAAGCCAGGAACACTAGGTGCCTTGTAATGAGCCTCACACATGCCAAGTGGATGGGTGGAGGATCAAAGTGAAGTGCTGATGTCAGGGGTGTTTTATGTCTGACTCAAAGGCTTCAGCACTCAACTCTGGGATGGCCACAAGCTAAAACACTAACCCACACATTATTTATTCTGCAATTTCTCAGAACACCACTTTGTGTGAGAACATCCCTTTCGTACTTTGAAAGGGACGAAAGAAATATTAAAGAAGATGTCCTTAGGATTCTTACTGGTGAGACAGACTCTTAAAAGAAGGTAACTAGAATTCAATTATGTTTCAATGGTGGCTGTTTGTCTGGAGAAGATAATGTTGATGCTGGCTATATGAAGTCTTAAGGTATGAGGGAGACTGAGTTGGCTCTTAGGCTGAGTTAGAATGCACACATCTAGGCAAACAGAAAGAAAGCATTGCAACTGTTTGCATTTCTATTCATGGTAGAAATGGTGATGGGGTTGTCAGTTCTTTCAGATATTCTGGAAGTTGCCCAGGATACATCACTTCAAAACAAGGCTTATTAGCTATTTACCATTCACAGCTGGTTAGAACCTGTGGTCAAATTTTTACAATAATCTTCTGTTTGTATCCATAAAAACCTTTTATCTGGGATATGTATGGCACTTCGCAGTCTTTGAATATTTTAACATGTTGCTTTTAAAGATATTGCTTGGTCTTAGTGTTCTCTGTAGTTCAAATTGTGTTTCGGGACTGTGATTCCAGAGCACTGCCTTCTCTTGTTGGTGCTTTTTTATGTCCTGCATAGACTTTGACTTGAATTGGTACTGTTCAAGAGCACTGCAAAGTTTTACACTCAGATATACCATGTTACAGCCTTTTTAGTTACTTTCTTCAAGGATTCAATAGTAATTTACCTTGAAATGCACATTTAGTGACTTGACCCAAAGGAACAGCTCTTTTCCTTCCAGGAAAATGGTTGCTTGGAAATACAACATACGGAATCAATTTGTATTAGTTGGAAGAGTTATTAAGAAGAAATTGTGAGGGTTTTTTTTTACACCATAACCACTCTGCACTAAACAGCTTTAACAGGCAGTCTTAATGATTACTCCACATTTAAGGCTGATGAATACAAAACTGTATTTAGGCATAGTTTTTTTACACTTCGTGGGAGTTTCACTAGGTCTGCTGTTTTTATGTACTTTTTGTGAAGGGAGGTCTTACCGGGCCTTAAAGCAGCTCTCTGCAAATGTTGGAGTGCTGGGAAATTCAGCACAAGAGGAAAAAACCTCCTGTGGATAAACACTAGGACAGTCAGTGTCTTGTGCAATTTTAGCCACTGGGCTATCTGTAATTGGGACCAAAGCACAGACATTACTTACTTACTTACTCAGCAGTGATGCTGTGTGCTTTCTCCTGTCTTCCTCCTAGAGACAAATTTGTAGTAATTGAATTTTCTCTTGGGTTCATAAGATCGTGCTCATATATGCATAAAACAAACGAGGCATTATCTCACAGGTAATTCAGGGTTAAGACAGTCTATGAAAAAGCTGCCGTCAGTGGAGGTACCATGGGTTTCCTTCTTTGCACAGTGACTCCTTCATACAGCAGTAATCTCTAACACAAGCATGTGCAGCTAATGGTCTAAATTATATGCAAATTTAGAGGTACATAATTGATTCTCTTCATGGAAACATCTAGACAACAAAATGGTGGTTTTGTCATTTTATTCTACCTGTGTCTCAGTTATCCTGCTAGTTGAGAAGTATGTCACTGGGCACACAGTAATAAAGCTGTGTGCTTTATTACTGTGTGCCCAGTGACATACTAATATAAAAATATTTAGACTTTTTAATAAGACTGTGATCTTCTGACTTTTTTGTTGTTGTTGTTTGGCTTTGTTTTGTTATTTATTTATATGGACAATGCCCTGATTTTGTTTTGGCCTATTTAAACTCCATAAGGAAGCTAAAAGTAGAGTTTTTATGATGTAATTGTTATATCTTTAGAAATACTCTACATGAGCAAATGTCACATGACAGGGATCCCTATTATATTCTGTAACTTCCCATTTTACAGTTCTCCTTAGTTATTGACTCTAGATTTGGAATTACAAGAACTGCCGTGATCTGCCCCAACACTGTCAAAAAGAGAAAGCACAAAAAAGCCCATGAAGACACAAGAGACTTTATATGTCAATTATGAGAATCAATTACAGACAATCAAGTGATTCTCAAGGAAGGTGTTATTTATGCAGTTGTGATGCTATGCATAAGGCCTAAGACTTTTGCAGTTTTTTATGTCTTGTGTAACCTGAAACCTAAAAATAGGTACCTGTTGTGTTACCCGCTACAGTCCCCAGGCAGGCTCCACGCTGGCACAAACACAGGTGGTACTGCCTCAGAAACTTTATTATGTAACGAAATGTCCACAGTACTGTCTGCAGATACAAATGCAGACACTGCCATATATTAAGCTGAGGTTTGATATTTTATGCAGAATAGCTTTGCTTCTTGTTAAAGAAGTCTTTTTCTTTTCTCCTCATCTTTGCATATTTCATGGAGAGCAGATGCTCTGGGCTTGCGTGCACACTGCTTCTTTCTAACTGGCCTGATCCCAAGCACTCTTGATTTTTATGAAACCACATCCTTCTCAGTCTCTCCATTATGAGAGTGCTCTTGTCACTTCCTCCCTGTTCAGCAGTGGTTAGCCTGCTGCACTTAGCTCCTGCCCCCACCTGTGGAAAGGTTGTCTCTTCATGATCTGCTCTCTCTAAGTCTTGTTCAGGGAATTGTCTCAGGAGCAGAACTGACAAGACAGCAATGGAAAGGGGGTAAGAACCCCTGTGAGGATTCTCCCATAACCCTCTTTCCCAGGATAAAAAAAGGAGCATGGATAAAAGTAAATGAGGTAATAGCCTCTTCTGCCACAGAGCACAAGGTGTAACTAAGCCCTAGGGACATAGAAGTAATGTTGATAATGCTAATGCCTTAGTGGATTTTTGAGACATCTTGATAAAAATTAGTGGCTAAAAGAGAAATGTTGCAGAGTGGAAATGTCAGTGATATGGGGCAATCAAAGTGTAAAGAGAGCAGGTGAGGCACAAGCTTGCACTTGAATAAAGCAGGTGTGTTGGCTGAATTAATTTCTGCTGTAATAGCATACAAAACATCAGCTCTCCAGCTGCTGAATTTGTGAGGTATTTCAGATTACAACAGATATGAAAGCAAAGAGACATATTAATGGTTATCACTGATTTGTTAGTATACATGTGAGAGGTGTTTTCCAGAGATTTTATTAATATTTAATTTTTGAATTAATGAATAAACAGAGGATAGATAATGCAAAGCATGGGAAAAAGGTTTTTTATTTCTACTGTAGTTGTGGTAGATGTTACACCAATACCTTTTACTGTAATTATCAATTTTGTCTCTTTTATAATATCTAATAGTTTATAAACTATTAGACATTATAGTATCTAATAGTTTATATAAAGGTCACTTTAATTAACATCTTGTCCATAGCCTAAATGAATTAATATATTACTTTTATACATTTACATGCAAATTTTATATAGACACATATATGTATATGTGCATATAGGTGTGATAGGCATATATATATTAAATATACTATTTTTTTTTTCTTATTTTCTTTTTCTCCTAGGGAACTGATGAAATGATTATACAAATAGTTTCATAGTGTAATTTTTTTTCACAGCAGTTTCAATGGAAGGAAAAGAAGAAGTAGTGATGGAAAGAAAAAATAAAGGGGTCTGTTTTACATTTCATTTGATTGCTGGGAAATGACAAGTGAAATTTCTGTAGCTAATTAATTTTGTTACAGATGTTTCTAGTTCATACAGCCACATTCTGAGCAGGGGCAATTGCCCTAGTGCCATTGACTTCCCAGTTCCTAGTCCCCAATGAGTCTAATAAATGACTCCAATTTAAACGTGATTAGGAGTGATTCCTGCAGTGATACATTCTAAGAATCAAGGAATACATTCAAGATTTCCTAGACTTCTGCAATAATAATGAAGAAAACATTCACCTCATTGTTTGGTCAGCTGGGATCCTTGTCTTGCCTGTGGAAAGAATCTGTGTGGAATTTCTGGGGGTCAATAAAATTCTTTATTTAAAAAGGGATGATGAGGGATGTAACAGAATGGATAAAAGAGTCTTTGAAGCACAGAATGTAATTTGCACTCATCTTGGTAACTTATTGTCAGTCAGTATGGCTCTGTGTGCAATTTACACATCAGTCACAAATTTTGCAGTACTTTAATGTAAGACTATTTGATCCATAAGTCCCCATGACCCATGGATTTCTAATAGTATGTGGAAATAAATATAAATGTTATGAGCATGCTTTGTCCCTATTTATGTATGAATCCCTCATCTAAGATTAGAGAAAAGAGTTAATGAAAGGACACAAATATATCTACCTAGCAGAGGAAGGCATAAGCTAAACTTAAAGTCCACTGGATACATATAATGGATTTGTGGCTAGTGATATAGATAAATATCAGATATACCACCAGCTAGAACGGGTTGTGTCATTTGCTTACACAGTAATGAAAGTAAGAGTTATGGCTTTTTGTTCTGCCATAGAAAAAACCTTCTCAGATTGGATTATACCAAGCTAATTATAACTAACCATATCAAGCTAATTATTAGGCAAGACAATCACAAGCTTGGGCTGCAAATGTCCTTAGGAAACCAGTTGTGATCTGGGACCCATTGAGACCTGGTTGCCATCAGGATCTGCACAGTTGCACAGCAATGTGTCTGGCAAGTGAGTTGTAGTTTAAACACAGTCATTTACCAGATACCCATCTTGGGTCCTGCTGGAAGTTACCAGTGACTCCTTATTAGCTTAAACGGCTCGTAAAATGGGCTTGTGTTCAGGTCCTGGATTGTTAATTGCTGAGGAATTCTATCCTGGTACTCATTTGACACAACAGAGTGGGATGAGCTTATGCAAAGGTGGACCCCTGGCTTGGCTATGGTCTACAACTGGCTCTTCTGAAAGGGCCAGCTCAGGGAAAGATGTAAGAAGCAGCAATAACTAATCTCAGACTAGTACAGATACTAAAGGTATGCAGAAGATTGTTTCTTTAAAAGAAAATTTGTATTTTGTTCATTTTAGATACTAGTTAACACTGAAGATAGTCTCAACTCATTCAGAGCAAGTCTTCAGCAAAATTTCTAAAGGAAGGACTATTCTACTGAAAATTCATGTCTTTTTCGTCCTCTTACTCTGAAATCATCATACATCAGATTACTTAAGTGAGTATGGGTGCTGAGGCAGTAGGGATGATGTTTCCTCTGCTCTTGTCCCTATCCCGATCTCTGCCCTTCATCACAGTTGTATTTCATAATGCGATGCTGTGTGCTCTTCCAAAACTATGAAGGAGAAAATGCAGCCTTGGATAAACGCTCCACTTGGTAGTCAGCCAAATCTGGTTACCGAAAACGGAGGCAGAAGAAAATAGCTTGCCCTACTCCTCCTGAAACAGAGGCTGTCGCGTTAGCCCTCGGTCCCTCTCTTTTGTTTACACCGCTGCGCAGGGCCTCCTGGACCTTCTCCAAAGGGACAGGCTGACCTCCAGAGCCCCGCGACCGCTCGGTAGAACCACGCCTCGGTTTAGGGCCGGGCCGGGGGCGGCAGCAGAAGCGCCCCTTACCCGCCGGCGGGC
>VZRH01005100.1:835652-874158 GCA_013397555.1 Urocynchramus pylzowi | reverse complement strand
CGCACAGCCCCGCACAGCCCCGCACAGCCCCGCACAGCCCCGCACAGCCCCGGCGCTGCTCTCCCTCTCCTCGCCGCCCCCGGCAGCAGCGGCTCCGACCCTTCGCAAAGCGGCTCCTGAGGGGCAGGACCGCAGCTCGGCGTGGCGATCAAGCCGCTCGGGTTTAAAATTCATCAATACACCGCGATGAAATTCCACCCCGCTCCCGAGGAAACCTTTATTCTCCGGCTAATTGTAATTTACAATTACGCTTTACACCTTATCACGTAGGAGGTTAGGAAACAAGATTCTTCCATATAATTATTGTCCTCCTTAATCCTATTCCACTGCGTATCACCTCGCACCGCAAAGTCCTATTGTTCCCTCCTACCCATTGTGCCAGTCATTTAAACTAGTGTATAAAAAAAAAAAAATCCCAGTCTGCATATTTTTAGACATCACACCCACGCACGCCTCTGAGCCCGAAGCAAAACGCATGAATGGTTTCTAACTCCGGCAGGAGGAGCGGGCGGCTGAACCGGGCAGGGTCACACAGCGCCGGGCTCCCCTCGCTGGGCTGGCGGGCAGCTGCGCCACGATGCACTCTGCTTTCGGGTGGGTTAATAAATATTTTCCCTCTAGTTTGCTTGTCGAGTCGACTAATTTAAAAGCTTTCCTTGATTATAATAGCAGGCAATTTACACAGAAACATACATTTGTGAACGCCTTGCACCTAAGCAAGCGTCTCCTGCCCACACGCGCCATATGCCTTACAATCCTTGCTTAACTGTGACTGTAGCCTTCAAAGTAAAGTGCATCTCTCTAGCTCTCCAGTGCAAGGAAAATGCCTGCAGTTTGTACCTCCAGGCATTACAACATGCCTCAGCCCAGCTGAAAACAACACTGCAGCTGGAGTTCAGCCGGCCGCAGAGGAGTGTCACTGCCGGCAGCTCTGCCAGGGACGCTGCCAGGGGCTGTCGTGGGGCTCTCGAGTACTATCAGGTTGAGCCTTGTGCCTGACTCTTCACAAGCTGTTTTACCACCCGGCAGGAGCTACCCGAAGCATGACTCAAAGGCTGACTAGCATCCAACTCATGAATTACAGAAAATTGATGCCCTGCTTAAAATTCACAGCAGTGAATTTGTAACATTCACATTTCTAGTGACAGTCATCTTGCAGGGAGATAACATCTAACAGCTCCTGAGTTTCCCCCTTGTAACACTGTGGGAATAACATGGCAAAGGCCAAAAAGTCTCTCTGTCGCTCATTCACACACAGTGCACACACCAGAGTATTGTGCAGCAGTTTCATGATTTGTAGCACATCAGTATAGTATCTATCACAGAGAAACTACACTGGTGGGTTTGGTTTTTTTGTTTGTTTGTTTGACTGGCTGGGAGTTTCTTGAATGGACATTAAAAATTTCTTCTTATAAACTTTTCATGCCCAGGTGATCAAATTTTAGTAATCTTTCATGCCTACATGTCAGACACCAAAGCTGTTATAAAAGAAAACATCCCAGATTGTAATAGTAGTCTAGTCTACAATCTAGTCTACATCAGCTTCTTAATTAGACATAGTTGAGGCAAAGAGCTGATGTTAGAATTAGGAGATATCACCATTGAAGAAGGTATATAATAAGGCCTCTATAAAGTCTTGGTTTGCCACCCATTCAACTCTGAACCTTCGTCATTTAAACAAGAAAAAAACAAAAACAAAAACAAAAACAAAACAACCCCCAAACATTCTTCAGCTCCTAACAGTCCTTATTTTCCATAATATTTTCTACTTATTTTCAGAACAAAAGTTCATAAACTTAACATGGGAATCCAAATAGTCTTAGAAGAACAAATTTTGTCTATTCTTGGGCCCCATGTTAATTTCATTCTTGTATTTCTGTTGATTGCATACCTGTGTTTCTTTTAAGTAACACACTCTTGAGTTACTATTTTCTTATTAACTCCCTGATGTTCCTAATAAAACAAATAGCTTGCATCATCCAGGTCACTCTTTGTTCTGAAACAGAGGGTTTTATGCTGGGTGGAATGTTGGATATATTCAGAGGCTGGCCAGTAGGAGACAGCGACAGTTAGGGGATCATAGCGTGTCTCTACTATGTGCACGTGCAAGCTCAAAACACTAGAGAATTTTAGCACCAATTTGTGCTTCTGTAGCGAGAAAGATGATCAATGTCTTGAATCCTGTTTTCTGGATCCCCAAACTTCATATGAATTATGTTTATGGATTAACATGAGGTGCCCTAAATCGATTTCCTCCGTTTTAGCGTTTCTTAATATTCCATTGGAGTTTTTCAACCATATATATTTCCAAATTTTATGACATACTTAAATTAAAATATTGAACTAAAATTAATTTTGTAACATATTCAATTTATAGAAAGAGAATGGTAAAAACATACACATCCACTATTTAATGTATATGTACTATGTACAATGCTGGATTTTTACCCTACAGTGGACAGCCAGCATTTTTTTCTAGTATTTTCCATTATTCTTACTAGGTTTTATTTATACAGTGCAGTTTTTGAAAAATATATCTAAGACATTCCATATGAGCATGTAGTGAATTCCAAAATGGACCTACTCTGATGTGGAATAATACCCATTTTAAAGCTCTTTTGTGAAGTGCTCAAATTTCTCCTTACATCCCTGATACTTCAGAATGGCACATGCCTTGTACTGGAAACTCTGGGGCTGAGAAAATGAATATGATATTGAATATCAAAATATCAAGAGCAGAAACCACTACATTATAAGAGTAATTTTAAGTTACCAACACAAATAGTATCTGCATGCAATTGTCTGCAGATGCAACCAAGCCAGGCTGCAGGATCCTCTACTTAGATGAATTTTCTTATCATGAAAGAAGAGGTTTTTTTTTGCTCCTATTAGCTGAGGATCAGCACCATATAGTACACAAATTCCAGAGTAGTCAAGTGAAGTGGTTTTTAGAAAATAATTAATTGGCAGATTGTATTTTGGATATTATTACAGATGTTCCTGATGATTATGTCAGAGGCCAAACCCTGGTGGGCCACACACTATTCAAACCTGGAACCAGAATGCTGGTCCCTGCTTGGTGTTTCTTTTGTAAGCAGGAAACCCTATCTCCTGTTTTGGTTTGTTTGCTTGTGACTCTGGTGCTAAGAACACCACCTGAGCTTTAAGTGCAGAAGTAATAGCTAAAATGTCACAGATTAGATGAAATATCTAAGGTAAAGTTTAGGAAAAAATATAGAGAAATGTAAGAGAAGAGACAGATAGGAAAAGTATGTCTTAGAGGAAAAAAGGATATGAAAAATATGAATCAGAAAGAAGGTGGGGGAACTTGATATATTTTTCTTTTACCAAGAAATATTTTCCAGTAGTTCTTTGGAAGAGATAATTCTTTGTCACACCATTCCCTCTTGTCTCTTAAATGTTTATGTATTCCCCAGGCTACCATGGCCAAGTATGCCAAGGAACAAAGGGACTGGGAGACCTAAGAAAATTTCAACATAGAGAAGGAAGAGTACAGATTCAAGAAGAAATGTCATGGTCTGCATTCTTACTCCTGCAGGATCATCTTTCAGTCTCATCTGGGTATCAATGCATGCACACACAGTCACACCACCTATGTCCTTTGAACTGCTTCTCAGCAAATATTGCTTGAACAGCCAATTGTGACAACATGTCATATCAGTAACTCTACTAGTGACAGGGTGGAAGAGTGTAGGACCAAGATGGAGGGGTATTATCAACATCTACATTTGATTGCCTATAAACAAACCAGGTAAACCTCAACAGTGTTGTCTTTATACCCCACAAGGTATAATGTGTGGGTAATCATGGCTGGACTGTGTTAGAATGAGACTGACCAGCTAATGGGGATGGATTCTTGATGATAATCTTTTGTCCTTTCTAAAATAAGATTTGAAGACTTGTGAAGAATGCAAAGCAGATGACATGGGGTAGTGCTTAGAATCGCTGTGGGCAAGGCACTCTCAGAGAGCTGATGCACCCTTACTCATATTGCTCTACCAGAGCAACCTCTTAACTTGGAAAGTAACTGAGTAAAGCTGCTTCTTGCTTACATTGGAGTGAATTGAATGTACCTCAGTAAAGATCCATGCCGTTCTACTGGTGCAAGCCTGCTGTGTAAGTGATGTGAGAATCAAGCCCTATTTCACCAGCCATTGCAAAGGGATAATTTATGATTTGGGCTGCTTAGCTGCTGCCACAATGCTTGAGCCTGGGATCAGTGGTGCTTAGAAATTAGTACATCTTGTGCCACAAGCAGAGGTGAGAAGAGGACTGGGCTGGGGTTTGTATTCCTGTTAACATCAGGGAGTGAGTGGGCATTTCTCACAGATTCTGACAGGGTGCAAGTGGACCACAGCTCTGAGCCTAGAGGAGTTGTCTGGGATGCTAGGCAGTGTATCTCCATCCCGTATTAGGCAGCAGGCCACGTGAAACACTATGAAAGCCAAGATTTTTTATTATTTCCTTAGTGAAAAGGTGTATCAATACTTTGTGATGGTCATGTTAGCTGAAAACATGATCTTTGCTGTCTTGTCTGAACTCCTTTTACTTACTTACTATTACTTGTCACCAGGGACAGCTTTTCAGTTCTGTTTCCTAGATCTTGATTTCATTGTTTGGATATATTCTTTTGAATGTTTGCAGGAGATTGTATCTTCATCAACTAAAAGGAGAAATAAGTAAAAGAGTGAGAATCTTGCTTTGCTGAGCAATTAGACTCTTAATTTTTGCAGTGTAATTCTGGAAAGAGGTCTTGCTTTGGTCTAAATGCAATTTTAATTTCTCTGTGTGTCTAAATGGGAAAAGGATGACTAGGGGATGTGACATCATACTTAGCAGTAGGACACAGCCATTCATTTGGTACATCACGAGCTGTGCTAAAAGGAAGAACTTGTTTTTAAATAAATTGTGCTTTAGGTATTCCTGAGTTTTGGCAGGAGAATGAGGGGCACCCAAGTGAGATCATTGCAAGTTTCCCATGCCTCCCTTGGTTTGGAATTCACTCATCAGCAAATAGAAACCAAGTCTTGATTGTGGCAGCACTGCATATAAGTAACTGCTTGGCCACCCATTGCAAAAAATCATGTCCTATACTTTCTGCTGGTTTCATTCCCACAAATTTCAACCCACACAATTGAAGGGAATTATCTGTTTCTAACAAAGGCCTAGGCATTTGGCAAAACAAAAAGTCACACTTAATCAGGTATATTTTTAATCTCACTACATTTTTGTTCTCTTAAATTGTTCTCCGTTCAGCACTAGTGCTATTATTTGACTTTAGAAACAGCAGGGCTTTGTTTGTTATTTTCTGCAAATGTTTGTATCTTGAATGCTTGTGTCTCAGATGTATTCAGGGGTTGACTTTGCCTGTTGTGCTTTCAAAATTCAGGAGATTAACATTAAGCTTTGGCAATGATTTATGCTGTTACCAGAGATCTTTGGACAAACATGGAGTTAAAAAAAATGAACCTGATGCTAATGACATATGTAGGCCAAATTCAACTATGTCATAAATCACAGAAAAAGTTGCATGCAGTGTTGATCAGAGAGAAAATAATGAGGCATATATGCTTATATATATGCAGGGTAACTTGTCTAAGGCTGGTGTTGAATCTGTAAAAAGAGGGTAACTCAAGCTGGTGTGCGCATACATGGTGCGTGAGTGTCTGCATATCAAGGAAAGTAAAGCTTTATCCCACACTGGCTCTAGGAAAAAACCTTAATCTGGATTTACTTGTGTTTCATTCCCAGAGTGACGTAAAAGAGTCTTAGAGCCAATCTGTGCAGCACAAGGGAGTCAGGTGCAGAGATATATGTGCTGAGAGCCAGAGAGCTCTGTGCTGTGTGCAGGGGGAGCCCCTTGGCTCCAGTACTGCTGAGTTTGGCTGCTTGGCCCCAGGTTGTGGGGAGGGGATCCAGTATCACCCCCAACACCAGTCCTTCTACCAGCTGCCTTCACACAGCCATCACTTCTTCCTTTTGCCATCAGTGCTCCACAGTTTGAGCTCCTTGACCAGTTTCAGTTTTTCACTTCCAATCTCTAATTGTAGCTTTTGGATGTTCTATTGCTTTCTTTTCTTCCTGGATTGTTGTAACCCTCCTAACCCATCTGTGCTACAAGACTGATCTACCACCTGCTATCTACCCCAGATACCTGATGTTTCCCGGGCTTCTCCTACTCGTGCAGTCCTGGTGTGTAGAATGCACAGTAACCATTTTGTGACTCCAGCCTTCCTCTTGACTTACAAACCAGAAGAGGGACATGTTCAATGTTGTCTCCTAATAAAAAACCTTCAGATTGGCTGAGGCAATGAAATACTTATTTCTTTAATTAAAACAACTTCTCTATTCACTGCAGAGCTTTCCCATTGCACTAGCAGTGATTAAGACAGATACCACACGAACCTCTGAACTGTGGGCAAACTGCAGAATGTGTTAAGACCAAAAAATGTGTTAAAACTCTTTCCTTCTGGTGAAATGAAAGACACAATTAAGTGTCTAGTTAAGGAATAGCTGTAGACAGTAGAAGCCACAACTGGGAGTATGTAGACCTGAGCAAAGGACTGTTTGAGGAAGATTGAGTGAGCCTGTAATAGGATACAAATTGAAGCTGCTGCTGCTGCCATGAAAATTCTTTCCCATCCATTCTTCCAGCCTTTTATTCACACCCTTGCACCTCTCCTCGGCTCTGTGCTGACCTGTGTGTTTGTGTAATGCACTGGCAGCTGAATCAGGGAACATCATGGCTAAAAATTATCTAGAGGAAAAAACACCCTACATTTATGACAGTAGTTCAGCTGCATAAGTCACTGAATACCCACCACAGTGAAGATACAGCTAGCAGCATCTCTGGCCCTAGTCTAAAATCCAAGGGAATAAGTAGTCATTTGGTGTTCCATGTGCAGGTGGGAGAATGAGAGAGAAGTATGACTCTGAGTGGAAGCAAGGGAAGGGCATTTCCAGATGCAAAGTTGACTGAGAAAGCATACAGGTGGGGAGATGAAACAGCTTTATGCTTCTGAGCTGTGTGATGCACTGACACCTCACACTGGTGCATGAACTTGATTGCAGCAATGAAAAGTTTGTTTTGTAGAATACATTTCCTCAGGCACCACAAACTCTTTTATGAGAACTTGATATTGTATATCTGTATATAGTAGTCCTGCTCCTAGTAGTCAAGCTGTATAATATGTCCTAGCATTCAAGCTGGGACCTAACTGTATAACTGTATATATGTCACTGTGTAACTGTATATATATAACTGTATAACATGTCCTAGCATTCAAGCTAAGCTACACATTTTTGAAACACATAATCTTTCAACGTGTGTTCCCACAGAGGCTGTTCTCAGAGCTAGTATCAGAGTAGAGACCTTTACATGACCCCTGTGACATCTGCCTTTGTACGACTTGAGAAGTGGTCTGAGACCCAGAATACAAATGCCTCCAAGACTCTTCTTCCTTCTGCACACAGTGCTTAATATAAGATGAGATTTATTCTGCTTCAGTATAAATTTAAATACAAATTTCTTAATGTTATTATACAAAAGTACACAGAAAAGTAAATATGCATGCTTTGACAAATATCAATTATGTATAAGTATATCAGGACACTTTTCTTAATCTTTCCAGAAGCAATAAAATTCTAGCATGCCTTATAGATTTTGGAATAAGATAAAAGAAGTGTCATTATGAAATCATGAGGGTGATGCTGTTTTCTGAGGAACTATAGTCAAGAATATCTGGCTATTCTTATTTTTAACCATGTCCTACTCTGGGTTGTTTTCCATGAGATTTTTGGAAGACATTTTTCCCTTAATAAAATAAATTCATATTAATTTTCCATAATGAAATTCAAAGTAACTTTCAATTTAGGGTTTTAGCTTCTGATGACAATTTCTTATGTAAAGCAGCTGCTATTTTAAGTCTCTCTTGCTTGCTCAAGGAAGAGTGTAATGGGTTTTGGCTGGCTATCTATAGCAACTCTAGAATGTTTGGCTTTTTTTATTTTAGCACACTGCAATTTAATTAATTTATAATATATAAGATGTTAGCAACAAAATTCATTTGATAAAATGTATTTTATGTGTTATTTATGGGGAAGACACTTAAGGATTTCAGTAATTTTTAAAAACATTTACTTTTTTTTTTCTGACTTTTTGTTTTGCTCTATATTTTATAGGTCTTCATTTGTATTTGATGTAGGTTTTGAACTTCAGATTTATGTCTCAACACCTCGCAACAAATTTTGTAAATATTCTGTGGGGGCTTGGTCCTGAAACATAAACACTTCTTATTGAGGCACTGAAGTAAAACAGATCCCCTCATTTATTATGTGATATCCAGGAGGCTAAGGAGATTTTGATCTCTTTTTTTTTTTTCAGGAACATCTTCTTCAGTAAGAATAATGAAATGTCATCATGCTAAGGTGAATCATAATAAATGTTATGTCTTGGTTGACACTGAAAAATAAATCAAAGAAAGTTGTGAGAAATATTGGTGACTTTTTTTTCCACAGAGATTTGGACCAGCTCTATAAATTAAACAGTACGCGATGACAGCCTTGAGGCGGTAAGTAAACCATTCGGTAGATAATCTCCATAGTAACAAAAAAAGTTTAACCATCTCAAACCAAAATAGCACATCTGGACCTGGCTGTGTCATATGGCAATAGGGAACATTTTATTGTTGTCAAAAGTCACAGCACATAAGAGAACTGCACAGCTTAATCCTTGTTAGTGGAAATCAGTGATGTACAAGCGTTGTTTTGGGAAACGCCTCTAAGAAATTATATATTTGCTCACCTTTATGCTGTGTAAGGATCCTGTTGTGATCCATCTGGTGTTTGCAAGTTAGCAGTAAAACCAGGCTCTCCTTTAATGAATATGGAGTCCAATCCTGAAAATTCTTCATGAGAGTAGTCCTAAATCATTAACAGAATGCATTTGTGTAATAACTGATTCACTGCATTCCTAATTAGCAGTATTTTATTTTAATTGCACTAAACTTCAAAGCTGAAGACCTATTTTACAAGACAAATTCTTTAGTGCTAAAGATGGAATCATTTAATTGGTGTGGGTGCAGAAACTTGGAGATAAAGACTGAACTGCTGAAGAGAACACAAAATTTTCTTCAGTAAGGACAAGGTTGTGTGTGACATCCGTATCTCTCCCTGAGAACAAAAAGAAACAGGGGCTCCACTTTTCATCTTGTTCAAGCTGCATAAACTTTGGGTCAAGCCGTACTAAACTAGTGCATGGCTAATGGTAGGAGGCATCCACCGGGTGGTTTTTAGGAGTTGTGTGGGGTTCAGCTGCTCTCTTATCAAAACCCTCACTTTTGGCTTCACTATGGGATGTAAACTTTCTAAGCCTGCAAGTAATCAGGAATGGAAACAGGTATAACCTTCATTCAGTCTTTTTGGCAAAATTGCAATTTCACCAAGTAAAACGGCATGAGGGTATGTAGCAATTTGTGGGTATGGGCTATAGCACAAATTGTATCTCTGAGCTAAACTGTTCCAGAATTTGTGCTTCCTGAGACATTCGCTGGGCTGGGATGTTTATGTATCTCCTTTTGCTCAGGCCTAGGCCTGTTCTCAAAGGCACACTTTGAGTCTCTAAAACTATGGAAAACTGTGTCACTGATCAACTCTCTGGGACTCTGTGAGAGCTCTGCATTCTTGACATCTTGAAGGCAGTCAGCTCTGACAGACTTCCCTAGAATGCTTTTAGCTCACCCTCATCCGTACCTTGATCTATACAGTTAAAGCTACAACCCCCAGGAGGTAGCTCAGTCCACTTTGTCAATTCAATCCTTTTCATCCATTGAAATGTGCCAGGAGAGCTAAAAAGGACCAATGTGGGTTCCAGAAGAAGTAGGGAGCTTTCTAGATTTATGCCTGTAACAGTAACATACAGCAATTTTCACACAGCCTCCTTCCTCATGGTGCCACCGCATGGTTTATGCTTCTGTCTTTCTGTACAAACCTATTCCCTGTGTGAGTGGATTTTTCTTCCCTTGCTTAAAAAGGACAGAGCAAAGCCTCCCTGTGTAGCAATCTTTAAGTATGATTCAGAACTCTCTGAAGAAGTGTTTTGTTTGAAGGGAGAGTCATGTCTGTTTTCACTGCATGTACCAATAATATTCTGTAATCCTGACCTAAAAGAACAGCTGCAGTCACAAGCCAGGAGTTGCAAAGTCTTGGTACAGCAATGTACGTGACAACAAATGATTTGACATAAATCCTTGCAAGATAAAAAAGACATGCAGCGTAGAAACAGGTTTATAAAGCTGGGTAATGAAGCAAGGTCAGTACCTCTAATCTAAATGCAACAACACTCATGTGGTATCACAAGAAGTCTCCAAAGCAACCTTTCCACAGCTTGCTGAAAGCATGTACTTCACCATCTTCCCTTCCATGTTCCTTTTTGAAATAATTTGGTAGGGATATTTTGGATGGGATTCTCATCTGGGTATGTTTATCTTTTAATACAAATGTTTCCATCATCTATGCCCTCTCCCTTTGAGAGAGTGTGAGTGTGCTGGGCATTGTTTTTGGCTGGAGTGGAGGGTATCTGGGTAATTAATTATTGCATTGCACAACAACATCCTTTACAATTTAAGGTTGCCAGTGCTTCAGCAGCTCTGAGACCCCAACTGAGAGTTTAACAATGTGTTGCTAAAAAAGAGGGTTATATGTTGTTTATACATTACATTTCTGGACAAAGCAAATTTCACTTGCACCTGCCAATGGCCAACTGATAAATATACACTGGTAGAAGTTCAACAGCAGTGGGCCAGTGAGTTACATAAATACCACAAGACACCATAAGCATTGAAGGTTAGTGTTTTCCCAGCTCTTACACTTCAGTAGGTAAAAACTCTTTTCTTAAAAAAGATTAAAAATAAATAAATCCTCTTTCCAAGGTAAAAAAAAAATAAAATTACAACTCATATTCAAAACACAAAATAAATTCCTCTCAGGGTCCATTGCAGTTATCTGCTAGGTTTCCTGCCTCTCAGATGTTAATTATGATTTAATCAAAATTTGTGGTCAATTTTTAAGTATAAAAGCATCTCATATGACTGGTTGCCAATTCTGAAGTCTAAAGGCCTTGCTTTATATTGCTGTAGTAGAACAGAAAATATAATCAAAGTTTGACCTTCAACTTTAATCCTATAAACAGAGAATTTGCTTACTTTACCTTGGAAACGGATGTGATTCATCACAGTAGCCCATAAATAACATGTCAAACTGTTAGACCGATCAATGAAAATAAGTTATTGAAAAATAATGTGATTGTAAAGTCTCTATGTAAACTAGCTTAGTGTTATTTTAAAATGAGGAGGGCTTTCAGATTGAGGTAAATATTTTTTTAAGGAGAATAGTAACTATGTAATAAATGCAGTAAACATTAAACATATTTGCCCTACACAAGATATGCTTTTTCATGAAAAGTTCCTTAATGTAAATAAGCATTAAAGCTCCAGAGGAAGAATTGGGGTCCACTTAGATCAAGACTGCAAATGGCAGGTTACCTAAACTGTCTGTTGCTTATCACCATGCCTGAAATAAAAACAGAGGGTGAACTCTTGTCCACATGGGAGCCCACAGGAATGGTTCAGTCATGAAAAACCTGCATTTGAGACCTCAAAGCTGAAAGCAGAAGTTCTGTGATGTGAACTGGATGAATTAAGTCTCCACTATTTATTTGTGGGTATTGACTCTGAAGTCTGACAACAGCAATTTAGATATGAAGCTGCTGTTTTGTGGCTTGTGTTTCCAACAGGAATATCCAGAAAATGAAGTATTTCTCAAAAAAGTATCTTTTTGCATGCAAAAAGTCTGGTTTTAAAATGCTTTGATGTAGTAGCACAGCACGAGTAGCACAGTAACACATTTAAACAATATGACTATATGGGGATATTGAACTGAACTGAGTAACAAAATCAATAACCTAAACTTTCTTCATATGTATTACCAAGTTTAACTGTCCAGGTAGCTAGAAAGTTATTTTACTGAACAGAGGGTTGAATCTGATTAGCTTGCTGTGTCAGAATCAGACCTTGTCTGGCATTTAGATCTACCAGCTGAAGTTTGTTTGCACTCCTTGTGTCAGTAATAGTGGAGATAGGCAAGTTATTATGATGCCAAAATATAAATAACATTTTTAATTGTACTTTATTACAAAGCATTTGTTTGTACATGATGGAGTCTTTCAATGTAAATAATTAATGTGTGGATAGATTGCCTTGCTGTACAATGAGACAGGGAGGTAATGGAGTTGTACCTGGATGACAGGTATGCACCTTTCTTTTTACCTTTCATTGGTGCCATAAAAATAATTGAAAAATTCTCTTTTTAACTTACACAGGAATCAATTTGCTGAGCTCATACTGTAAACATGTAAAGAAAGAATATAACATAAACAATGATGGTTTGTGAATAATTTTCTGACAGAACAGCTCTTTAGTATTTTTTGCACAAATGTGACTTTGTGTTTTAATTTTTTAATATAAATGGAATATAGCTGCAGTCAAAAGCATTCTGGATTTGCATGATGACAGCCGGAACCCTCTCCTGGCCTTTCTCCTTGTCATTTACAGTTTATTTATTTACTTGAACCTCAGACCTGGTGGGAGGAAATGAGGAAATGTCAGGAATCCCACGTGGACTCAGCAAATCTCTGCCAATAAGAAGCAGCTCCATGAATGGCTCACTGGAAACTCTGCCCCCAGTGAAACATCACCTTCCTCACCTTTCACAGTGCCTCACTCCATGCCCAGCCCCTGCCTGCCTTGCTGCACAGCTGTGGCTTCACCAGTGTGACAAGTGGGACCCCCAGCGCTGGAGGGGTCAGGGCGTCAGGGGGGTCCCACTGAGCACAGGCCACTGCTTTCAGCGATGTCGTGTCCTGTCACACTAGCAAAGCCAAGAGGACACCTCTGCTTGTGCATGCAGCATTGCCAGAGTGCAGAAGAGCAGCTGCTGAAGTATAAGCATGCAGGACCCTGAGGAGAAGAGCCCATCCCAAGTGACTCTTAGCTAAAGTAGGAAACTAAGGGTGGCACAAGGGCAGAGCAGAGGAGCAGAGGGAGGGCAGGGGAATGGGGTGTTGCACATCTCTCTGAAGCAGCTACATTTCCACCCAGGCCCAGCTACCCCTTGTAGACTGAGAGGCTCCTGTGGGTTGTGAGCCACCCCACGTGCTGAGGGAGGTTGCTGTGGCCCTGCACTGTGGCATCTCCTGCAGCCAGCTGCCCCACAGCCAGAGCAGCCCAGGGGAGCAGGATCTTGATTTCCATCATGCCCCGTTCAGGGAATGTAGCAAAAGACTATTTTGAGGAGGTTGGAGTAATGATAATGAAAGAATTTTCAAACTCCTTGTATATAACTTCCTGAAATTTGCAAGACAGAAAGAAAGAGAACACAAAGGTGCCTTCCTGATGATTTGACAAATGCTGTTGCCATTCTCATCTGCCTGGGATCCACACTTCCAGCTTTCACGTCTTGGTTGTAAAATGAACTTAGTACTGCAGTCAGCATTTGCAGACATGCTTCAATATATTGTAATTGAAAGAACCTTTTAAAGAGTGATTTCCATAGACAACAAAGCTTACTTTCTATTTCCTTTTTTATGGACTACTATTTTAGACAACTGAGTGTTAAAAATCATCTTTATGCTCACAAAACTTTTTAATGGGATTCCTTCATAACATTGCTTAAAGCAAACAGCACATAATTCTCTGTGTTCTGCTTTAATATTGTTTTTGATTATACAGATTTTTATTTTGTGTTGGAGGATTTATTTGTGAAAAGAGAGACTTCTGATATGACTACTGTAGTATCAATTCTTCAGTCAATGCTGGGCAGATTTAAGCAAATAAATTCCACTTAAATTAGAGTGAAAATTTAAATTGATCAGCCTGGGAACAGAGGAGATGCTTCTTTGAAAATTTTTTAATTTCCCAAAGAAACTTTTTTTTTTTTTTTCTTTAAGGAAAGAATAGTGAACTCTAAACAACTTTTTGCTTTTGTGGTTACAATTCTTGTTTCATTAAAAGAAACATCTGTTTTAAGATGGAGTAGCAGTATCATGTCATTACTGCTTTCTTTTGCATCTTTTTCCTCTCACCCAAACATATGTTATGGGTCAGAAAACTTTTTTGTCATTTATAGTGATAATGCAACTAATTCACCCATGCATGCTGTGCTGCTCTCATAACACATGCCAGTTTATCTCACACATTACTCATCATGTTGTGGAAAAGAGAGCCTGAAATATCAGAAAGAAATTTGAAGAACATACGACTGTGGCTGAGCCAAGAGAAGTGGTGCTGGGGTTTATAGATGCAGTTAATACTACTGTGAGCAGTGCTATTGCTGGCAATCCTGACAGTTAAAAAAAAAAAAAAAGTCACTTACTGAGTTCCTTGTGCTGGGTTGAGCAACTCACTAAAAATAAATCATCCATTCCTTTCTACTGCCAAGAAATAGAGGAGAAATATAAGCGTTGTAGTTAGCAGAAAGGTTGACCTTAGAGATTCTGTTGCCCCGGAGCCGACGAGATTATAGGGAAGGGAGAGTTTATAGCAGAGATTTTAGAAACAAATGCTTTAGGATTTCATTTCACATTTGGGAAAAAAAACACTGAAAAACATTCAGTCCTTTGGGACATTTTTCACGACTTGTTTATCTTCCTCCATCAAGATTCAGCACTCATAAAATCTCATGCTGTGTTTGTATTGCTTTGTTGCAAGCTCTTGTTATTTTGCAGCAACATTGCAAATAACTCATACTGGAGTAAGGTTGCTATTTGGCCATCTAATTTTTCACAAAAGGCAGCAAAAAAAAGATATACTGCTCATAAAGCAGTAGGCAAGATCACTGCTCATGCTGACTCCAAAAGGCAAAGCTATTAATTACCTTGTCTATAAAATCTAATTATTATTAATTGGTTTTGTGTTATTTTTCAAACACACTGTGAATGAAGATACAAAAATATCAACCATCTATTGTTCTTTCATCAGAAGGATGACACAGGCACAATACTTTAAAGGGCGAGCTAACAAGGTATTACACCCCAAAAGTAAATTTCTACCATTTTTGAAAGTACAATCCAGCTGTGACATACCACAACACTGAGTAGTTTCTATATAATTAAGGTTGGTCGGTTTTGATTTTTTTTTCTTTTCCTCAGAAAGGAGTTAATGATATTATTTGCATTTTAAATTAGAACTAAATTTGTTTGGGAATTCACAATCAATTTGGTATTTGGTAGGTTTCTCTGACCTATCTTAATGTGTCTGCTAAAGGAAAATACCTACTTTATTTGTATAGATGAATCTAAATTGTGCATAACATACTCCGTTAGTTTTAAAACATCTCTAGAACTACAGCATGACAAGGCATCATAACACGTATTCACATCATACTCCTTGGTGGAAGAAAGGTCAAACAGTCCATGGAATTTAACAATACATTACATTCATCTTAAAATTCTTCAGTTTTCATCCAACTTTTTGTCATGTTTCAAATCTTCATTAATGTTACTGTTTTCTGGAAAGTCTGGATTCTTTTAGATGAAGCAGCAGTATTGGCCTTCAGTAATTTGTTTGATGGAAAATAATTTGAAAGTATATGAGAGGTAATAAATAAAACTGAACTTTCATTCCCTTTTTCAGTTTTGCTGTGATGTATTTTTTGGAATAGATTTACATTTATGACTAAGGATAGTGTCATCAATAATTTATCCTTCAGCAAAATGCATTATGTTATAAATTTAATCACACACCAGATCAGACTATTCTAATTTTAAGACTGTGTCATAAAAAAAACCTTTTTCCTGAGAGAGATGCCATATTCATCTGTGAGAATTGCCTTAGCACTCACCCTTAAAGTACTAAGCTATTTCAACAGGCCACTATCCAGATAAAATACTAAAATAATTTTTCATGTGTTGGAAAGCATTTTGAATTTTGTTCCTCTGTTTCTGTTTTAATTGAAAGATATATATATATATATATATATATATATCTCAATAAATATTGGGTTCTAAATCTTAGAATTTTCCTTTATTTAAGGTGAACATAAAGATTTACCCTCTAAGACTTTGAAACTGTTTTGACAAATGGGGAAAAAAGGACTTGAAATTGAAATAAACAAAATATTTTAAATTGAAAGGATGAGATTATTGAAAAATTAGCGAGAAATAATTTTCATTGTGCATTAATTTAAATAAAAGTCTACCTTGTAGAGTTGACACTATAACCTGTGAATGAAAACTTTTGAACTTTTAAATTTTAATATAATTTTGCATTCGAAAATATTGTTAATTTCATTTCATGTTTTTAAAATAATGAAAAAAATGTAATAATTAGTTCCCTTCTCTCTCTCTAGTAGCAAAGGATTTCCCTCAATATTTTTATTTTTCTAGAGTTTTAAGCATCAACGATGACAGGAGATAAATATGTCCCTTTCAATCAATTCTTTAATTGTTTCTCCACTTATAGGAAGAAAGAATACGCTGATGGCAATATAGAAAAAATTAATATAGGCAGTTTAGCCGTAAGTAAATCTTGTGGAACAACACTTTAATTTGCTATTGTAGTTAATGAAAATACCACACTATTCCTTCTGCAGACACCACCTTGCAGATCTCTGAGTTCCTTAGCAATTAAAACAATCAACAAAACAATTGCACATTAAAAATAATTCAGTACTTTTTTTCTTAGATGCTGTGATAAAATTACATTTATGACTAATTCAATTTTCATATTGCCTTTCATCATGCCAGGTGACAGGCATTTTTGAGTGATTTATTTTGCATAAACTCCAGTCAGCCTTGTGGTAATTATCCATATGGAAATCTTTGTTCACTCGTTTCAGAAAATGTAAAACCTCTTCCTCTGCAGTGGAGAACTTGTCTTGTTTATAGACTGCTATCATGAGAGTTTTTGTCACTGCCATGATTTACTTGGAACTGCAGCTTAATCATGCTTGTATCATGATCATTGCTTGACAGTTGTGTGGTTGTATGTATTTCCCAGATCTGTTTCCTGTGTAATCCATTACCAAGCTGGAGACAATCAACAATTACACTGCTTACTATGGTACAGCTTCAAAAGCTTAATTGATTGATTTTATTTTATCCTTACATATATTAGAAATTAATAAGTAAAGGATATTTCCTCTGAATTAGAGCAAGCTATTTTCCAAGAAAATCCTTTCTGTGGTGAGTGATTGTAGTGTATTCAAAGCAAGAATGTGTCAGTCTTCCTTGTGAATGTTTGTGCCACTGTAATATGCATAGAATTTCTGTATTACTGAAATATAAACCAGAATTTCCTACTATTCATGTTCTATTTTCAGTAAGGTTTATCTTGAAACAGTTATCAGATCTGATTAACTTCTACTTATGCAGTTTATGCATTGTCAGTGATCTCTTAGTTGCATTCCATTTTTGACAAGGTTTTTGAGATTGCAATCCTAAATATTTTACCAGTAAATTTTAACATTCTTTGTAACCATATAGAACTCCAACCCTAGTATATAAACCCACAAAAGCCAGAGAGGAAAAACTGAACTGTCAATAGGAAGATCAAGAATGTACCTGAATGTACCTGAATGTACCTGAATTTGGAGGTGAAAGAGAAACTTCTGAGGCTTTATGAGCTACAGACCCTCTTCTAGCGAAATACTACTAAGACAAAGCAGTCCATCCTCCTTTCTGCCTTCCTTTCAAAAAAATTCCACACTAAATGAAGCCTCCCTCTTGCTGTTTCTGACCAGGAGAGAACATCATCTAAATGACCAGGAGAGAACACTGACCGGCAACAGCAGATGGGAATCAGTCCAAAAGAAGTATCTTAATTACGGTTTTTGCATGCAAATACCACCTCTGTGTGGTTTGTGCCTGGGAAAAGCAACTTCTCTTACTCTTTCTTTTATAAGCCACTTTCTTTTTCAAGCCACTTTCTTTTTCCTAAAAGAATTAAGGTTTTTTTCAGAAGGACAATGGGATTTCTTTCTTCCTATCTCAATGTGTTGGTATTCAATAACTGTCTTGGTGTCTATGAAGGGCAGCATGATTTCTGCTGTCATGGCTTAATTCAAGCTGACAGCACACAGCCATTCATGCTCCCATAGCAGACGAGGAAGAGAATCAGAAGAGCAAACCTGAGAGAACTCGTAGTTGGAGGTACAGATAATTTAATAGGAAAGCAAAAGTTGTGAACACACTTAGAGCAAAACAAGGGATTCATTCACTGCTTTCTATGGGTGGGAATGTGTCAGCCATCCTCAGGACAGTAGGGCTTCGACTTGTGTAACAGTGGTCCCTCTGATGTCCCATCCTTTCTCCTCCTTCCTTCAGCTTTCTGTACCAAGCCTGACGTCGCAGTACACCATGTCCCTGTGGCCAGCTGGAGTCAGCTATCCCCACTGTGTCCCCTGCCATGTTCTTGTGCTTCCCCATCCTACTCAGTGGTGGGAGGGGACGAGGAGCAGGTGGCCTTGACTCTGTCTAAGAGCTGCTTAACAATAACAAAGTCATCCCAATACGTTCAACACATTCCAACACCAAAAACATAGCTCTGTACAAGCTAATATAGAAAAAATTAACTCTAAGCCAAAACATTGCCTTTGTCCTTAATTCCTATTTTGCTGATGTCTCTTCAAATGTTGGCAGCAGCATTTCAGAGCTAATTTAGGAAGAACCAAAAATAATGTTCAACTTTTTGACTTCTGTTTTGATGGATGTCTTCTATTCAATATCTATTGAACATAGATACTAAATCCATTCAAATTCCATTAACCGGAGGAAGTCTCCCTTTGGAGAGAAGCAGTGGTAGAACTCCAAATTGTGGGGGGTTATTCCAGAAATTTTGTAGCTTGTGAAGGAGTAGATCTGATCTACTCCTTCAAGGCATGGCCTTGTGTACTTTTCTGAACTGTGGGATCAAGATCTGCATCATGTGCTGGTTGTTGGGGGGCTATATGTCCTCCACTCCAATGTCTCTTAGGAAAGAGTTGCCAGCTGAGTTTTTGTGTTAAATTGCAGCTGTTTGTTACTTGGTTGTGACTGGCTTCCTGGGCAACTTGTGGCAGTTTCCAACACTTAAAATAAAATTTTTAATTTTCATCACTGGACTTCCAATTTATTCAAGATATTAAGTAAATTTGAAATTTTTCCTATACATTTCTTTCTGATTCTGAGAAAAACACACTAAAAAAATTTAATGAATTCTCTTCTTGGCCAGAAGTGGAAAGCCAATAACAATACATTATACATTTAAAAAGCATTTCATTAAAGTTAACATCAGAATATACTGCTAGTTATAGATCATTTAATTGTTATGTATTAAGCATAAGATATGTTTAACATTCTTTTCAAGCTTTCATATTCTTGAAATTTATTATGTCAATTGTAAGCTGCTATGACATCACAAGATGAATTCAAAGCAATGATTACTTTAGTATTTAAAATACTTGGAGTGTACCAATTATTCAGACTGCTAAGTGAAAGTAAAAATGTCAGCTTAGCTCTCTATAATCCCATAATGTTTAAAGGTTCATGAATTACACATAGACCAGGGAGAAAGAGAAGTTAGTTTGAGTAAAAGACATTTTCTCTGCAAAATATGCTGAAACCAGATCCTTTAAAATATTCTAGTGATTAATCAGAGTGATTTAAAACACTTGATTACTTAAGTCCTTGTACTTGAATTTACTTTGCATAAAGCTTTCCTATATTTATTGTGAACTGTAAGTAAACAGTGTGTGTCTAATGCTTTATAGATATTCATTGTAAAATGTAAGGATGCAGGTCTTGTATTTTTTTGCTATTTGAACCAAGTTGAGAAATGCAGGTGCCAAAAGCATGTGACTGTCTCAACATTTTTTTGTTTGTTTTTAAATCCTGTGTCATCATGCCACTTCTGAATATCTTAGCTGAATATTGAGGTGCTTCAGAAATAAGGTTATGTTTCCTCTACTAGTACCAGGTAATGGAAGTAGAAGAAAACAGTCTTGAGACTAGACTGAGTCCAGGAAACTGCTGCAGAAAAGCATTACTATAGGCTGATAAAGAACTAGAGGGCCAGGTGGTACATTCATAGAATCACAGAATCATTTAAATTGGAAAAGACCTCTAAAGTCATCTAATCCATTTATTGATCTAACACTGCCAAGTTCAACACTAAACCACATCCTGAAGTGCCACATTTACATACCTTTGAAATACCTCTAAGGATGGTGACTCAACCACTCCTTTGGGCAGCCTGTTAAAATTTCCATGAAGAAATTTCCTCTACCATCCTATCAGAATCTCCTCTGGCATAACTTGTTTTCCAAGAGAAGAGACTGAAACCACACCTTATTGCAACCTCTTTTCAGCTAGTTGTAGAGAATTAAAAGTGCTGTCTCTATACTCCTTTTCTCCTTGGCTTAACACCCCTAGCTTTCTTACTCACTCACAGGACTTGTGCTCCAGACCCTGCCCCAGCTCCACTGCCCTTCTCTGGACTCACTCCAGCCCCTCAGTGCCTTTCCTGCAGTGAGGGCCCAGCACTGGACACAGCACTCGAGGTGTGGCCTCACCAGTGCCCAGGACAGGGGGACAATCCCTGCCCTGGCCCTGCTGCCCACACCATTGCTGATCCAGGCCAGGATGCCACTGGCCCCCTTGGCCACCTGGGCACACCCTGGCTCATGCTCAGCTGCTGTCACCAGCACCCCCAGGTCCTTTCCAGCCACTCTGTCCCAGCCTGTGGCACTGCCTGGGGCTGTTGTGACCCAAGGGCAGGACCTGGCACTTGGCCTTGTTGAACCTCACACCATCGGCCTCAGCCCAGCGATGCAGCCTGTCCAGATCCCTCTGCAGAGCCCTCCTGCCCTCCAGCAGATCAACACTCCCACCCAGCTTGATGTCACCTGCAAACTGACTGAGGGTGCACTTGATCCCCTCATCCAGCTCATCAGAAAAGACATTAAACATAACTGTCCCCAATACGGAGCCCTGGAAAACACCACTGCTGACTGGCCACCAACTGGATTTATCTGCATTCACCACTCTCTGGGCCCAGCCATCCATCCAGTTTTTAACCAAATGAAAATGGCATCTGTCCAGGCCATGAGAAGGCAGTTTCTCCAGGAAAATGCTGTGGAAACATTTTTGGAAGCTTGACAAATGTCAAGGCAGACAATATTCACAGCCTTTTCCTCATAAACTCAGTTGGTCAGCCTGTCATAGAGGGAGATCATGTTAGCTAAGAAGGATCTGCCTTTCATAAACTCATCTGGCTGGGCCTGATCCCCTGGGTGTGCTGCGTGTGCAGCATGTGATGGTGCTCAAGATGAGCTCTCCACAGCCTTGCTGCAGTGCCATGGTCAGGCTGACAGGTTTGTAGCTCTCTTGATTCTCCTTCCTGCCCTTCTTGTAGATGGGAGTCATGTTTGCCATCCTCTGGTCAACTGGAGCTCCCCAGTTAGCCAGGACTGCTGATAAATGATGGGAAATGTCTCAGNAAACACCACTGCTGACTGGCCACCAACTGGATTTATCTGCATTCACCACTCTCTGGGCCCAGCCATCCATCCAGTTTTTAACCAAATGAAAATGGCATCTGTCCAGGCCATGAGAAGGCAGTTTCTCCAGGAAAATGCTGTGGAAACATTTTTGGAAGCTTGACAAATGTCAAGGCAGACAATATTCACAGCCTTTTCCTCATAAACTCAGTTGGTCAGCCTGTCATAGAGGGAGATCATGTTAGCTAAGAAGGATCTGCCTTTCATAAACTCATCTGGCTGGGCCTGATCCCCTGGGTGTGCTGCGTGTGCAGCATGTGATGGTGCTCAAGATGAGCTCTCCACAGCCTTGCTGCAGTGCCATGGTCAGGCTGACAGGTTTGTAGCTCTCTTGATTCTCCTTCCTGCCCTTCTTGTAGATGGGAGTCATGTTTGCTGTCCTCTGGTCAACTGGAGCTCCCCAGTTAGCCAGGACTGCTGATAAATGATGGGAAATGTCTCAGTGAGAACTTCCACCAGCTCCCTCAGTACCTGTGAGAGGATCCTGTCTGGCCCCACAGAGCTCTGTGTCTAGGTGGTGTAGGAGATCACTGACTATGTAGTCTTGGATTACAGGACTTCGTTTGCTCCCTGTACCTATCTTCCAGCTTAAGGGGCCTAGTACTCAAACCCCAGTCGGTCTTACTGTTGAAAAGTGAGGCAAAGGAGACATTTTCTCTGTGTTTTATTCATCCTTTTTCACTCTTTCCCCCCATGTCCAATAAATAGGGATCCTGTTTCTTCAAAATTCCTTTTAAAGCAACAAAGGGGAAGGATTAGTTCTTTGTTCTTTCATACTCTCCCTTTTAACAATGCAAGGGATAAATATTATTAAGCTTGTATTTGTAGTGACAAGAATAAAAAACATTCAGTATTAAATTATCTATTTAAATAATCAGAAAGAGTTCAGGAACAATTTTTATATTCACTTATAGCTCATATACAGTTTTAAAAATGATGTTAGTCCCTTTCCCTGTGTGGGTTTGAAAACACTTTCATCTTCATGCCTACCTTTCTAGTGCTTTCTGTCGGAAATCTTAGATTAGCTGTGTTATGTGGTAATGAGCATTTTATGCAGGGAACTGCCAACACAAATCATTGAAGAAAAAGATAGAACTTCTATTTTGCAGCTTTGCAACACTTCTGGAGAGCTTTACTGAACCAACACAACTCAAAGTGAATGCAAGAATCTCTCTGTCTGGATATAAGCAGTAGGGTCTAACTCAATTACAGATAAAATAAGCCATGCATCAGATGTATCAGCTATGCAAACTTTAATCTGTGAAGGTTTGATTTAGTTTCTCTTCAGATGTATGGGTAGTATGGTGACAGATCTGGTTGAGCTTAGAAATCCTTAATGAGTGTAATGCATTTGTGTACTGTTTACATTTGTATTTCAATAGCTCAGAATAAAAGTTCCATTATGAAAGAATCACACTATCTTTGATTATGAAAGATTCCTAATTTTTTTCTTAAGGATCTTATCTGTTTACAGTAAATTGTTCTGGGACTCAGAACGAATTTCACATTTTTATCCAAAAAGTCTTCCCTGGTAAAATGTTGAAGAAGCATTAGTGGCAAGAGCGACTAGCTTGTAAAGGCTCTGGTTTGAGAAATTCTGAGATGTAAGCAACAGCAATGCATCCACTGATGATATGTAAAATATTGTGATCTACCTGGTCTTTAATTCTTTCAGAACCACAGCAAAATTGGGAACTTTGTTGGTAGTTATGCATTGAATGTGATTAAGAGCCAAGAAATATTATTGTTCTATTCTGTGTGGGCTTCCAAATGTCTTTAAAATCACATTCATGATATTATGACATTCAGACTTATAATACAAATAATAAAGATTATACCTAGTATTTCCTGTGGAAATCTTAACAGTTTTCAGGTGAAAAGGTATCGGTCTCCAAGTGATTTCATTGACCAAAATGAATTCTCCTTTAATTCATATTAAGGAATATTTAATTCTCCATTTAATTCATAATTATCATTATGATAATATTATCAAGGCTATTGGTGATGATTTTTAATACTTTTTGATGGTTTCCAAGTTCAACTGTATTTCTTCAAGCATATTGTGAATCTTTGAAAGAGGAACAGGAGCAAATGAGAAAGAGAATCTTTTCCCAGGTTATCACACTAAGCTCATTGTCTTCTTTCATTCAAGGTCAGAAAACAGTGCGACTTTTGGTAAGATAAAATGGTTTTATAAAGATTTGACTGCATAAAAGAATAAACTTTTGCTGTTCAGATCTCTCTGCTGGTGATAATCATAATTAAAAATTCAATTCATCCATCCAGAATTATTTTGCTTATTGACTTTCTTGGAATATCTCTCAAAAATTGTATGAAAAATTAAAATTTTAAAAATTAAAATATTTAAAGTTAAATTTTAAAATGCATTGGTCTTGGTTTACAATGTTTTGTATATATTATACAACTATATTAAGCTATAATAAAAGTGTTCTATTCATTCATACTGTGAATCAGAGCCTACACTTAGTATTTCTACTTTGAAGTTATTAATTAAAGACTGGAATCTGAGACAGACACATTATTTTTATTAGTGGGTATTATTAGCTTTAGGTGACGTTACTGACTGA
Source organism: Urocynchramus pylzowi (assembly GCA_013397555.1). Taxonomy (NCBI): domain Eukaryota; kingdom Metazoa; phylum Chordata; class Aves; order Passeriformes; family Fringillidae; genus Urocynchramus; species Urocynchramus pylzowi. The sequence continues at coordinate 849,961 of VZRH01005100.1, read as the reverse complement.
TGATGATCTAAAGACTTATCTGTGTTGCCAGCATATCTGTGTCGTATACTAGGAAGACAGATTTATCTTATTCTTAAAACCTCACGAGGTGTAAAAGAAGTGCTCAAAAGTATCATTATACAAGGGCTTTACATAATTTATAAGTTTACAAAGCAGTGACAAGAGGAACCAGAAAAAAAAGGACAAATTTCAGTTTCTTGATGTAGAATGGCATTCAAGATTTTTCAGAAGACTCGCTGGGGTGTGTCTTCTGAAAGGGTTTTTTTTTTCCATGTACACCACCAATGAAATGCATATTGGAAAAGAGACAGTAGTACTATCTGATTCTGGTCTAATAACTCATGTAGGCAAAGGGAAAGGTCTTGCAGCTGGCTTCACTGCATTTTTATTGCAGATGTTGCAGTCTGATCAGATTAGGGTTTCATTAATAAATAGTTGGAATTACAAATATTTTCAAAAGTGTTATCTCGGTCAGCTCCATAGCTGGTTTCCATAACCATTGCATGATGTGTTACTGAGAAATACTGAAAAAATTAGAAAATTTAGAAAGTATTTCTTTCTAAATTTTTCTTCAGAGTATTTCTTCAGAGATTAAGTAACAGTTAACAATATAACGATCACCCAGTGAAAGATTGAGTAAACTTTAAGAAAACTGCAAACACATGAAAACTTTCTAAGGAAGAAGTTTGGACCGCATTATTTAGTGACTAAATAAAAGCTGAACAGAGAAGTATCTACTGAGTAGAGAAAGCAAATCTACTGGATTTCAGGAATACAAGTTAAACATTATGACTATGTTTTTTCAAATGAATAGGTAAGAAGCATTAATTAAACTGTTTAAAAATAAATTAGAAACACATGCAGACATGCTGTCTCTCCCTGGAGAGAGATAGATGGAATAACAAGTGTCTGCCACCTTGAATTTGCCAACAAATCCATACAATAGGCAGAAATAAGCTCCACATTTTATTTTACTGCTCAGTGATTTAATGTTTTTCAATTCAATTCTTTGTCTTTTGCTGGACTTCTTCAATAACAAGGATGCTGCATTCCACAGTGCGTCTTTTTTCCAGCTAAAATATACTTAAAAAAGAGGTGTCAGATAAGCTTCAAAGATTAAGCAAATGAGAAATATAATGACAAAAAAGACTGAAATATATAGAAACACAATGAGTTAATAGAATGGCACCTTTCTGCATTCAAACAGAGCTGTAAAAAGTGAAACAGAATCTGTGTGCAATTCCTGTGCACATCATAATCAATATCTGTAATTTTTAAAAGTACTTAGGTTTTTGGGGTCATCATTGGTTGTTGATATTTTATCTGTTTCAGCATGAGTAAATAAAAGTGATGAGGTGCTTCCTCCTGGCTCTGGAAACAATTTTACTGTACTAAGTTGCTAGAAAATTTAGTAAGTGCAAGAATAATGGAAGTGTATTGATGCACACTTAAAGCACCAAGTTAGATTTGTTCATATCTTTGGCTATCAGTAGGCTTGAAGTTTAATCTGTTTCTTATTCTGAGGTGATTATTGCTATCTCAAAGTATTATGATAAAACAATGTATTTAATTTATTGAAAAGATAAGTGAAAAAACAAACCCAATATATACAATAGTGAAATGTAATAGTGTGTTTCTCCCCTCCTGTTAGGAGGCAGAAAATTTGTATGAACCAACACGGAAGCTGAATTTAAGTCTTCATGTAAACAGAAGGGAAAAGCACATAAAATTATTTTCTGTTAAGATGGAAGGTGAATTAACCATGACTTCAAGTCCCAAAGTATTTATGGGGATGAGTAGAAGGACAAGCACTTCAGAGGATTTTTAAAAATATTTTGTTTTGTTTTATTCAAGGAATTTAAATCAAGTATTTCCCACTACAGCTGTGTGAATCTCACTAGTATTTATATTGACCTTTTAATTGTTATAAAATCATGTATTTTGGTACAATTATCATTAACTTGCAAGCAATAACCTCTTACATGTTTAAAGTGGTTGCAGTTCTTGTTATTATAGACCACTTTCAATGCTGTTCATTTAGTATGCTGTGTTTTTAACACAAATGTAATCCACTCTGCATTTTCCATTTAAAATGCATAAGGCAAAGTGCATCATAACAGGATGTAACTACGTATTAATCAAATTAGCACAACACTTCAAAGGCCCTGGCTTTTTACTAGGCTACTGTTAGACCACAATTCATGATGGAAAGAAGCAGTGTAATGAAAGGCTTGGCAAGGGAGCTGTTTATTTTCTTTCCAGAAAGATATATTGTGGGTTAATTTTCATGATGGGAAAAAATGTGGAGGAAAAGTAACAGTAAGCATTAAGCCAAAGCACAATAAATGGAATTTAAAATACTACTCTGGGTTTGCTATTGACAAGCATAAATGTAGTAATTAGTTGATGACACAACAGAGCTCAAACGACCTATTGTTTAATTATTCAAACTTCATGATCCAAACAAAGAAATGTCAGATTATTCAATATTCACATTGTGAAACAGGAACAGCTGGGAGGGTTCTTCTCTCATCATACATTTAACTTACTACCTAAATATAAAACCCTTCAGCTAATTTTTTTTTTAACTGTTTCTCAACAATTTCAAATATATACTACCCATTTTTGGTTTATGATAATTTTAAATTTTGTTTCAGAATATGAAGTGCGATGTTGTGTCATACAGACTCCTGCATGGAATCGTTGTGACTTAGGAAACCCAGTGTAAAATACTTACAGTGTACTGCAGCAAAGCATCAGGAATTCCAAAGAAATGGTGTCTACATTGCCCTCTTTGCAATGTAATGGCTTGTTGTAAAATCTAAAAATGGTTTCCTGCTTGAATGTATATTCTATCATTAGAGTTCCAGCTAAAATTAAAATGTTCTATGCTAAATTTTTGAATTAATTTTAAATTTGTTCATATGTATTTGTCCTATTAACCCATTTCCATTTTTTCATTTATGTTTTTGGGCTGCAGGGTAGTTTGAAATTCAGTCTGAAAGCCAGGAGTGAAACTCCTACTGACTTTAGATGAAACAGGCCTGTATTAATGTTTTCATCCAACCCTTCCCTAACACAGCAATAACTTCCTTGTCTTCTAATCCAGCCATCCACTCTTTTGTTACTCATTTATTTATGCAAAATTTTATGCATGCAAGCTATTAATGTTGTTTTCTAAATCAGTATGTAGTCATTACATCCACTACTGTTTTCTATTTATTCCCAGTAGATGAAGGAAATAGTACTCCATCCTCTCTTTTATGTTTTGTACAACATATAAGAAATCTTTATGGCCATATCTCTGTTTTCATTATTGAAGTGCATTAGTAATAACAAAGTCTGTATGAGCACCTTTTTGGAGATGCTGAAAAAGACTCAAATTTATCCTATGGAAACCTGCTTTGACATACTTGATTTGACATGCACACAGGCTCTTGCTAGAGAAAATCACTGAGGAAATGTTATTCTAAGTTATGATGGTAATGCTTCCAAAAGGAAGATTGAAGGTGACAGGATAAATCTTTAGGAACCTTTCAATTACGAAAGAATGCAGTCTGTGCAAATTCCGAAACTGTTCAGAGATTAAAAATATTAAAAATAGAATCTACCTCTAAGAGTACTTATGTTCCTTTTATGTGACATCTATACAGGAGACAGAGTACCTATGTGAGAATTTTTAAAATGATAACATAAAGTTGCATTAGTTATCCTTCTATAGTGAATCTGAGTATTAGGTAACACAGATTTCAAATTATACTGGAAACATCTGTTTCTTAATAGCTAATTTAAATTATTTTTTGAAGAAGAAACTTAGTATTTAAATATATCTTCTACAATCTGCTAAACAAAAGGTAAAACCTACTGAACTGGAACCTTAAATCAATGACATTAATAAGCCTTAATGTTTGATGGTTTAATGTGATATTTTTAATGCTTATAATTTTGGGATATTTTGGTTTGCTTATTTCTCTTTTGTGCTTGGGAGAAGCTAGATTACTGACAAAAATAGTATATATATTGACAGAGATGAATGCAGTCACATAAAAAGTAGCTGTTGTCATTGACTGTAATAGGACAACTGTGCACGCACACACATGCAAATATTTCCTTTGACTATAAAAATTTCAACAATTCAAATCACTCCATGAGACCTCATTGTACCTGAAGAACTGCTGTCCAGTAATTTGATACACACTTATTGCAATACTCACATTTATTTCTGACTCTGTGATGTGTTCTATAAGAAATACTTCTGAAAATTTCCAGCTAATTTTCAGTTTCAGTTTTAGCTTAACCTTACCATTTAAGTTACTTTTTTGTGTCATGTCCTCCACAATGGCCTCACAGAAACTGCCTATATGTTGTCCCATAGTATCCTGTTTTCATTGTGAATGGCCAGGATCAAATATAAGGATAAATTTTTATCTTAGTCATGCAAATCTCTCACAAAGACAGTTGAATAGAACTTTCCTTTTAAAAAAAAGAGAAATTTTAGATGGGAAGACCTATAATGTCATTTAGCTATCTCTTTGCGTCATTCTCTGTGGTGTAATATCCCCATGTTCCCTCTAGATGAGTTTTAGATAATTCAAATCACATCTCTAAAGAGTCTTTTCATATCTGACAGACCTTGAAACATGAAAATATATCTTTGTTTTAATTATATGTTTTCTCAGTTTTGTTCTTTCACTTCTATGTTGAATGTTAGAATAATGTCAAATTGATAGTTCTTATCAAAATAGGAAAAAGATATTTATTTTTTTTCTGTTGCAAACTGTGAATATCATTCAAACAGAGAAGATTAAGCTGTAATGACTTACAGAACATCTTGATGTATTCAGTATGACAATCCTACAAGAAAGAAAAAGTAATTCTGAATATTGGTCTTCCAAAAAAATTTGTGTATTAGAAGTCCAGTGAAATTTCAGATAAATAAAGTGTTTATGGAAAATAATTGTAGAACTTTGAAATTTCTGCCATAGAGAAATCCAGTGATGGTTTCTGGAATGGGAACAGAGGAATCATATGTCTGTGCCTTTCTCAAGGAGAAGGGGACTATCCTTTACAAAATGTAAAAACTTTACAAAATGTAAAAGTCATGTTTAAGCTTATACGGAGAACACATGTATTATAATTTATCTAGAAAATCAGCTTACCTGAATTGGGCATTGAATTAGAGCATTGAATTTCCTCCTACATCAACACCACAAGGACTGAGAACATCAAATCACTGAACTGATCTATATATGAGAGTGCAGAACAATTTCAGCAATAGTTGCTGTTCTGGTAGGAAAGAATACAGTTTTTAAAACTGTTTGTCTCTCATATCACTATTTAGGCAGTATAGATCAGAAAACTGAAGGTACAGCATCTCAGGGAGAATTATATCACTTTAGCAGAAGGTAGAAACATTTAAAAATCAATTTAAATGGAGGGAACAGTGCTGGTAATGAACAGAGTGCTTTTTATAGGAAAGACCACCTGGTGGTGTGAAAAATGGTATTGTATTTTATTTATATAATTTTCCTTTGGAAATATATCTAGAAGAACTCTTCCAAATCCAAGAAGTATAGTATGTGGTGAGAATTCAGGAATCTCTCCAAAAGAAGCTCTCATCCTGGAAAAGTCTTTTTTAGATTCTTCAAATAAAATGAAATTTTTGAATTTCTGAAATTTTTACTGAATCGTGAGCATTTTCTCATATTTATTTTCATTTCCCTCTTGATTAATTTCAGTCCTCTCTGAAATGGTCTTGGGTAAAATTCTTCTGCCTTTATTTATATATAAAATGAAAGCATCCCATGTTTCAAAGATATTTATTATTCATTTCATCATAGGATAAAAGCAAATAATCTCACCCCATCCCACAGGAGATTTTCAAGACACATACATCTAGCTTGCATTATGTGTTAGGTGCAAAGATATTTGGTTTACTTGTTACATTTATTGTTCTGTTTAAAAATAGCTCAAAAATAAAATAATAAATTAATAAAAGAGGAGCCTTCAGGACTTAAAAAAAATCTTTACTTAGGATGTACCACACATATAAAGGAAATTGCACTATTTACACTTACATTACAATCAACTCAAGTTCAAGTATTATATTAGAGATAGAGATAAGAATAAATAAACTAATTTAAAATAAAATTCCTCATGTCACTGAAGTTTTATTACCCTAGGCTTGGAATTATCTCAGATGCCAGACAGCCAGATTTCAAATATTCACAGAATTTGCCATATAGTAACAGCATACCTGTCCAGTTCTTCTTCAGTCTTAAGATTTGTAGACCTCCATAAAATCAAGCCAAATCTAGTAGTTATTTTTCTAAATAAATGAAAGAGTTGCAGCCCAACTACTTTTTTAGTACGTACTATTTTTAAGGATATCTTCTCAAGATAAAGACCGAGAAGGATAAAGTCAAGATTCATTTCCAAACATTAACACACATTTCTGTGTCAATATTTCAACAATTAATCATGCTAAAATTTTATTGAGTTTAATCTAAACCTATAAGGTATCAAATTCTCTTTTTTACTAAAAGCACGTCTTTTTTACTTCTTCTTTGGTTAATTATTTAGAGTGTGAGGTTTTTTTGTATGTGCTTGCATAAAAGTGTGCCAACATCTCCTCACTCTAAACATGTAAAAATGGGACTTTTTTTATTAAATTTATAGATTTCACTAGGGAATCATCTGTCCTTTATACATATCTTCCCATTTCTGTATATGGTATGAAAGTATGAAGAAAATTCATTAAAATAGAGCATACATTTTTTAGAGTTTGGAGAATGCAGAGACAGCCCTCCTATTATAGCCAGTTTGACACTTTGAGGTTCGCTGAGCAGTAAACGTTGCTCTCTTCTGTTTTGTGATGGCTGAAAAGAAAATTCTGATTTATTTGGTCTGCATGTGAACTTTTAGTCATAAAATGAACAGAACATAAAATACAGTCAGGTACTGTAACCTTTGTTCAACAAAGACAAAAAGACTTTTAAAAAGAATTGCTTTGCTAATATTTTTCAGCAAAACAAAATAGCCTTTCAGCAAAGAAATTTGTCTGTTTAAAACTTTAGTAGGGCTTTTGGCATCAAAGTTTTCTATTTTCAAAAATAGTTTACAATTTTCAAAATGCTGTCAAAGCTATGGCAAATGATGCTAGGACATCCAATAATTACAGTGCTTTGCTTTTAGCCCTAGCTGAATCTAATGTTTATCTTTTGATATCTCTCTGTTTTTTTTCTTGCAACCAACACATGTTGCCAGCCATATATAGAAGCCAGTTGCTGGCCCTGAAGATTTACTAATGTGGTTGCTGTTCTCATCATTGTTCTCCCCTGGGTTGTGATATGACAGATACCTGAGGTGGAGCTAAACAACTTATGCTGTTTAGATTCATCTCTTGGCTGGGAATGAGCTTTGAAAAAATTCCCTGTACACTTTCCCTCTTTTATTCACACTATGTAATGAGATGGTTGCTACTTCTTTCTTGCTTTCAGTCCTGGTAGAGCAGGAGAATACTGACAATATAACGAGAAGTCCTGCTTGAGAGATTTCAAACCCACCTCCCAGAGAAGAAGGCTTAGATAGTGCCTGGTGTCCATCTAAAATGAAATGAATCTCCTAAACTCTTGGATAGATTTGGTTATTGTGAATATATATATGCTGTAGTCAGTTGATATCCAACTTAAGCAAAATTAACTTAATTAAAAAAAAAAGCTCTAATAGGCTGTATACCATTAATATTTTTGTACAGAGCTTTGTCCATACAGGAAGATATAAAGTAAATGAACAAGACATGACCTAAGACAATACATAACCGTTTCCTTAGTTCCAAAAATGCATTTATTGATTTTGTTTTCACATGGTCAGAATAATACAAACATTTGTCAGCTGCATCCTTTAGCACTCAGCCCATGCAGACTTATTAAAAGTTACCCTTATAGATCCCACCACAAATAAAATGCGGTTGCAGTACATACCATTATGTCCCTTCTTCAGATATACAAATAAATATAGTCTTCACAGAGTAGTGTTAGCAGTGTTAGAATACTTCAGTTGCCATTGGTACGTATAGGCATGATAATACTTTTGGGATGAATTATGTATTAATTGTTTTGTTGAAATATGGAGATGAACTTTATTTATGGCTGGGTTTCTCTAAAAGGGTTATAAGGGTTGCTCTTCTATTGTGCACACCAGGTTTTCAAATCAATATTTATACATTTTCTGCAATGCTAATGCAGCCCTATCCATTTGTTAAAATAAACAATAAAACCTGACCTATTTACAGTGCTCTATATATGTTATACCAGCTACTCTATAAACATCACTGTAGAGAATTAACTCTGGTTTCAGTGGTGTAATTTATCAAATATGCAATCTGAAAATTTAAGATCCTATTCTATGGTGCTTTCATGTATGTAGCTCTCTGAAGTGATGTGGAGGACTGTATGAGAATGGGTAACAGGACTGCACAAGTTAATTGCTCTCCATCAAAATTTTGAAACTTATTGGAAAATTGAAAAACCAGACTTAGGTTCAAGGATCAGGCCACTTTCTCTGCTAATGTCCAGAAAAAGTAGCCCTTTTGAATTCAAATTTATACCTTCTGAAAATATAATTCATGTCTTTGAGAATATATCTCCATTCTAAATTGCTAGATTTCTTAATACTCTTCCCATCACTCCTCAACTTTGACCCTGCAGAATCACTACCTACTGAAAGGAGAAGGGGTTTTAGCCCACATGGCTCATTCATCTTTAAATCTTTTCTTCGATCTTCTTTCCTTTTTAAAACCAGGAGTGCTGACAACTGCACTGAGTGTTAGCTGAGTGAGTAGCCTTAATTTATCTTATTAGAATCTGAGCCCCAACCACCAACCTCATTTCACCTCAGACCCTTTCCCCACATTTATTAAAAATGACTTATGTTCCTCTCAGATAATTTGCATAGAAAAGATATGTCAAGTGCTTAAGTGCGACGGATCCTGAATTCAATAAATCCATATCTAAATTTTCACTATCTCATAACATTAAACATTAATTTTACATATATAATGAGGAAAGTCCTTATATTATAGATAAGAACTCTAAGCAGCTATATTGAGAAATTTCATTTTGCACAATATGAGACTGTGTAGGTGAATAGTATTGAGATTTACTGATTCTTCTGTCATGTTTTGGTACAAAATAAGAGAAATTGCATTGACCACAATGAAATCTAGAGCAGATTTTGATTGATATATTTGTAATAATAGACTCAATGTTTGAGAATATTTAACACGACCAGTTACAATTTTAAAAGTAGGTACATACCTGTATCATAGGCCATGCATTTCATATCTCCTTGTCCTTAAAGGATGTTTAATTGTATAATTTTAAAAAAAATTAACTGTTTAATTTTGCACCAGTAAAACCTATGCAGACAAAGAGGAATATCTCTTTAAGTCAATGGCAATCTCATTTCAACATGTAGTGTTGGTTTATATTTTCTAGGGTTTTTTTTAAAGGAAGATAAGACTGGTTCTTGAAACAAGGTCATGAGAATCCAAAAGTGTTTCTGGTCAAAAAATGTCTTTATGATAGGCAAGACTCAGCTTCATCCTACTTCAGTTCCTGCAAGTTGTTCTAAGGTAGTTTTGCTTTCTTCTACAATCACCAGAGAAATCAAATGGATAGACCTGGATAGAGTTTCATCTTTCACAATATCAGCGTCAAAGTTACATGGATAGATTGCTCTTCAGATGCTTGAGTCTCCCCACTGACTATGAAAGAGCACAAGCAGGTGTTTTATACTGATTACATCAGCTTAAGATAACTAAAACTAGGTGATGAATCCAGCCCTAAACCACCTGAATGTTGAAACCACTCTGGAGCTTTAGGCTCTTACTATTCCAATAGAGGAATTATGCTCACTGTCACTGATAGAACACTAACCAATAATGCAAGAATGGACTGAAGATGACTTATCAAACATAAAATATTTCCATTATAATGGTCCAAGTCTATAAGTACAAACTTGGCTGATGTCATCTATAGAGCAGGTTTAGCTCTAAGGTGAACAGCTCCCTGAAAGTCCAGAGGAAGCTGGCTGCTCCACCTGAGGAATGGCAAGAAGCAGCCCCAGTTCTGCAATAGTGCCATCTTTTATGGGCTAAACCAGTAGCAGACTTACAAAGGCAGATTCAAGATAAAACCCATATTGAAGGAGAAGTCTTGCTTACCCATACTGAACATTGCTATTCCTTTGATAAACAGAAGTCACTAATAAGGATTTGATGAAAAGCAAAGAGTTTTCATATGTACATAGGCATAATTTCCCTCATAAATGAATGAAAAAATATTTGCTTTTTCTTCTAGAATATTAAATATGTTACTTGAGGAAAAACCACTATCCTCAGATGTAAGTAGCTTTTTTGCCAATATTTTGAAAGTATGAGGCAAATGAACAACAGAGACAAGTTTTAATAGTCTCTTTAGTTCTTATTGCTCTTGTTGGTTTTACCTTTTTCTTTTTTTTTTTTTTTTTTTTTTTTTTTTTTTTTTTTCCCAGGGTAGCATTCAATCATCTGTCTAGAGTTAAATTTAAAGGTGTATTTAAGATTAATTATTACGAAAGTAAAGTGCTTAACTTTTTTTGAACTGATTGCTGATAAAAAGCCTTTCAATATCACTTAGTGTGCACTCTAAACACTCGATGGGCAGAAGATACGAGTGCTCCCTCACTATAATGAGAAGAGGCTGGCTGTGCTCTGAAGTTGCTGTCCCACAGGCTAAGTTGACAAGATCCCTGTATTATCTGTTCTGCAAGTGGAGCACTCATACTTATCGTTGCAGGAGCTATCACTGTTACTTTTCCCATATCATATTTAAGGAGGCTTCTTAAGCTGTCTACTTCCTCCAATTCAAATGAGACGTTAAACATGGGTATTTGTACTCACAATTGGCATACAGAAATATAGAAAAGAGAAATTATTTGTACTGTTTACCAACAGAACCATTTTGTGATTTGCTGGGCAGTAGCAACATCATCAAGTTTTGTACCCTTATTTATAAAACATACACATATATATATATATGCTTATGTCATTAGCCACATTAGACCATCATGAAAACCAACCAAAAAGTATGTACATGAAAAGTGGAGGAAAAAAATCACAAGAGTACCCAGCAGTCTTTACACTTTTTGTGTTGTCAGTTCTCTAGAATAGAAAATGGAATTATGCTGATTAAAATACTTTTAATAGTACCATTCTCAGAATAGTTTCAAGAAACAACAGAATAAAGGTGAATGAAAGAGTAGGGCTGTCTGTGTTATTCAGGATTTCTATTACATTTATGGTCCTTGCTGATCATTTCCAACCATTTGAATTAACACAGAAATACAGATGTGTCTAGGCAAATGTAATTATGCATAAAACAACCTCAAAAGTGAAATACTCTGTCTCTTACAGTTTCTCTAAAGGCACTTGTAAAGCACACGTATCTAAAATGCTATTTAGCGATCTGAAATACATTTTTAATAAATGGAATTGCTCAAAAATTAGAAAACTGTCAAATCATTCTGTGTAAGCCTAGAGAGTTCATAATTTTTGCTTTATTTGATAACTTAGCTAAAAATGTTGAATGTATGATTAGTTTATTCATTAATCAGTATTCCAACCTTTTTTGAGGATTGCTGCGATTCTTATTTTCCTTGTCTTTTTCTTCTACCTTCCTACCTCTATTTCTGAGAAGTGTTTTTTGTTTCTTAAATATGTTTTGTTATGTAGAAAACAGAAAATATTTATTTCTTTGCAAGATAGAAGAGTCAAAATAATGTGAAACCAAAAACAAAAAAAAAAGAACATTCAATTCCTCTAAAAAATAGAAAAGCCTCAAAAATTTATAATTGGGCCAAAAGTCTGGTTTTTAAATACCTATTTATTTTTCCTCTTCAGTCTGTGGACATGTTTTTTTAGACATTTTTCTACTTTTTGGTAAGAATTTTGTCAAAAATTCAAAATGTCAAAATTAATGGCTAAGTGTTAAAAGAAATAAATTCCCTGGTCAATTATTTTCTATTTGCAAATTGTATCATATTGCTTACACACGCAAATGTAAAGCTGACAACAGAAAAGTGGAAATACCTTTGTGTAGGTTAACTTGAAATTAACATTGACCATGTCTTAGAGCTCAGAACAGGCGGTTGTATAAATTTATTCAGTTTTCCTCTGCAGATGTGAAGTGCAATGCAATCTGGCTTATGTACAGAGGAGAAAGTGCATGGAGCGAAGCACAGGTGGGTTTTACAGTTGGGAAAACCATCAGGAAACCAGCACATGGACTCACAAGCTGCCACTCTGCAAGACTCAGGCTGCTTGTGCTGTGCCACCTCTGCCCTGGGTACCCCAGCAGGGGAGGGCATGTGGCCACAGCTGTGCCCATGGCAAGCTCCCCAGTGCTGTTCAAGGGATTTTAAGTTGATGTTGCCTTTTGGCAGTGACTGTACAGCTATCTAAAATCCCACATCTTTGGAAGGGGAGCACATCATCTAGGATGGCTGGCTGTACCTATTCCCCACCTCCCTCTGCATCCTGCTCGGCAGCACAGAGCTAACCCTTGTGCTGGTGTGGAGGAGCAGGTGGCAGCTATCTAATGTCTTGCTATGAAGCCACATGGACACATTTTTCCTGCATGCAGACACCCCAGGGTCTTCTGCCTTTAGCAGAGGCCCATCTGCTGCTCTCTGCTGCACATGCTGTAGAGGATACTAGTGCTTAAAGAAATGGGCAATAACACTGTGGCACACATACCTGGGACCAGAGCATCAGCTGACATAAAGTTGTGGGGGCTGTGCTCTTTCTCAAAAATTTCAGTGTCTGTCCCAGGTTATGAACATGTATTTGAACTGTGCTAGAATTGAAAGATTTAAAATTATTATTTAATTTATATTTTGATGATTTTCTTGGAAATGCATTGTATATTCAAGAACTATGCTGTTCTTTCAGAGGCTTCAATTTTGGAACTAATTCAGATGTAAACTGTATTTTTCTCCTTCTGTAGATGACTGAACTAAAACAGACTAACAACACAGAGGATAAGTCTACAAGGTATGCTTCAAATGCAGTACTATAAATATAGAAAAACTACATTTCAGCTATCACATTATAATAGTATGTTACTTTGATCAGTTTAGGCTTAAATAAATCAAGACAGAAAACAAAGACCAGTATTTAAATTAACCTCTAATATTCTGTGTCATGATCCTACACTTCAAGAATTTAACACTGATTTTAGCTAGCCTTGGATTGCTTTTCAGAAAACCACCTCTTTGTGAAGCCTTCATCTCCTTAACCATATCTACGATCTTCTAAGAACATATACGTGGCAAGAATCACACTCTGCCACTTGTGAAGAGACAAAATTTGTGTGTGTTGATACATGAATGGGAAAGAACCAAATCCAATACAATTTCAGCAAATATAAATTGCATCTGTCTGCTTTCCTGACTTTTAAAAATAATACTAAGCTGAGCAGATGATACTCCTCTGAAGTTAACAGACTCACCCTTGATATCATAAATCATGTAGAAGAAAATGTGAAAGAGGCAACCATATATTAAGTATTAGATTTCCCATTAGAGGAAACTTTTTCAGCTGATCTGTTTCTACGTCTTTAATTACTATTTTTCCATTTCTTTAATCTAGAAATTTATTGCAGTTGAGATTTGCTCTTTCTTTCTTTCTTTCTTTCTTTCTTTCTTTCTTTCTTTCTTTCTTTCTTTCTTTCTTTCTTTCTTTCTTTCTTTCTTTCTTTCTTTCTTTCTTTCTTTCTTTCTTTCTTTCTTTCTTTCTTTCTTTCTCCCTTCCTTCCTTTCTCCCTTTCTTTCTTTCTCCCTTCCTCCCTTTCTCCCTTCCTGCCTTTCTCCCTTTATTTCTTTCTCCCTTCCTCCCTTTCTCCCTTCCTGCCTTTCTCCCTTCCTCCCTTTCTCCCCTTCTTTCTCCCTTTCTTTTTCTTTCTTTTTTCTCTTTCTCTCTATTTTTTCTCCCTCTCTTTCTTTCTCCCTCTCTCTCTTTTCTTCCTTTCTTTCTGTCACTCTTTCTTTCCTTCTCTTTTTCTCTCTCTACTCTTTCTCCCTCTCTCATTCCTTTTCTCACTCTTTCATTCTCTCATTCCTTTTCTCTCTTTTTCTCTGTCTCTTCCTCTCTTTCTCTCTTCCTCTCTCTTTCTTTCATTTTCTCTCTTCCTCTCTCTTTCCCTTTCTTTCTTCTTCTTCTTTTTTTTTTTTTTTTTTTTTTTTCCTCTTTAAGGAATATTTGTTTTTTT
>VZRH01005100.1:752001-835640 GCA_013397555.1 Urocynchramus pylzowi | reverse complement strand
TTGTTGTTGTGGTTTTTTTTTTTTTTTTTTTTTTTTTTTTTTTTTCCCATTGAAGGAATAATTGTAGTTCTTTTCAAATCTCCTAGGAAATTTTTCAGCTATGTAAAGTTATAACAAGATGTGACATCCAGTCCTAGCTAATCAGTGTTCAACACAGACCCACTACTGCAGTGCAGGGGGTGGCAGTTTCAATTTGCCCATGACACTGACCAGGTTTTTAAGGAACAGTGAGTGAAGGGAGAAAATAGCATAAAAATGCTTAAATTTTTATAGAAAAGGTATAACTTTGTAAGAAAGCACTATCATAAATTCAAAAAAGTATATCTTAATGATACACTTAGAGTAAATCATTTGCCTTGAGAGACAGGAGGTCTCTGGTGACCTGTATGGCAGCCACAAGAGACTACCAGGCTAGCTACTTTCAGCTAAATGTACTCTCATATTAATATTTTAAAATGCCATAATGCCTCTCTGAAAACCTCAGAGGACAGATACATCAATTTGCGAGGTCTTCACTCCAGGAAATAGAAACAGGGATAATCTGCCATTAAAAGAAATAGTTCATTATGTCTGCTTCTTGGGAGCACATAAACTATGTCCCTCACATACTTATGTTGCAAATCCTCACTTTAATGTGAAGGGAAACACCATGCCCCAGAGCTTTATTGTCCCACTGTTTATTAGTACAAAAAGGTTTCTTGTGGTATGAAATCTTAAGCTTGTTGCAGTAATCAATCAGCTTCAAAGAGTCTCTTCCCTAAGCCAGAATCATTA
This sequence comes from Urocynchramus pylzowi, assembly GCA_013397555.1. Taxonomy (NCBI): domain Eukaryota; kingdom Metazoa; phylum Chordata; class Aves; order Passeriformes; family Fringillidae; genus Urocynchramus; species Urocynchramus pylzowi. The sequence continues at coordinate 834,866 of VZRH01005100.1, read as the reverse complement.
CAAATAAATCAATTAAACATAAAGTTTCTATTTTCAGGAGGATCACAATACAGAAAACCAGAAGTGCATCAGTGCACCATATTTAGAGAAAGGGATTTTACTAGGTTGAGCTCTTTCTTTCCTTTTTTTTTTTGTTCTGTTTTGTTTTGCTGCAAAGAGAAAGAGATTTATTTTTTATTCCAGTTAAATCTAGGCCCTCTTTAGTGCCTATTTCAATATGGGAAATTGATATACTTATGAGAAAAATAAAAACTACTTATTTTATCTATATAAAGGAAATATAGAAAGGAACCAGAAATTAATTTGCATTGCTTTGGCTATTGAGGACACAAAATCAGAAAGAAATGAAATGAAATGAAATGAAATGAAATGAAATGAAATGAAATGAAATGAAATGAAATAATGAAATGAAATGAAATAATGAAATGAAATGCAATGTGTGAATGAAAAAAAAAAAAAATTGGTTTATCTCCTGGAGGAGGTACCAGGTACTAGGACATATATGTAATTTTTTTTTGTCCTTGAGGATTTTTTGGTTTATTGATGTTCAAATATGTTCCTGAGATTTCTCATGGCATGAAACAAAAATCAACAGGGACACCAATGTTCCTTCTATTCTATTCTATTCTATTCTATTCTATTCTATTCTATTCTATTCTATTCACCAGTTTAATAATATCACTTTTCTTCAGTGTGTAAACTGGCTACTCACTAAAATATTTTGATAATCTGGATTTTAATTTTCTGGGGAAGGGATGAGTGTGTGGCTCTTTAAAACACTTACATATCTGTTATGTTTATTTTCATCAACAACATGTCAAAGAAGGAGCCTTTTTTGTCTTGGTATGGGAGGTGATGTCCTGATCCTGAGATACATGATGATTTTAAGTTTCAAATTTTGTAGGGTTGTATACTGACTGCTACTTGCAAAACACTTTTGACGTATATTCTAAATGTCAATGTTCTGAGGAAAAAAGTGGGTTTTAAGTGAAATAGAGCTGGTGCCTTTGAGCTGCTTCTGCTGTGCAGGTTGCTATGTTCAAAGGATTCAGAAAAAGCATAGAGAGGACAGCCTTTGATGGAAACACTCCCCCGCATGACTACAGCCAGTTGCTATTTCTGACACACAGATATCCTGTGGATAAAGCAGATGCATGGTCACACATGGCTGCTGGGCATAGTCTTGTTTTTCTGTGTACACAACCTGAGATTTACTAAGTAGGGCCTCAGGTCTGATTTATAACAACTATTAGTGATTACAACAGAACTGTGCTCAAAAATCTAGGCTGAAGGCTTGCTGAATCAGATGTCTAAATAAATCGATCATTTTTGTTCGACTTGCAGTTTAGACTCAGTTTTGGCAATTTTCTCCATGAACAAATTCAAAAACAAATTTTGTTTTGGATCAGCTGAAACAAACTTGTCATGTTTATTTACTGCACTGATGTCAAACATTTTGTTCCAATAAACCAGTCAGCTGTACTTGTCTGAGAACCTGGTATTGAAGAAATTTCAACCTGAACTTAGAGGCTGAGTTCCTTGAAGAGTACATCTTGCACTGAAAAAGCGACTTTCTCCTGAAAAATGATGCATTATCAGCTTCAACACTGCTGGTGCAACATAGAAGACGGCTCTTGATTTGATGGCAAAAGGTAAAAACTGATTCAATTGCTGTGTTCATTCAGGGCCCTTAACAGGGTTTCCTAGTTTTGAACAATAATCACCCTTACCTTCCAAAGGTAATTTCTGAGCCTACATAAATATTAACAATTTTGTAGCAGTGTCTTCACTTGCTATAGGTGGAGCTCAGGATGTGTAGGTTCATGAGTCAAACTATTCAGTTAATTCCTAATTTTACATAGATTAAATCAGTGTTAGAGAAGCAGCTCCTAAAGTTCCTAATTTTTTACTTTGTTTCCAAGCAAGGTAGTCTCCAGACACATTGCACTTTGCCTGTAGTAAAATGAAAACTCAGGTTAGCAAGATTACCTGAATATTAGGTGTAAACTGTGTTTGTGGCATTCTAACCATTTTATCCCACACAGACATATTTCAGAGAAATACAGAAGAATGGATCCACTCCAAAAAATTCTAAGACTAGAGAGGGGAAATTATTTAGATAGTACAGCTATGATCTTGTAAGTATTTTCAGTAAGAATAAAAATCATGGATGGAAAGCAAAGAAATGTATTTCTTGTCTCCTTTAGCCCTGATGGGCATTCATTGGAGAAAATCAGTATAGTTCCAATGATGGAGCTCATCATCCCTGCAGAATTCAGTATCCAGAAGTACATCAGTACAAACTGCTGGCCTTAGTCTGGCAGAAAAAAAGATTTCCTGAAGCCAGGAATTCAGGCCTGAATGAATGAATTTATATTCTCCAGTCAAATCCCACACTGAGAATCCTCTTAATGCCATATCATCTTACATCTTGGAACAAGATCTCCAGAGTGGCTGGGGAATTTCCATCTTTGAAAATTCTAAGTCTGGACTATGAAAAGTCCTAAACATTCTGGCCTGAATTCAGTATTGACCACGTTTTGGGCTGCAGGTTGTACAAGATGCCCTCCCAAGGTCCATCCCAGTTTTTGTGATTTTACAGCTCTAGCACCTGCACTAAAAGAAAGACAGACACACAGGAATATTCCAGGAATTATCAGAGAAGTGTAGTTCCTGCCAGGATTTCTACTTTTTATAGGGCTGTTTTGCTGATCCTGGCAAGACAGTGGACAAAAAATATTGCTATAAATAAAAAAAAAAAATTGCTGTGAATTAACACAATCAATCAATCAATTAATTAATCAGTTCTACAGTGATGAAAAGTAGAAACAAAGAAAGATGAGACAATATTTGTGCAAAATATATGTGACATATAAAGAACAAAAAATATTCAATCTTCTTACAGCTACCACAATTTATCAGTTTACCTAGTCATATATCTGTGACTGCAATGCTTGTAAAATGGCAGCACTGAAAATAGCTAGCCTCAGAGGTCTTTCTAGGCTAGTGATGCCAAAGAATTAATTTGCACTGAGATATGAAATCAAGGTTTTGTTCCTAGGTAAAAGGAGAATAAAATAATGTAGTACTAAATCTGTGTGAAAGGAGCCAGCATCACGGCAAAGCTTTCTTCCTTATGAAAAACAAAATGAACTAAAACCTTTCAGTCATATCCACTAGTTCCTTGACACATAATACACTGTGCATATGGTGAAATGTCAAAGTGCTCTTCCAGACCCACAAAAGAAACAAAGATATAGAAAACCCACTTACTATAACAGTAATACTTCCAGAAGGTTGGCACTAATTCTGTCTAATTTCTCTGAACTCTGCTCAGAGAAACGTATAAGCATTCATCTACATTTTCCTTTGAGTTACCAGATGGTCCTTCTAAGAGAGAAAAAATGTCTTTGAATTAATAGCATACTTGCTCTATTTGCTTATTTCTCTGAGATGAGGTTGCATCAGAAGCTCTAATTGCTCCAACACACCTGCTTTGATAATAAACAAAACAAGTTAGGGATAGAAAGAAAATGGACTTGTGGTCATGTTAGAAGGCTTGTTGCATGTTTTATCTGAATGCTTGAAAGGCTTCCACAGATGTATCACCTTTGGAATGCTGGATCTTCTGACCCTACCACTATAAAAAATCCTCTCTATGTAGCTGAGTGATAATAGAGAATTTCATTAATGAATACAAGGTACCATTTTACTTTTAGGGCCATGTACTTTATTTATTTATAGGGAACTTTTTATTTGCACTCATAGACTGCACTCAGCTGTCACTTTGCTAAAGCTAGGAAGAGTAGGAAGAGTAGTATATCTACAAACTGGGGCCTCTTGTTTCCAACAGTCTGAAGTATACCTTGTTCATGTATCTATGAGCTAAGATCTATATTTCTAAAATAAATGCTTACTTCTTCAAGATGATTTTGACATAGCTGTGAAGAATTGCTGATCTTCTAAAAACACTCTGAGAACTGTCTTGTAGATGAATGTTAATTTAGACAAATTCTAAGTGGAAATTTTTGCCTTCATTGCCACGACAAAACCTCTCTATTTGATGGTTTCAGATATATGGTTTTCTCCTAGGTATACTTCCATAATATATGGTTTTCTCCTAGGTATACTTCCATAAAAGAGAATTTAGTTCTGTATCATTGAATGCTAGAATATTAGAACAAAAAACAGATCCTTCAGATCTTGCCTATGAAGACCGTATCTCTCTAATTTTGCTACATACATTTTTCCACTTTTGATGATAAGGATTTTATGTGAAAATCATTCATTAGAGGAGAACCATCCATTGTTTCCTGAGGTTTTTATATCAACATTGATCAGATTATTAGAAAAATAAAACCTACTTTGCTTAGAAATAGTGCAGGGAAAAATTCACAAGGACTGTTACTATGATATTCTTCCTATGACTCTTGTAGTTCAGTCATGTACACCAGTATCTTACTGCATGCCAGAAAGCCATTAATTTCATCAACTGTCTTTTCAAAACATTTCTGCCTTTTGTTTATTAACTCTGGCACATGCTTTCCTTGTGCTTGGCCCATGCACCTCAAAGAAGCTCTCACTGTCTTAGAACAGAAGACAGACCAAGGAGCTAGGGCACTTGTTGTGGTGTCTTAGCTTTCCCAGCATCTGAATTTGCTGCATATAAGTCAAGGAAAGCTTGCTGTTAACTATTATTCTGTTACCTTGAATTGTGGTTGACTAAGCAAAACCTGAGCACATAAAACTACTCATTTGTCATATTCAGAATGATACCTTAAGATTTACCTTGAATATTTTCCAGATTCTGAACTGCATTAGTATGTAGCTTTGTACTTTGAATATGAAGTGTTAGCAAGTTCTCCTCACTGTTTAGTTAGACAAAACAATTATTTTCCAGCCGATAACCAAGGACACAATTACAGCTTCAGGGCCAAAAAGAGTAAACAGCAGCGAATTAAGGAGAGCAATCTGGGAGGATGGGATTTCATAACCTGAAGCTGTAATTGGACAATTAACCCCAATATGCAAATGGACCAAACTTATAAAAGTGTGAAAACTCATGGCATGTCATCCATCTTAGATGTAGCCTTGGCCAGGCTCTTGTACTGCCCAAGGTGTATCCTTTGAAGGCCTTTTTAATAAATACCTACTTTATTCCTTTAATACTGTCTAGCCTCTGTTCTAGGTAACCTCTCAAGGCATTAAGAACATAATTTTTTAGAAAATAAATAAGTGAAAGTAAAGGGGTATTTAATATAATATAAACAAAAATTAGGACAGAAGGTGTCTTTGTACATCACCCTGACAACAAAAATTTTCATGTTTTAATGAAGGGTCTTAGAAGAGCATCCTAACCAAAGATGTTCTTACAACCAAACTTTTGGCTTGGTTTTTAGGAGATCTTAGACCCATTTAATCTTTCTTTCTGAATTTCTATTGAAATTCACTGTTTTATTTGGAGTCTGTTTTTTAATTACCATAAGGCTTTTTCCTTCCTGCATTAATGTAAATGTTTCTCTTCCCAGCACACCCCTACATGGTACTTAAGCAGTTATTAAATAAATCCTTGCTTATACAGAGTGCAAGACTTTCCACTATCTGTAGTGTCAACTTGACATTCTTCACTCTTGCATGTGGCTGTTGTGAGCTCACTACAAAAATCAGTACAGTAAAGTTAAGCATAATTGAAACTGCTAAACAGGTTTATTTGATGTAGTTTATGTTTTGCTGCTGACTGAGACCCTACCTGTTGACAGACACTTATTTTAGGATGGCAACTAAAATGGCATTGATTTTTTGCCCAAACCATTTTTAAATAGCCACCTTTATTCTGCTAGAATGTAAAGGTACACTAAGGAGAAATACATCTGGATCCTGGTTTTTCCAACACAGTAATTGACTTAGGTTTTTTACTAACAGGTTATTAATGCCTTCACACAGGCAGACTCTTCAGCTGCAGGCACCAAAGTACAGCAATTTGTTATCTAAGAAGTAAATTAGAAAGTTTGATTCTTTAGACATTATCTGGAGTAAATAGATGCACAACAGGAAAGATCACTAAGGGCCACATTGCTGTAAAACTATATCCTTATGGAATAAAGGGCACTTAGTAGTGTCTACAAAAGTATCAACATCTAGTGCACAACATGAAGTAGAAGAGGTGGATCATTTGGCTCTGCATCGTGAGCTGCCCTGGCAGCCTTTGGAAAAATAATAGAGATGTTACTAAAATGACTTGTGGCAAGGGGCCAAATGCTGATATTTTTCACACAGCTGGACCTACCACTTAACCCAAAGAAGTTTGCATGAATTTCAGTACAGGGCATGAATCTATCTATTTATTATATCTCCATTTTAATAAACTGTTTGACCTTGTACTTTCTAAGCTTTGAATAAAATCTATTTGATTCACTGAAAAGCTAAGCTTGCTACAGACATCTTATGAAGTTTGGTATTATTCAATGCTGTCTTCATTTTGCTGCATATAATGGTCCTATTCTTCACCATTCATGAATTATGTAGGTCAGTACACACACATGCCAGGAAAACCTTTCTAGCACCCCATACAATCATGTATTTTGTATATGTAATGCCATAGTTATTGTGATTCTTTCAGAAATATTTCGGGGAAATGCTAGAATGTTAAAATGACTATTTTTGTTTGTCTCCTCCTCTATTGTCAAGTGAATTAGTTCTCATGAATGCCACTGTGCATAGATAAAGGAGTAAAATAAAATATGGGGAAAGGTGTGAAACTAGATGCTTAGCCAAAACTAGCTTTGCTATACATAAAACATGCTGCTGTGTTATGGTTTGATTTTGCCAGTTTATGGGTTTGTACACTGAAGGCTAGGAATTATTATTAATTGTATAGATATAAATTGAAAAATCATTAGAAATCCTCCTGTGAAATCATAAATAAAGGAGAGTCACTAACAGTCTGCCCTCATAATGTGTTCTATGGATTTTTCCCCAAATCTCTATCATGGTTCATGAGCATTGCTACTGGTAGTCTAGTTTAGACTAAGAATCAAGCATTTCTGGGTTCTGGGATGTTAAAACATTGCTACCAGTGAGACTAAGGCAGAGGTGGGGAACAGTTACTATCAAAGCTAGAAAAGGTTATTGGATCATAATTGCTCTTTGACCATGCTTTCAAATTTCAAATTTTGTTTAATTTTGATTATTTATTTCATATCATAACAAATAAGCCCTGAGAAATAGCCTAACTACCAGTCTTTTAGTTGTTTCTGAAGTGCTTGTCTAACAGGTGAATTAATGGAAGGGATAAGCTAGTAATTTTTTGAAACTTTTTGTATTAATTAGGGAATGAAACACAAAATTTAATGTCTTCAGAAAGGGACAGACATTTAATTTCCTTATGTGTGTTCAAAGAAATAAGGAATCTTCAGAAGCTACTCAGGACCCAAAGGTTTTTATAAGTTTTTCTGGAAGCAACATAGCAAGCTGACAATGAAGTGGATAAAGGCTTTTTTTTTAAATATACTTCAAGACTTATGTACAAGACTTAGAAGTTGATGCTTTCTTGTCTGCAACAGATCTCAACCATCATTAAGCATATATGCTAATATATTTTTAAACATTTGGTTTAACATACCATTTTTAACCTTTATTATGTAGAATTTTTCAAAGGTTTGAAAACCTGCAAATCACTGCTTTAAGAACAAAGCTCTGAAACTTGTGATATATTTACACACAAAAAAAACCTGTGTGTGAGGGTGTTGCTGCAGCATTGCTTGCTTGTTTAATCTGACAGCACTAAATATGGAAACTGTAACTACTCAAGTTCATCCTTGTTAGGATGGTTCATGCAGAAATATTTCCTGGCTGATTGTGGCCACCAGAACACACTTTCTGATGCTAATATCAGCTATCAGTCATTATAAGCTTTCAAGTCATTATGTACAGTTAAACAGAGACACAGCCTATCATGTAAATCTGCAGTCCAGAGAAGTTTGGAAATACCGTTTTTTACCAACCATTGTACGAAAGAATTAGATCACCCTTTCAGTCTATTCCATGAAAATCACTCTTAATACTTGCTAAAAAGGTCCTGACCAGATGAGGCAAACATAGATGGCAGAAGGAAAAGAAAAGCACATTCTTTTTCTTCTTCAAACCTAGAGGGTTCACCTGTCTCCCTACTCTCTACTTACCTGTATAAAAGAAGTGGGTTTAGACACTAATATAAATATATATATACACACCCATATATACAATGTGAAAAGCTGACTCTGAACCTTATATTTTGTTTAGATATGCAGATTTTCAATAATTTTATATGCAATTCATACCTGCATTTTTTCACTCATTCTTCTTTGAGTGATAACAGCATTCAAATATTTATGATCTCATTTTGTTGGATACAGAATCCTCCAGTCAGGTCTTCAGGGTGTCCTATGACATACACTCATTCTTTTGACCACTACTTTATTTTTTTTTTAAGTTGAAAACACTCAGGGAGATTCACCACATCTTTAAATGTCTGTAACTATTGTTTTATAAGTCAAAGTGGTTTTACTCAGTTTTAGTATATGATTTAATTAACAGGGGTCACCCAGGAATCCAGTACTGGTCATTAGCCACTTTCACGTGAGGCTGTGCAGCCACGGGATATAACATCTAGCCTCTGTCAGGACTGAATCACAGACCTCGCTCTCCTTCTGTCTTTTAAACTTTAAAATTTCAGAAAATCAGCATTGGAGCCTTTTCCTTCATGCTTTCATACCTGTCATATTTCATCAAGGTCACTTTTGAAGGCAGCTGTGCACTACTGAAAATCAAAGCAGTGTCCAGACTGGTGGTGAGGACTCCCAGTTTCTCAGAAAAGCCAGACTAATCTGTCTCTGCATGAAAAAGATAATAAGTGCATCTAGTTATTTTATGATTTCACAGCTAAAGCTCTGTGTATCTGTAAATAAACAGACACATGCTTTGGCAAATATGGAAAGATATGTTATTCTATGAAGAAACATGGTTGTTTAGCTAAACTGAAATCTCTTAAAAGATCATGAATGTGACTTTTTTGTGTGGTTTATTGCTTGTAAAATGTGCTGAATGTAAGAACATCTTGGATACTCAGCTCGGGTCCCAACTATAATGAGATTTGTTTTGAAGCAGCTAATCATATAAAGCAGCTACGGGTCTTTAGGTATGACACAACTGAAATATGGGGAAAGAGTGCTTATATTAAATTTAGTAATCTAAGACAATTGTGGAAATTTATTTCACAAAATAACACTGGAAAAAGAAACATCTAACATTGACTTTTTTGTCTCTAATGTTCCATCCTGGGTGGTTTCCCATTTTTTCAGTGAAATGGTGCTTCAGTTTAAATGGATGTAAGTTATATTTAAAAGTTAAGTTTGGGATTTTATTAGAAATTCACCTGGGTCCAGTTAATGTCTTCCCTATGAAGTCATGACATCTTATACAGTTCTACAATTAGCCTTTTCCCAAGGGCATTCTCTCATATAGTGATGATGAAGCGTTCCTATTTCTGGAAACAAAATAATACTAGTCTAGTAACAACAAGAAAAATGGTGTTTCTATAAATACTCCATATTTTGGTTTATTTATCTATAGAACTTCACCTTGATATTTGACCCTGTTTTCTTGTGTCATTTTTAGTGAAATTACACACTATTCCTTCATTTCTTTTCCACTTATGTAAGCAATTGTTCAGTATAATTAGAAATTATGCTTCAGCTGAATAAAAATTTTTTGGCTCATACCTGGTTTCACAGCAAACAGGGATAATTGCTCCTTTTTCTTTCTGCAGACGTCAGCTGAGCTTGCCTCTCACAGTTTCTTTTTTTTAGCATTCTGACATTATGAATCTCTCTTCAATTGTCTCTGAGGTAGATTGGATCCTCTTTCCTCAAAGGAGGAGCCAGAAAGGGAAAAGGTCTCTGAGTTCATTTTAGCAGGAGTTTTCACTGTCTACTTGCAAGGCCTCCTTTTGCAAATGATGTACCTTTCTTCTTTCTATTTTTTTTTTCTTTCTCTCTCCTCTTTTGAGTGGAAGTGTGGCTTGTTTTTACCTTCATGAACCAGTTGCAAGGGAGCAGCCCTTTTAAAAAGGAGACTCCTGTGATAGTGCCCAGAGTATATCACTGAGTGAAAATTATTAGCCTCTGACATACTGGAGGTCAGTCCAAATGATGTATTAGTCCCCTTGGACTTCAGCTTTATAGGACTATTATTTTAACACAAACTATGAATAAAACTCAATCATTATCTTTCATACTTTTCATGGTGAGGGATGGTAAGGTGAGATGGGTTATTCAGTTGATTCATTTAGAGAAGGCCTACAGAACAGATTCAAGAAAAAATTGTGAGTTATTTGATTCCCTATCCACAACTGTAGTAGAATAAGGATTTGCATGATAATCAATGGCAAATTGCATAGATAAAGAAAATTGTACCTTGGTCTTCATTAGGAGGAGTGCAGCTAGCAGAATAAAGGCAGGTGTTGGTCTGTGTTCAGCATCAGTGAGGCCACTCCTGGAATAATAAGTCCACTTTTTGGACTACTGGTTCAAGAAGTGCTTTGAAAAATGAAAAAATCCAGCAGAGAGCAGCCCGTGTGGCTAAAGGTCTGTGGAGGAAAGGGTTTAGGCCACTGGGCTTGCTAGTCTGGTGAAGAGAAGACTGAGGAGACAGCTAGCAACATTTTACTGTTACCCAAAATGTTTCCAGTGACAGAACCAAGCTCTTCTTCTATAGGAAAACAGTAAGAAGAATGGGAAATGGTGGATTGGGAATGGGAAATTTTTCACTAAGAAATTTGCCTAGGAAAATGATTAAGTCTGTTTAGAATAATGAAGAGTAACATTTTAGAAAATATTGAAGAATCTCAAATTTTTTTGAGATTCATATGGACAAAATTATCTCCACATAGTAGTCCTGCTCCTCACAAGAGTGGACCTCCAGAGGTTCTGTTTAAGTAAAGTTTGTTTGTCTCCATGGTAATTGCTTTGCTAATATTTGGTTATCCATTAGGCTACATTAACCACTCTACATCACCATAAACAGTGATGTATCGGGCAGTAATGCAGCACTGCTCTAAATGGGGGATGTGCATCCATGAAAGTTTTAGTTTTTGTTGGAAAATGTACAAATGAACATGTAACAGTCCACTTAACTTCCTGGTAAATCAGCCTCCAAAATTTTAATATTTTAAAGAAAATGAATACCAAGGCTTTGACAAATTGCTTCTTCAGCAACTCAGAAGAATGGTGGTGTTACGTACAATATATATGTAAGAGAATGAACTTGTCATGTAAAAATGTTTTCACATTAAAAGCTAATTTACACCACAAATGAACCATAATTTACTTAGATCATTAGGATGATTAAAAAAATTTGAAATATTTTTTCTTTTTTTCATTAATACAAGCTCAGCTTTCAGTCCTCAGTCACTTGAATTTACAAATGTGAAACGTTTTCAGAGAATGAGACAGAATCATTCATATTTGTAAGCATCTGTAAGATCAGGTCCTAATGGATATGGACAGGTAGGCACAAGAGATGATAAAAAATTTTAGCTTTTATAATGTCAACCAACCTTTTACCATGATTTGGCGCACAAAGGATACTACGCAAAACAACTGCAAATAGAAAAAAGTGACAATGGGTAGTAAGATTTCTATGTCAAAACATCATCAAAACACTCAGAGGAGCCATTTATGATGTCAATGAAAGAACTACAATGCTACTGATTCATATTACTTCTCTTTTCCGTACTTAATTGTTTGTGTGCTTTAAAGGAACACAGCTTTCTCAGTAGATGGTACTGCCTTGGAACAATTTCTACTACTGTTCCCTTATAGGTCAAGCATGTGTAAGACACATCTGCATATTTTTAAAATGGAGTTTAAATCTGTGAAATTCTAGCTGTGACAACTCATGTTATCTTCTGAAAATCATAGGGTAACAAGAAACAGGTTTTTTGGATTATGTGCTGTATAAGAAGCTTGATTTTAATTTGAATCATGAATCAAAGCCTTCAGAAAGAATCTCGAGAAACAACCAGAGTCAAATGACAGATGTAAAAATGCTGTCGTAATTTAAGACAATCAAATATTTTTCCATCAGTCTTTGTATCATACTTGATATTCTGATGCATAATATTCCTTTTTAAATTCTATTTTCATAGATACAAAAGCAGTTTTAATTTTTTTTTAACTACCACTTGGCATAGTTAAACACTATATAGCAGTCTGTGATGCTTTCAAACAGTAGTCACAGTCAAGCAAAAGCCTGTCAGAAAATTTTCCTTGATTTTATGTATGACTCCAGTATTCTTGAAGTAATACTGTGGTATTAATTTCTTAGTTTAAAGATAACTAAAATTCATGATCATTATTATGACACAGCCCTACAATATTAGATAAAGAATATTCTCTTGAGGTTTTGCAGGAGTTGACTTAAGCAAGGAAATCCTAATTGATACTTTTACTGAATGCTTCAGTCATGGTGCTTTGTCTGTATTAGCAAGATACTGGGTCAATCAATTTGTAATGGTTAATGTTTTACCAAATGTATTACAATTATTTCACTTCATGAGCAGCAATTCAAATCAGTTATAGAAACTGAAGACTGTGAATCCCAACTGCATTAGAAATGGAAATTTGTTTATTTCAAACAAAGGTATTATTGGGTTTCTGTGCTTGTTAGCAACTGGTGAGAAGCAGAAAAAAATTAGCTCATTTTATGGTAGTCTTGCTAATAGCATTTGACTAATTGCATTCTGCCTGTCTTTCTCCAGCCATTTCAGATGAATTTTCTCGTCCACATCATCTGGCTTAAATTCCAGTGACTTCCCCAGACAATTCTTCTTTCCTCTTTCTTCACCTTGTTCAGACATACACAAAGGCAAAAAGCTGAGAGAATAAATGGTCTTGTACCCTGTTCTGAAGGTCAACAGATACAGGATTTGTAAGCCCAGTTGAGAAAAAATTTTGAAGTCAAGAGCTTTGGTAAAGTGTGCAACAGCACTTTAAATTGAACTTTGGCTCTATTTTAACGTATATAGAATGGATTCTGTTAAACTACAGTTTTCTGGAAGAGAATGTTTTTTTTCTTATAAGCAGCAGTATTAGGAGCCTTTATCTTGCATCCTTTTTTTTGAAGCACTGCTGTCAGAACCTCTTCAGACTGAAACCCAAATGTTTTTAAAAGGCTGTGACTTGCAGGTGTTACCATTTGGACATTTTAAGAAGCAGTTCAAAAACCTATGGATATTTAAGATATGTTCAATCCAACTACAATTCTGATTTTTTTTCCTTTCCATCTTCAGCTCTTTGTGCTTTTTTTCTTTGTGTCAATAAAAGTATATGTTTTGTGTGATTACATTTTGGAACTGGGGAGTTAGAATTTAACTGTGATGTGTAAGAGCAGTTCCTGAAAGCAACTCTTCACTGGCTTACTTGGAAGAAGTTTCTAGACGGCTTGGATTTCTAACATTGCAGCTAATTAAGTTAAACATTTGTAAGTGATAATATCAGGATTGATAATACCAGGATGGAAAGAAGAGCATAAGCTAATCCCATGAATAATCTTACTAAATGAAAATAAATTTCAGTTTGAGTGAGGAGAAATTAAATTGATTTCCATTTTTGTCTTTAAAATACATTTTTATTTTCAGGCACTGAATTTTGACCAAAAAACCCACTGGTTTTCCTTTTTAGTTATCCATGGAAATGGCATTAAGAGAATGGAAATAATTCCACTGATATATAAATTTTTAAACGTATATTTTGTTTCTGTAAAAAGTACATGCTTAAGAAATATTATAAATATAGTCCAAGGACAAGAAGTTAACTCTTATATTGAAATTGGAACAATCAACAGAGATTTTATTAATAATCTATCTGAATATCCCTGGCATGTTCCATTTGACTGACTGAGTTATTTAAACTCAATCATCATCACCTTACATATATAATATAATCATTAGGTTAAAAGCAGAAATTCTCACTGAAACGTTTAGCTGTATTCTTCTAATCACTGAAACTTACTACATATTTTTTGGAATGGTTTTCCTGAGCACCTGGCTTATCCCAGTGATTTAAGTTTTGCATGTGCGAATAGGAAGAAAAAATAAAGAATTTAAGTGCTTTTCCACATTAAAAGCATTAGAAATGTCAAATAGTAATGCTGATGTGAATCTCTTTCTAATTTATCTGAGGAGTTCCACCACAGAGATTTGTATCTTTCATACCTTTTTCTTCCTTCCCCCTTCTTTCCCATCTTCTCTGTGCCAGGCCCATCTCTTAAGGTTTTGCCTTGCTTTTAGTTCTTTATTTCTCAATATGTTCTCTTTGAATATCCCTCTTGCTTTACACGGTGATCTTTTTCTTTAAATAGCTCACTGAACTGTAACTGTGTAGGAATTGATTGGGAGTACATCAATGGCTCAGTGCTCCACAGGGAACTACTGAGGGCCAAGTTATCACTATGCTCCGACACAGCTGGTTCCTGTTAAGTTGAGTCTGAGATGCTGTGTAGGTAACATTAAAGTAAGTAAGCAATAAGCAGTGCTATGAGACCTTTGATTCTTATGGCTTTTCCTAGTGTAAAGGCAGCACTAGATAAAAATATATATATAAAAAACTAAACAAGAACTACTATAGCTCATCTAACGGTAAGGACTAGGTGAATCACTATCTACTGAGTGTGCTACCTTGCATCTGGAGGTTGTAAGGCTACCAACCAGTGCACAGTGTGTACTGCAGCTTGGCTGTGTTACCTGCTTGAGTGTGCCTGTGCTGAGGTTCTCCTATGGCTGGAAAATCAGTGCATGATGGAGTACTCCACATGCCATGCAAGTGCAGATATTGTTACCACTGCCTTGTGCAGACAGTCACTGGACTGCCTAGTTCTGGCAAAATAAATTAGTGAGGAAAAGTCAAGGGCTTTGTAGCATAATCTGGTGTAGTGCTGTGCATGTGGTGTAGCACAGTATAGTCTGGTGTGGCACAGTATGGTATTAGTGAAGCAAAGTGATGTATTGTGCCATTGTGTGTGTGTATAATGTGCTGCATTATAGTGTGGTCTCATGTAGTATAGCATAGGGTAGAATACTATGGTTTGGTGTGGTCTGGTTTGGAATAGTGTCAAATCACAACTTATGGAATGAAATAGAGAAGTAAAGCTCTAAACGTATTCCTCTGTGATTTTTGTTATCTAATCAGAAACTGGGCTGCAGGTGGTAAATGCAGATTTCAATCCATAGATCATCTCTGGTTTATCAGACATGCCATTTCAGTTCAAGAGACAAAATCATGTAAAACTCAGTTCCAGACTCCTCCACAAATCAGTACATATCACGTACATATCATGTACAGAAATGATCTTAATTGAGTAGGGAAAAGATTCAATAATCTTAGGTGAGCAGGACAGGTTCTTTTTTTTAATAGCCATTGTTACACTAGAGTAATCTAGGGAGGTGGGAAGAATCACAGAACCAGAGGATCACAAAATCATTTAGTTTGGAAAAGAACTCTGAGATCATTGAGTCCAACCTTTGGTCAATCATCACCTTGTCAACCTGATCACTGTACTGAGTGCCACAAGTTTCTTAAACATCTCCAGAGACGGTGATTCCATCACCTCCTGGGCAGTCTGTTCCAATGCCTGACAACCCTTTCTGTGACAAATTCTTCCTGATGTAAACCTGAATCTCCTCTGGCACAGCTTGAGGCCAATTTCCTTTGTCCTGTCTCTGGTTGTCTGAGAGATACAACCAACCCCCACATGGCTACAACCTGTTGTGCAGGCAGAGAGTGATAAGGTCTCCTCTGAACCTTCTTTTCTCCAGGCTAAACACCCCAGCTCCCTCAGCTGCTCCTCACAGGACTTGTGTTCCAGACCCTTCACCAGCTCCACTGTGCTTCTCTGGGCTTGCTCCAGCACTTCAGTGTCTTGAAGTGAAGGGCCCAGAACTGGACACAGGATTTGACATTTGGCCTCACCAGTGCCCAGTACAGGGTGAGGATGACCACCTTGATTCTGCTGCCCACACCATTGCTGATCCAGGCCAGGATGCCACTGGCCCCCTTGGCCACCTGGGCACACCCTGGCTCATGCTCAGCTGCTGTCACCAGCACCCCCAGGTCCTTTCCAGCCACTCTGTCCCAGCCTGTGGCACTGCCTGGGGCTGTTGTGACCCAAGGGCAGGACCTGGCACTTGGCCTTGTTGAACCTCACACCATCGGCCTCAGCCCAGCGATGCAGCCTGTCCAGATCCCTCTGCAGAGCCTTCCTGCCCTCCAGCAGNGCACTGCCTGGGTCTGTTGTGACCCAAGGGCAGGACTCAGCACTTGACCTTGTTGAACCTCACACCATTGGCCTCAGCCCATTCATCCAGCCTGTCCAGATCCCTCTGCAGAGACTTTGTGCAATCCAGCAGATCAACACTCCCACCCATCTGCAAAATGACTGAAAGTGCCCTTGATCACCTCATCCAGATCATCAATAAAGTTATTAAACATGACTGTTCCCAGCACTGAAGACATTAAATATGACTGTTCCCTGCAGAACCCCACTGGGGACTGGCTCCAGCTGGATGTGGCACTGCTCATCATTACTTTCTGGGCACTGCCATCCAGGCAGTTTTTAACCCAGGAAAGTGTGCATCAGTTCAAGCCATGGGCTGTCAGCTTTTCCAGGAGAATGATGCGGGAAACAGTGTCAAAAGCTTTACTGAAGTCCAGGTAGACATCATCCAGAGTCCTCCTCTCATCCACCAGATGGGTCATCTGGTCACACAAGAAGATCAGGTTGGTCAGACAGAACCTGCCTTTCCTCAGCCTGTAGTGGCGTGGCCGGATTGCTCGGTTGTCCTGTGGTGTGTGTGCTCTGCAGTCACACTCAAGATGATCTGTTCCATAACCTTCTTGGGCACTGAGGTCAGGCTGTCAGACTTGTAGTTCCCAAGATCCTCCTTCAGTGCATTCCTGTGGGTTGGGTATCACATTTACCAGCCTCCCTAGTTAGACTGGACTGATGATGAAGGATGAGGAGTGCCTTGGCAAATTCTGCTGCTAGTTCCCTCAGTACCCTTGGGTGAATCCCATCTGGTCCCATTGACAGTAGGTGTCTGAGTGACACAGCAGGTCCCTGACTACTTCTTCCTGGATTGCAGGGGTCTGTTCTGCTCCCCATCCCATGTCAAACAGTTTAGGGGGCCACTTGCCCTGATGATCACCAATCTTTCTGTTAAAGACTGAGGCAAAGAAGGCATCAAGTACCTCAGTCTGTTCCCCATCCTTGGTGATGAAGTTCCCCACCACATCCACTAAAGGATGGAGATTCTCCTTGGCCCTACTTTGATAGTTGATGTATTCATAAGAACACTATTTATTATCTTTCACAGCAGTGGCCAGATTGAGAGAACCATGAACAGAGGATAATGTCCAGAGATTTCAAATAATTTCTGGTAGGCAGTAAAGACATATCTTTTGTTTTTAAAAAAGAAAAAAAAATTACATTATAATATGGTAAATATTATTTTCAAGAATATTACTCCTATGGTGGACTGTTTAGATAAAATACTGAACTAAAGGCAAAAATGAATGAAAGGGGAGTACTTGGCAGAAACACATCTATGGCAATAGAGTTTTATGATCACTTGCAAATTGTGTGGTAGATGAACACTTCATTAGAATAAATAAGTTTATTCTACAAGGTTATTCTACAGCTATGGGGAACATGCTGCTTATTTGGCTAATTATGGATAATTTTGGTATCTTTTTCTAAGACTGTTTTTAACTTGATGCCATTTTTTCTCTGTTTCTGCTGGGGGTGCAGGTATGTATGCATATAGAGATAGCTCAGCAGGCACACCTTTCCTTATCTTCCAGCTTCCTGATGCTGCTTGAGGCAAGTCAGCAAGACAGCAAAGAAGGGAGCTGTAGCTCAGACGGACACCAAATGATCTGCCACACATGAAACTTGGGCTCTCTTGCACATGTTTTTGCATGAGTGAAGTAGAGAGTGAAGCAGGCTAATTTTATTTACAGAACTAACTCTTGATAGTCAAGACTAACAAGTTGCAAATACCACCTTCTTGCATTTTTTCTATTATCTATGCTTACACTTATCTTGGTCTCAGTCATTCTGCCTGCACTGTAACTGTCTTTCATTAATAGCTATGTTCAATATGAAGCCTCAAGTTTTGCAAAACACAGTAAACTGTATTTCCTGCAATTCATGTCAGAGGAAATGTATGAGGAGAGAGACATTTCTCTCATTCTGACATTTGCATTTTTCCCTTAATGAGAATTATCTGTGTATATACATGAAGGAGAAAATTGCAGAGATTAGCAGAAATTTAATCTTAAAAAAGAAATGATAGAAAATAATGTTATAGTGACAAATTCAATTTAGAAACAGGGATATGAAGAGGAATTTCTGCATTTTTCATTTACATCAACAAGCAAAAAAACAGGGGTTAAAAGAAGGGGGAGAAATGTCAGGAAATTCAGGAAATTATCTGCTTTAGAACTGTTCTTGTACATTCTTGCTTTGTAAGATGCAATTGCCCATGTAAAACAATTTGTTATGGACATATGGCAGTGGAAGAACAGAAAACCCATGAGAAAAATTCTCTATGTCACCAAGGGGATTGTTTGAAACAGCATAATGTTTAACACCTAAGAAGGCAGGAAGAAAATGAAAGAATTCTGACAAAAGTGGAAAATCCATCATGCTGCCTATGCAGAATCATTAACTGTAGTTGGTAACTTGCCAAATATGTTTCTATATTTCAGGTAAGGTAAAATATTTTGTCTGGGGCTGTGAGAAGAGCATCTAACACAACCAAGCAACTTAAAAGACAGCTTTAAGTTGAACTCAGCTGATAGCTCTCTACATGTACTTATTTGACCAAGATGTGAGATGAAATTTGTTACCTTAAAATTCAGTTATGGGAAGAACCCATAGCTAACTAACATGTACTCAACAACAAAATCATTTAATAAAAAAAATGTGTTGACAGTTCTCAGGTGCCTCTTGGTTTAACTAACAGTTTTGACTGGCAGGCCCCACCTGGTAGACATTGCACTAAAGTGCTCAGGTTCCCTTTTGGAGGCTCTGGTGTGGAGTAATTCCTGGGCATGACAGATAAGCTGGAGGAAGTGGCATCCTAAACTGCAAGAGCTATTTAGTAAGTGTTTGATGTCAAAGTCCTAATATCTTTTACTAGGGTCCTTATGTCAACAATATCACAGCAGCTCAGCTGATTTGTATGACTAATATTTCATTTGGATTTGGTCACTCCACAGTATACTTATACATACAGAGGTCTGCTTCAAGGGTAAATAATTACTAAATAATAAAGATAATAAGGCATGGACAAATTCAACACATAACATTTTTTATATACTTGCTCCAAAGAACTTTTTATTTCTTTGCCTTATGGACATAGCTACCCTGATTTACTGCACATTTTAAAGAAATTAAATTAATTGCATTCAGTATATCTCATACATCCTAGCACTATTCATAAAATACATGAGACACTGGTAGAATTTGAACAAGCTCTCTTCTCATTAAATTTGATAAGAAATGGAGGTACTGAACACCTTTGAAAAGGAGAGTAGCAACTCAGTCACTAAGGATCTTGTCTACAGGAACTTACAAATATAAACCTCATTACTGTATTACTTGAATCCTTCTTTTGCTAGTGATCACTTAGGCCAATGAAGCAATGCCATTCTCTTACCTCAGTGCTGTTCTCTTTACTTCCTGCCTTGCAGCATGCGAAAATAATTCAAGTATTTTTGGTTTGTATTGTGGCAACAGAATTTCACTGCAAGATAAATTCCAGTATTATAATTTCAGAATTTCTTGCAGAATTTTGCTGCAAGATAAACTCCATAATTGGAAGACAACATTAAAGATGAGCTAGGACCTGTTGGTGGAGGCAGAGGGAGCTCCTGGTTCTTAGAATTGTGGTGAACACTTATTGTATTCTTGGGAAGAATAAAAGGTCATGGTCCTGGTTTCTGAACAAGAGTGAACCCACACCTTATATCCTGTTTCTGTTCAAAATACAATACAAAATGTAACTCAAGTGATATACTCAGTGACAGTAGATTGCAACCTACAGATTAAAACCCACCATTTTTAGAATGGCTAAAAACCTAGATAGAATATTTTACATTTTCCTGCTTTTGTAAGTTGCACTGGTGAGTTGATCTTATCTATCCTCTAGTAACTGGGAAATCTTACTTCAAGCACTATTAAACAAGGATTATAAATAAAAATCCACTTAAAAAAAAAAAAAAAAGTTGACTTTACCCTTTTATGGTTTTAGAAATACTTCTAATAATATGACTAGAGATTTTATAGACACCTAACCAAAATTTTAATTATTTTTCAGCTATTTTTTTAATTGAGTCAAATGCTGAAGTTCTGATGAACTTATGGAGATAACTGTGCTGTGTGTTCACTTACAACTGCATACAGCATACTGCAGTTTCCTACCATAATGCCATCCATGATACGAATTTTCTCTGAAAAGGAAATTGTTTGTCTCTAGGGATTACAGTTCTTTTAACTGTCAAGAAGTTTAAAATGTTTCCTAGATGAAAGCAGATGTTCACTTACAATTGAGGATGGTTGAATTTTGATGGATTAAAATGCTTATTTTTACCATTTTCTGAAAAGAAAAAAACCAACCCTAGACTGTGGGTATATACAACTCTGTGTGCATGTGTACACTTTGACTACTGTGCTCTCATTGACAAAACATAGGCTAGAAATCACAAAGCCCATCAGTGGCTTAGTTTTTACAAAATCTTTAGAATATTTGAACAAAAAACTTTGATAATTGAGGCATTGTGGTTTTTTTTTGGTTTTTTATAAAATATCCACAACATAGAATGATGAACTGGATCACTAGTTTAGTTTTATAATGTGAAAAAATAAGAACATGCAATTCCTTCAGTTTACTGCTACTTCAGTGGAAGAAGAAATCACATAAAACACTGAGTTCCTTATAGCTAAGGATGATTTACATTCTATATCCTCTTTCAAAACCTTGGTTTCTTTCCTTTGCTAATTTTCATGCTCTTTTTCATTTCAAAGAGGCTTATTTCTTATGATTCATGATACTTAATGCTTAGATTTTATTTTTTACTGGACAAGATCCTGTACTTAATAGCAAAACTTGCATGATTTCATGAACTTGAAAATAGCACACGAACTATCTCAGGTTGTGCTAGCAGATCTTTGTTAAGCTACTTGGGATATATTTGTGTCAGGATGTTCCAATGTAAATGTTATAAAATATCAAGCTACTGCCAAATTTACTGGACTGCAGTTTTTCTCTCCCTAAAAGACTCTCTGTCAAGGGGCACGTTGTTCACTGTATTTCTTGATGCTACAGCATTGCAAATATACAAAGGTTCTCTTGGTCTTTGTTTTCCTATGCATATAATTTTTTAAATTTTTTTTTTAAGGAGATATGGAAAAAGTAGTTGTTATCTTTTATTATGTGCACCTGTTTTTGCATGCATGGTTATATTTTAGTGTCTTCAGCAAATATCACCCCTTTCATTCATGCATATTTTATTGCATAACTTACACAAACTTTTCTTGACAGAAATTTTGAAATTCAGTCAACATTTTAAAACAGAAAATCTGAGAACTTAAAATGGTACAGGAATGCTGCTTGCTTAATTCTGATCCCAAAATTCATGTTATGGATGATTCAGATATTGTGAGGTCAACAGTGCACACAAACACACAAAGAATATTTGATACTACTTAGACCTGACTTTAAAACCATAGTATCAGCATCCTGCCTTCCCAAAATTAGCAAGTTTTTTCTGAAATTTTTATCATTTTGTTATGTTTTTAAAGAATAAAAAAAAAAAAATTACTATTTTGTTTACTTTTCTGTACCTGTTATCATAAAACAGTTAATAAATCCAACTGTTGTATTACCAAGACATATTCAAAAAATATAATTTCTTGTGCCAAAATCTTGAACTAATTGGATTTGAAGTTTCAGGCCAAATCAATAATAAAAATAGACCATAATTTTTTAATGGGGTGTAATCTATTTTTAAATAGAAGAAAAAATCTGTTTCTGGAGATTAGTAACCATTTCTGGCTTGGATTCATATTTATTTCCTTCCATATAATGCAGCATTTGTTTGGTTATTTGCTAAATTGTTCTTAGAGAAAGAGAAAATGAGAGCTTTTCTGTCTAGTAAAGACTAAATTTGGTCTTGTAAATGAAGATTCTGTTTTAAGAGATGTCTTGATCTTTTCAATGTTTTAGTACAGGTGGTAGTCTCTGCACAAGAATGGTCTCAGCTGATGTTCTTAGTATTTTTCTCATTCTGCTGTAGTTCATCTCTAACTTGTTATTGTACATGACAAAGATTGCACCTGAGCAGAAAGTGAATAAGCTTTCCCAGTTGTCAAAGTCCAGAAGTGCAAGGATTACTTCTATGATGTAGTTATTATGGTCATCCAGGCAGGTGAAGTGAGAGATTGGATATGGGAGTAATGTAATTTGACAGCTCTTTTCATCTTATAAATTTAAAAGAGATGAAGAAGGTCTAGGGTGTAATGGTGGAGCTGTGCCATCTTCACTAAAAGTATTGGGAGAGGTAAAATTCAAGGTGACAGATTTAAAAATTGTGTCAATTAGCCAGTAGACTTGACACAAAAATCATATGGATGGAAAAATACCTAAAATACTATCATCTTAGGAAGAAGTCATTTTGATGTTTCAAGAAGATACAAATCATCTCAGAACAAAGGATTACATTGTTAATTAAGGAGAATGTTTCAAAGCAGAGTTATACAGAAGAGTAGAAAAATAAAAGTTGGCATCAGGTGACATCACTACTTGAAGTGAAATTTGACATTCAATACAAACACTGTTTAAAGAATTCAGACATTTTCAGTCAGAACAGAAGCAGAAGTGGCCCATACTAGAACATTTAAAAGCAGAAACTGGATAGTCTTGGAATAAATGACTCCAGTGGAATTCTTTCCAAGTTTCTAATTTAGGACAATGAAGAGGTTGATTCAGGATGTGTGGGAATGTGGTATCAGACAGCAATAGTCATGGTAGGCCTGAACACCAACTAAAGTCCATAAGCACCACAAAAGAATTTTAAGGACATTTTTGTCACCAGTTTTGGAAAAATACATTGAATTAGTAGAAGAAACTAATTTCTACAATAGATTTCCATTAAATTTCCTTCTTCTTCAGTCAGTTATGTGACTTCTGTGTCACTGTAAAATGTGGATAAGACTGCTTGCCTGATCTGAATCATGGCAAGGAAATCCAGAGAAAGGTCTGTAAAGTCTTTGAGTGCTAGAGTAATGCCACTTATATCAAAGCAAGGATGGATGGATGGATGGATGGATGGATGGATGGATGGATGGATGGATGGATGGATGGATGGATGGATGAACAGATAAACAGGTGTGTAGATGGGTAAGTGTATAACACAGAAATTGAAAAGAGTTCAGTAGCCAGCTCTGTGTACTTGTAGGTGTTACATGGATGCTTTTGAGCAAAGTGAGATGATTATTAAAAATTACTGAAACAGTGACAGAAGAACTCAGCACCACTGAAGGGCTGTGATCTGTGAAAGCCACTAAGAACATTTCTTGATTATTGATAGTTGCTTGCAATGGATAACAGAGAAGTAGCATTTTGGGCTTCCATGTCACCAAGAGTACTTCAGCATGTCACTTGTTGAGTATTTTGCTTCAAAAAATTTTAGAAGGGTTAGCTAATGCATACAGCACCCTCAAACCAAGAAGTGAATGATGTGAATTTTAATTTGTTCAGGCATCAGGGAATGACTTTCTAAGCTGTAGGCTACTTAAATAATAGAGTTATCAAGATTGGCATGACCCTTGTTTTGTTTGGTTGGGTTTTTGTTTGTTTGCAAGGTTGATGTAGGAAGGGTCCAATCCCTACAAGGATTAAAGAAATAAAGGAATAGACTCATGCCACTCATGCCTTTAAATTGTCCTCACCAGCCCTGAGCCAGTGAGATAAAACAGATTGTGAGGTTGGATTTCACAGTTAGGAGGACTAATACTGGAGAGTAGTGGGATTTAAGATTCAGTCTAGTTCAGAGAGTTTCTTTTCTGACAGCTTCTAAGGAGTTGCTTCATTTTGACTTGTGTAGTTCCCCCTCTGACTACCCCCCTCTGGTATCCCTCTGCAACATCTTCTCACTTGTTGGTTGTAGAGGCTACAGGGGCAACACTTGATGAAGTTCAGCTGCATGACTCCCAGCATAGAGAGCCTTAAATTACTTTTCTGTATGTAACTCCAGATCACAGTACTGGACTCTGGGCTAGGTTAATAGTCTAGGTTATTAATTTTGTTGCCTCCTTATCTCCTTTCCTAGAATACAAGTGGACCAAGAAGTAGTTTTATGTTCTGCAATCACACAATTCATATGTTTTGGTTACCCTATGGAAAGTTATGCTAGCAGAGCTCCTTGTAGTACAGTTGCTACCTCTAGAAACACAGCTACTACTATTACTACTCTTAGTACTAAATATGACAGATTGGAAAATCTAGTCATAAACATGCATCCCTTTCCTCAGTAGCCTAGATCCAACTCTATCAAAAGAAAGTCATAAGTTAAAGTAACAGGAAAGGAACAGGGCATGTGTATTTCAAAGAAAAGATACAGTTACAATAAAGTAAGAAAGAGTTAATATAAACACAGATAATTTTGCATTATGTATTACACACCTACCAGTATATTTGTGCTATTGAGTCTTTTTGCACTGTGGCAAAAAGCAATAACCACAGAATCATCAAATCATTAAGGCTGAGAAAGATCTCTAAGATAATTGAGTCCAAATATTCAAATATTAAACCAGTACTTCTGTGTTCACCATTAACCATGCTCCTAAGTGTCACATCTACACATCTTTTAAATACCTCCAGGGACAGTGATTCAACCATTTTCCTGAGGAACCCATTCTGCTGTTTGACCATTGATTGTGGTGGCTAACAGCTGGCCTGGAGGCCTCACAGTTACAGATAACCCTAATTAGAGCTCGACCAGTCTAGGCCACTAGGGAACCAGTCTAGGCCGCTGGGGACACAGACGGATACTGGATAGTAAGCTGGGTTGCATCCAAATTCTGCCAATCAGGATCAACTGTAACCTCTCAAAAACTATATAAAGAGAACTGCCCTCAGTAAAGGTTGGCTATTGCCACATGAACCTCGAGTCTCGTGTTGCGTCCGTCTCTGCTGCGACAAGTGGTGATACCCGACGTGGTCAGCAGTGGCCACACTGTGTGGAGAGCAGGGAGACACAGCCCCAGTGCAGGAGGGCAGCCAGGGAGAGCTGCCAGCAGTGGGGATTGCTGCAAAGGTCCCAAATGTGTAAACAGAAAAACTCGCTGGGGTCATGGGGATGCAATTTTCCATTGAAGAAAACGCCGTGGTACAGGTATGGACCCTCCCTTTATGTGGACATAAAGGGGGATACAGTAGGTACACAAACAGGCTCTACAAGCCTTGTGGTTGTGGTGCAAGAGCCATGGACTGGACACA
The DNA here is from genome assembly GCA_013397555.1 of Urocynchramus pylzowi. Classification (NCBI taxonomy): domain Eukaryota; kingdom Metazoa; phylum Chordata; class Aves; order Passeriformes; family Fringillidae; genus Urocynchramus; species Urocynchramus pylzowi. The sequence continues at coordinate 809,269 of VZRH01005100.1, read as the reverse complement.
ACTGCAACACCTTTTCAGTGAAGGCATTTTTCCTATATCTAATCTAAACTTCCCCTGGCACAACTTGAGGCTGTTTTCTCTTGTCCCATTACTTGTTACATGGGAGAAGAGAGTGGACCCCCACCTGGCTACAGCCTCCTTTCTGGCAGTTTCCAAGAGCAATAAGTTCCACCTCAGCCTCATTTTGCATCCCCAGATCCATCACCTGCAACTCATAAAGCTAGTGGTCTGGTCCCTTCATCAGCTGTGTTGCCCTTCTCTGGGCTGTGTGTGACATTGCCATGTTCTGTCGTTACTGGATTGCTCAAAAATGTACCAGTACATCCCTGTTCTGAAGTAAGGGTAATCTATTACATTTAGACCACAGTGTTGATATAAAATAGAAATTTGAGGTGACATGGTCCAAATGCTGGTCTTTGAATCCAGGTCAGGTCCCAAAATATGTCTCCTGTGTCCATCCAAGAAGGCACAATGTGAATATAAGGACTTAAAGCACAGCACTGTGGCCATCTCCTGTCCTCTGATACCATGTCCTCTTGACTAATCTGGAAGCCAAGCTATAGTGTTGTGTCATGGATCAACCATGCCAGGATCCCTGCTGGAAGGTGTGTTATCTAGCCACAGCTACAGACAGATCCCCACTCTCTGTCTTGGTGCAGTACTTCCATGTGTTTTGGAAGCTGGATAAAGTGAACATAATTTCCAACACAGTTCAAAGGAACTAAAAGTCCTGTGAAATTTTATTTAGATAATTAGATGTTTCAAAAACTATCTAAATATGCTTAGATTAAGACATTAAGAGGCTTTACTTTATATGTCAACATAAAAAACCATTGATTTTAACCAGAGGAAAGCGAAAAGAATTTGTTCATCATTTTGTCACAGGTCAAGGGCCTTAGAATTCAATAAAAACAGATAGTTCTGATCTGTTTCATGTTAAAATCTTCAGAGATCTGAAAATATGGTTCATACAGAGTACTTTATTATGAGCTCTGAGTACTCCTCTGTCATTGGCAACTCTCTGTTGCTCTTCTTGAGGCAGAGATCACTGTCCAAAAGTATTCTAGTCCTTCCAAGAGTAGGGCACTTCACATTCCCATTAAAAATTCTTGATGAAGTGGAGAATTTAAATATGTTATTAACACTTTATGAATCAGATTAAGGAGTGGAGCTCTGCAGTCCCTTCCCTGTCATGGGAGCACTTTGTATTGATTCAGAAATTACTCCAAAATGAGCACGTTAATTTTCTTTCTATCAGTTTACCAAATACTTATACATCAGTCACAATTTGCAGGGGGAAGGTAAAGCAAAAATGCAACTTATGTTCTGATTTACTAGCATGCAGAAAGTGACTTCGGTGTCCAAAACTATGAAATGGGTAGAAAAAGAATTAGCAAGTATCATTAAAACTGCTTGCATCTTGGATCATAATGACTGATATAAAATAGAAGAAGTATATGAATACAATTTAAAGACATTTGTTATAATCCTAAGACATTTGTGAAATAGGTAAAGGATAAGTGAGGATTGCTTAACACGTGTGCCCTTTAGAATATAAATATATCTCTATGAACACATATAGAAGTAAAGAAACCTTTATAAGTGTGAAAAAATTGCTAGAAAACATATGCTATGTAGCAATAGGAAATTGTTAGATATCATGCACATGTAAAGGTAATAGAGACTTTTAAGTAGGCAGAACACAATTATTTGCTTTGGCGTTCAGCCAGCAGTTAGTTCCTTTGCTTTAAACCTAAATGAACATGTGTAGGGATGCCTGTGGGGTAAAAAAGTAAGCTATGCTGCAGGCTCAGTGCTAAGGCATATCACTTCCAGTAACCATAGATCAGGCAGATGGGTCGCATTGTACCATCTCTCTGAGCTCTGTCTAGATTTATTTTTAACTTGTTGCCAGCATTTTGCACCACTGGGTGCAGACAAAGGGGAAAAGGATCCTGACTATTAGTGCAGAGCATTTTTTCCTGGTGTGTATTTTGTAACTATCTTTGGTGACAAGTGATAGGCTGTAATCCAGGGCTTTGGTGGGGTGGACAGTCTTAAGAATAAAAAATTATTGTGAAATTTCACACTCGGCATTATGTTATTTCCAGGTTTTGATTCTGAGTCTTAAGAGATTGAGAAAAGATAGAGGGAAAGGATTGTATTGCAAAATGACAAGAATTAATTTGACATTGTAAAGAAAATTTTTTTTTCTTGGTTATGTTTTTCCACTGCACTTCCTCATTTTTGTAAAAAAAATGTTTCTTTTGCTTTTCAAATACATTTGGCTTGCATTTCAGATTTCACTGGGTGACATGGAAGGAAACAATACCAAGCATGCAATTTCATCAGGTCACATCTTGACCTTCACATTATGCATCCTTGGCAGTCAGCAATGTGTCATGATCCTTTCCCACCCTGACATCTGCTCTAACTTCAAAATGTGAAAGCCATCTCAGGCTTCTCAGAATTGTTCTACCTTCTCAGACAAACACTGTTGTATGTACTAGTATTTTCCATTTCCATGCTTACCACCATTTCCACAGAATTACATGAAAGTTGTGTCATTCTGTTAAGAAATCCTACTGGTTTGAAGTCTGTGGTCCCCTTAGCAAATGATGTATACCTCCATCTCTGGACACTTGACATAGTGTTAATAAGACAGTGTGTAATGACTCCTGTGCACAATGGTCTTATATCCCTCATATTATAATTATGCTGCCATTTGTCATGAGGCACAATAAATAAAAATATGTCTTACATATTTTCTGTAACTCTCCTTTCTTAATACACCTAGAGAGTATCTTTTTCAACATTCAGCCTCTGCTAATTTCTGTTCATTTGGGTATTTCCGGATCATGAGTTTTGCTCCCTGAGATTTAGAAAAACCCATGGCAAAGTTGTATTTTTCAGACTAATATTCCTCTTACCATTCTGTCTTCTTCAGGTCTGATCTCTGACTCTGAACTAAACCTTAAAACTCCTGGTCAATAAGTAAGTGGAAAATATTGGTTGGCAGGAGGAAGGGTAGTTTCCAGCAGCAGAACATGGGCACATGACATGTCTTGAAAGAAATGAGTCAGACTTTCCTGTCAGACAAGCTCCCAGGGCTCACCTCTTCCTTTCATATATTCATGCCTTATGACATGCTTCTGTCCTTGAAGCTCCACATAGTTGATAACTATGACAGGAGTTGCTTCCACCTGAGATATGCACAGAAAAGCTATTTTCTAATAAATATTGCTTCATCCTGCCATGAGCTCCTACTGCAGTGGATATTGTACAGCACCAGCCTTAGTGAACAAAGACATTGAAAACAAATTAGAGCTCACTTGTTATGGACTTCTGCAATTCCCTTTCCTCTGTGTTCAGTTGCTACTTTATATCTGCCCACTGGTTCTTAAGTGCAGTAAGAAATACTAAATCAAAATCATTATTTCTAGGTATGCCTACACCCACAAGGCCTTTTTGTTAGACATCATTTGTTAGCCAGCTTCAGGCAGAGCAGTGTTTGGCTACCTTTGAGCAACCTCTTTGGCTCTAAGCAGGATACCATTTGTACAGCTCTCAGATAATTATCCCATTTTTAGAGGAGATAAAATAGTTACATGCAAAACAGAGTGCTAATTTATTTACATTACAGTCCACAAGAACTTTGCTTTGCCTTCAAAAGAAACAGAATAATATCTATGCATCCCAGAGCAACACTTTATAAGAAGTTACAAACTTTTCCTGCTCCTTGAAAAAGGAAAAGGGAAAGGGAGAGGAAGACAAAAAGAGAGGAAAAAGAAGTGGTTTCCTAAATGGAACCCTTGGCTCTTGACACTGCCTTAGTGTTGCCTGGTAGTAGATAGGGGAACAATAAATAGATTTTGACTTTTCCAAGTTTTGTTGTGTCATTGATAAACTGACTGAGACAGCTATTGCTGGTCTAAGGAATATGTAGACTGTTACAAAATCCTTGTCCAGATTCCTCCTCTGGTCCATGGGGGTTGGCTCAGGACTTCAAAAGCTACATATGCAAAAGCCATTGTTGTTTTGGCATCTTGCATTGTTTTCCTACTTAGTGCTGAATTTTCAGAAATAAAGGATTAAAGATTAGGAACAAAGCTCAGGAAAAATGGATTGTACAGATGACAGGGATTGCAAATCATGTCAGTGTGTGCCAGAAAGCTCCTTACAGCTCTCACATAAGCCAGAGATGCAGCCTGAATCTCCAGGAAGCAAACATTCCCTGCCACAATTTTAAAAAGAGGCACTTACCAAGCCTATGTATTGTTCAGGCACTACAAATACTTCTATTTTTTTCTTGATTTCTAGAAAGATATTTTGCTCATGCTATATTAGAATGACAATGACATCTAAGTCAAGGCTAAACCCACAGCAGAGTGATGAGCATCCTGTCTGAACGTGGTGTACAAGCACAGCCATAGCACAAAGCACCATTTTATCTTTGTACGTCCCCTGGATGTTTGCTCTAATCCTCCAGCAATGCTACATACAACATAAAAAAAAAAAAAAAAAGAAAAAAATTAAATACTTTCTTGTATGTATTGTACATTTTCTACATGTACGTGCAAGGAAGCAGGCACCAGACATTGAATAGATGGTTTGATATTTAATCAGAATACAGCTATGTAGATATTTTCTTGGTCTGTCTCTGGATTTTTCATTAAAAATACGTGGTTAACAGCAGCCAACCTGATTTGCATGTGTGTGTGTGTGTCTGATTTGTTCACCGCTATGCCTCCTGTGTCCTACATCTTAATCACATCCAGGCACCCGCCCCATTACATTACCAGAAGGGAAGTGATGGACATCCCTTGACTCTCTTCATGACCCTCTGATAATCCTGTTTCACACACAGGCTCCCTGCTGTATGAAACACAAAAGCTGCCACTGTAGTTCTTTACTTCCAGTCGATATTCTGACAGACTTGATCTAGCAAATTAGTATGCCGTGGTAGGGGCACGACAAAAGACCCTTTTGACACACTCTGAATCGATACAAAGGCCAACAGAGAGCCATTTCACCGTAGTTCTGTTATTTTTCCCCTTTTGATGACCCTTCTTCTTCTTCTTTTTTTTTAGCTTGTATGACCTTGTCAGATTTAAAAACATAATGTTAGAAAAGTCATCCTTGGACAGGAGAAGAAAAATCTAAACATGCAGAAATGCAAGAATACCAACGTAAAATTACAATACAGCTGGATCACAGGAATACAGATTTTCTTGTGTGAATTTGTCCTTCAAACTGCTGAAATCCCTACATGAGTCCAACGTCAGAGTACAGAATTAAACACTGTTCTAGCCATGAATGCTGTGTTACATCTGTTTATTCTTTCTTTTTTATAAAAAGATGAAACTGTTCAGCATATTAAAAATGTATGTCTTAGTTCTATTTCTTGGCATGAAGAATCTTGCAGCAGCATCAAGTATTTTACAAGATTGTAGTCACATTTACTTAATTTCTAAGGGCTTATGCTGGGAAATTTAAGTGAATTTATGCTGATATTTATCATATGATACAAAGAATAATACATTGCTATAAAAAAAAAAATTATTAAGAGCAGCTTAATCTGCACCTGAAAGTTTATCTGCAGGAATTTCACTTGTTCAAAATTATTATGTATATATAGAGATACTACAGACTTAATTGAATTGCATTTGTAAACAATATTTCTGAATGTATTTGTCTACCTCTGCAAGAATTTATTTCAGAGTCACTGTAATTTTAAATTTACACCTTTTAATTTTATACCTTTACCAATATAATTTCTTTTATTCTGGCAAAATCTGTGTAACAGATTTACATTTCAGTGTTTAGGAAGCATACATGAATGAGGATGACAACTATTTATCTCATAATTGATACTTATGTGTTACTATATCCAGCTACATGTAGACACTATAACTTTCCCTTATCATAGTTTTAAAGATGTAATTATGTCATAATAAGGCCTAATTCTTGTAATTTGCATGCTTTTTTATTGTTCTGAATGTATGATGTCTCCTCTTTAATGAAAAATAAGCACTCAGATAATCAATTTTTTCTTTCTCATAGGAAAAAACCTGAAAACTCCTACTCAAACTCTCGTCTTAAACCTAATCTTTGAATTTTAAGTTTTCAAGCTGAAAGCAAACTTAAGTCAATAAAAAATGAGACATTCCCAGCTTCAGAAAGCACTTTGCTGTAACTCACAAAGAAGCATTTTCCAAAAATACAGGTGCACAAATTACTTGTGGTATTTGCTGTACAGTATGTACATTTGACCTCTGCTGCACTCCAGCATTTTTCAACACATAAACCTTGTTCTCTCAAATAGAACTACTATATAAACACAAGGGATAAAGCATATTGTGTAAGAAATTCAGGCCACTTCAGACAACTCAGCTTGATAACAGAGGCAAAATTACACTAGCTGTTCCAATTCCTCTAGCAGTTTTATCTAGCCCAAGATTACCAGACTCAATCCCCTTTTGCAAAGCCCACAAAGCACAGGGTGACACACTGGGTGAAATACCTGTGGCCCACAAAAAACTTTTACCTTTTACACCAGCTGTGATTCACACTGAGAGAACATTGGGAAACATGTCACATGTTTTCCACCGAGACAGAGAACTCTGTCCCAAGATAAATATAATACAAGTTTGTATGAAGCAAGAACTACCCTTAATCTTATCATAGTATGCATATGCACGTGATCTTTATGAAGGTCATGTTTACAGAGCAATAGGTTGCATTATTACTCCAAGGAATTAAGACTGTTACTATGTACAGCTCTTCTCTGACATGTATTAATATTCTTCCTTCTAGGGAAAAAAGCCTACAGTGTATGGCAATTATTTTAAAAGAGTTTAGGCTAACAGGCTGCAGCATAACTTAATATTGGGAGCAGAAATGGATGTACCTTGCCAATAGGATCCTCTTTTATATGATTAAGGTGTTTCATCTCTTCCCCCATTTGACAGTCAACAAAAACAAATACAACAATCCTCCAGTTTGGTATATAAAATGCTACATGGCAAGCATGTGTCTTAAATAAAACCTCTACTGGTAAAAATTAATAATTAATTTTAGTAATTTTGGTTTGAGATGTGACTGCATCTCACTCTGAGACTCACGACATGACATGTTCAGTACTTGAGGCTGCAAGAGTCTGGAAGGACAGAAGGATGAGTAACAAAAGGGTGAGAGTTTTTCCCTGGTATCCCTTCTTTCTAGTCACACACTCTAGTGCTCTTTTCACTGCATGAAGCTGATAAAGGACTGGCTACCACTTCTCCTTTGCTGACTGGTTAACCATCTTCCTCAAAATTTGCCTCCAGTGGGGTATGTTCCCAGGGAAATTGGTTCTATCTTGGTATCTAGATTTGTTCCAAAATATTCCATTAGAGATCATTATTTCTCACTGTAACTGGTGTTAACCTGTACTCCTAGTATCCTAAAACTATATGGCTACTAGGACATTGCCTGATATTTGTCCTATGCTTGTGCATCCTCCTGAGCTCACCCTGCTCCAGAACACTAAAGCCTGGACACTTTTTTTAAACTGTGAATTTATACAGTAAAAATACCCTTTAGCTCTTTCTTTGGTAAATCATATCATTCCAAACTCTGCCTCCTCCTTCAGACAGGACAGTGTGATGTCTTCTGTCTGTGAGGTGGGACTAAATACCCAATCATCCAGAAGACTAAGCCAAGATACAGAGGTGTGTGTTCTTCCTGGTAAATCAAGTCAGCTGGGTGCAAAAGGAGAAGCAATCTTGCATTTTCCAACAAACTTTTAGGAGAAAAATAATGCAATAATGCAAAGAGACAACATCAGGCTCTGGAGGAAGAGGTGATGTCTTTACTAAGACTAAATCAAATTGTTTTAAAGATTATGTTTGGTGTTTCTGTTTGTGGTAAATATTTTATATGCGGTGTGTGCAAATTGATTAATGCATATTCCTTCTTTTTTTTTAAAATGATTTAAATTCTTCATAAATTCCATAAAGTAGCTAGATGTGTTCAACAAAGAAGTATACAGCAACACTCTTAGCTTAAAAACATCCAGAACCTTTTTCTGAAACTAATACCAGCTGATGTGGAATAGAAAATCAAAGGTTCAATCTCCTGTTCACCAGAATAGAAATGTAACATCCATACTGGTTTTGGGAAAGTTGTGTGGCCATTGTCTCTGTGTCAGGGAATTGTTGGGCTTGTTGCCATAAGCCATGAGAGGGACCCTTGAAACACGTTGCTAGCACAGGTACTGCTGGATTCCTGTGCCTGTGAGTACTCTTAGGCGCTGTTTAATGGCATAGATATCAACTTCTGCTCCTATAACTCAACTGATCCTCGTCTTTTCCACTTCACATAATACTTCCCAGGTGGCTCTCAGTGTCTACTCTTCCATGTTTCAGAATAAAAAAGAGGAAATCTGGATGGTTAAAAATGCATCTGTAGGTTTTACTGTGATTTAACAGGAGTTTCACTTCTCAGCAGCTCCACTCACTTCAGGACAGTCAGTTTTAATTTGTGTTCACTTGAAATCAGAATCTGCCCACTATGCATTGACTAAAACTACCATGTGGACATCAATTTTTAACTTCTGCCAAGCAAACGTAGACACTATTTTGGGGTTTTTCTTCTCTTGGAAGAGTCATTGACCTCAGAGAGTGCTTCATCAAAGTAAAGACAGAAGGATTCAATGCAGGAAACGTGAAATCTTTTATTTCATATACTAGATAAAGGCAATATGTATTTTGTCACCAATATATGTATTTTGAAATTGGTATTAGTTCTTTGTGCTTACTGATTGCCTCACCTACTATATATTAGTACAGTTGCCCATCTGTATATTTATATTGCGTTCCTATTTACTGCTTCTAAGCACATCACAGTTCACCTTCAGCATCGTGCCTGCAAAGGGGGAAGAGAAATCACTCCAGCTTAAATCTTTCACTTCTTGCAAGAGTTTTTCCTACAGCTTCAGTAAATGAATCATGATGTTTGTTTTATTCTAATCCAAGAATCTCAAGCAACTGACACAGTGTGTAGCCAACTAAATGTCAGCCTCTATTAATAGGAACATGTAAACATAATCCAATATTTAAAAAACAAACACTCAAGAACTGGTGTCTTGCTGTACCTCTAAAATCAGCTCCTCAGCTGGCATGAATCCGCATGGCGGAAGCACTAAACTCTGGTGCATTATGTGTCTGTCTACGAGGATGGCAAAATTCAATTTTCTAATTGACAGTAGACCCAGTGTGCTTCACTAGAGCATGCAGATGAAAGCCTCAGGCTGGACAGATGAAAGCAGGAAGATGTACGGTCAAAGCATCTTAAAAAAGATAGTGTTTAGTCCCTTCTGCCAATCACTGCGTGCGAGATTTAGGTAAAATGAAAGGATGGAGTAGAATGATGTATAGCAAGGAAAGGAAAGGAAACAGGGGTGATTTCTTTAGTTTACTCAAGGACTCTTGGATGTTTTTTCATCACTTATGCTTCAGTTGCATCCTTGCCATTACCTACTTGTATCACAATAGTCTGGATATTGGTTGCAAGACTACGTTTCTGACATTATTGCTCTACCCTATAACAAAATGATAAAATCTCTTCCATTCTAGAGAAATGGTTGAGTTCCACCAAGAAACATCTGGAGTCAACATGCAATTTTTTCCCCTACATTTAATAAACCCCATACCATTTGCCTGGCTGAATTTGCACTGATTTATACTGTCCCTGTGCCAAGCATCCCATCAGACTCTTCTCACCACTGAATGGCCACAGGTAATAGCATTTGAAGGGGACATCAATAAAAAACTTTCTGTGAACAAAGTTTGGGAAGAAAATTGCAAAACTGAAGATAAATGTAAAGAAAGGAAGAAGACTTCAGGTAAGCCTGTCTGGTCAAATTAAATATTTTTTTTAAGGATGAAATGAAAAAAATATCCTTCTCCCTTTACAAAATCTTCCTCTCAATTTCTGTCAAACTCTGTCTGCACTCTACTCTCCCTTCAACAAAGTGAAAACAAATATTCAACAGGCTTCACGTTCATTATATCTTAAAGAGTAATAAGAGAGACAGAAATCAAAGATTTGTTTTCATGCCCTCAAAAACAGATGAGAAAAAAAAAAAACAACCTTGAGCCAGTTTTCAGGAAAAATAAACAAATCAACGTTACTTGCAGGTCACCTTTGAAACTTCAGGCTGCCTTTTGTACTGAATTGTTCTTATATTTGCTTACTAATCTCCTCACATATTGCAGATTTCACAAGTGACTTGTGATGCTGAATTGCTATAGCTATTTGTACATTTCCCATGTTATTCATTGTTTGCCCGTTTGCTTTACCCAAATTGGAGAGAATGCACTTTTAAAGTAGCTGTCAAAGTGTGACTCATCTGGAAAGTCAGTAATTACTTTTCATAAAGTAATATGCCAGAACACACAGAACTCATAAGAATTGTACAAGGTATTGGGATACATGAACACAGATTTCTACCTACCATTTTCACAGTTGAAATAATCGTAAAAACCCCTTTAAAACATTGAACCAAATGCATAAATTCACCCCTTAAGTGCAAAAGGAAAAATAAATTTTTCAGAATATATATATATATATATATATATATATATATATTTAAAAAGGGCTTTCAAGGAAATATTGAAGCAAAAAACCCTACACTTTTGAGAATATTTTGAAGTGTATAATACTAAAATAGTTTCCTAAACCTTTCTCTCCTTTAGTTTCAGAATTGAAACTAAACTGTATTAGAAAAATAACTGCTTGTTTCTGTTATTAAGACAAATATCAGAATAATTTGGATAGTGATAGCATCGAGAACAGAGAATTAATAGTTTTAGTCCTAATCTTTCATCTAAAGCATTCACAGTTTCCATTTATAACACCTTCTTAGCTCTACAGTTCAGCCGTAGACCACAATGCACTAGAGCACCTATCACTGGGGAGCTACACAGCCTTGTTTCCAAGAGGAAATAACAACTATATGAGTCTTTTCTTCTCCTCTGTGCCCTTAAACACAACTTTAGAATAGGGGTGGTAACCCATTCCCATATGACAACCCATTACCATAGTTGGTTTTACAAATAAATAGCAAATAAAATACTTGTGGTTACTCTCTAAGAAAAAATGAATAGTTTCATTAATACTTGACCCAAAAACCAAACAAATAACATTTTGCCTCAATGGACTGGCAATGGCAAAGTGGACCTGTTCAGTTACGCTTTTGTTGTGACACGTAATAGGCATCACAGGGGGAAGTGTTAATGGGTATTTAAGGGGACATGACAACCCCATTAGCTTCCCTGATAAATCTGCCCTGGAGTAAATGACTATCCTTGCCATGGAGACTTCCTTGCTGAGAACAACAGCAGAAGAGAAGAAAAAAGAAAGTTGTGAAGAGGGACAGTATCAGTGAAGGTTATGATAAATCAGAGATTCTGATTGCAAAATGGGGGAAGCCCACTGGAAATTAGCAGCTTTTAATTCTTTACCTTTTAAACTGAACTGAAAGATTCTGGCAGTGAAATGGTGCAAACTTCTCATCAGTTATGTGAGCATGATTTTCCTCTTTGAAATTTTTCTAAAACAGTATCTCTTTTGATAATATTCTTAAGCATGCAAGATTGAAAATTTGTAGAATACAACAAATGGCCAAGTACTTTCCAAATTCTTAATTTTCTTTCATTCATCTCCACTATGCTAAATATTTTTAAATGTCATTGTATTTGTTTGTATAATTATACAGTTTTTATTTCCCAGAAGATGATTTTCGATGCCTATGGGCAGTTTTTCTGTTCATTTATCTACACGTATGCTTCTGATCTTTAAATCTCTGCCTATCACTTGCCTATATTGCTTCTTTTCTTCTTCCTCTCTGTCCTTGAGCAATCAGGTCAATAGCTACAGCCAAACTTGGCAGCTGTTAGAGCAAGATGTCAAATGTTGAAATATATATTCTTCCTGCAATGGCATCATGGCCTGTGGCTAGTCCTTTGTGTGGATTCACTGCCAGCAATGTGGCTGTGTTCAGTGCTGACTGCTCGCGGGTGTAGAACTGCCTGTAGGGTTATATCAAAGTCATACTGTTATGTAGCTGACTATGTGGCTTTCACTCCTTAGATGGCATAATTTTCTGGCACTGATTTAGCTGCATGATATTTTCTTGCATCTATTTTTATGCTGTGTGCCAAACCATCTCACAATCACATCAACGTATCTCTTTGAATTAGTCTTGCATTATTACATTCCCTTCTAGTACAGAAAATGTTATAAAACCTGGAATTATATAAATAAAACTAGGGCAATAAAGAAGCATTTTTAAAATCTTATTAAAAAAAAAATGAATATGTGTACTTCTGAGCTTTAGCCACTGTCTTCAGACAGATTCCCATTCCTTTCATTCAGGTATTTTTGACTTTGATGTATAATTAAGCAGCCAATATTGCTTGCTTTAGTCATGCAAAAATGATTTATCCAACCAGATTTCTGAACTAAGGTGCACAAAGTCTAAACCTCATTTGTTAAACTTCTAGGAGCAAAATTATGTTTGAAGTGCCATAAATACCTCTGGAAGCATATTAATCATTATTGGCAATAATCTTCATGGAAGGCATTGAAATTTTAACTAAAATCTACTTCATTTTTTTCGCAGAACCTGAAAAATTATCACATTTGTTTCACTCAAAATATTTCAGCCAAGATGTAAATACTAACAGGGCAACAGTTTGTCTGAATTGTGTTCAGAAAAATTTTTCTTTGGAAATGTCTTTGTGCCTGGGATCTATTTGCTGCCTGAAAACATCAAAGAGCTCGGTCAGAGATTCAGAAGAAGAGCAGTCACATGGTACAGACTATAGCTGAGGCACTTGAAGTGCACTAGAGACAGAAGGTGACACTTCTAAAGTAGAAAAAAAATACAGGAGATCTGTTAGTGTGTCCAAAGATTTTTTTTCATTGGTGTCATGCTTGGTAGACATGCATGAGCATAAGTACAGTATCTTGTGTGTAGACCCCAAACTAATTTTGAGAAACTTACATTGTCCTTATGTTCTGATACTAGAGTTTGTTGCTTATCAAGACAAAGGTTTTAAGGAAAAAAATGAAACAACATTTTCCTCTTTAAGGAACACTTGAAAAATCTGGTGTTAGGATCTATATCAATAGGGCATACAGTTAATGCCATAGACCATACACTGACAGAGCATGACGTGGTCTAGATTGGGTGATATAAACAACTCTATAGGTCCCAGGGCTGAAGTTTCTTCAGAAAAATACATCTTCATGGAAATTAACACTTGAGAGGAATGCAACGTAAGCTAAATAATAGTCTGAAATATTAACCATGGTAAGAGGTGAGCTAGAGAGCTGGCTAGCATACTTCAGTCCTCTTACAAAAATTTCTTTCTTAAAAATTATTTTCTTGGAAAAAAATGTCAGCATGCCAAACAGTTCTCAGTCATGAGACTGTTGGTCACCTCAGAAAGATTTGTTATAACATAGGAATTGGATGCATGAATACAGATTATAAATCCAAACCCCAGTGTACAACTTTTAGACAGAATTTCTGTAGGTAAACCCTTTCTTCAACATCAGATCTGAAATTACAGCTCTGAAAATGAAATCTGTCTGTAGATATCTGTTCACTCATTGTTCTCTTGGGAAAGAAGTTTTCAAAAACTGAATGGGGAATGTACAGCCAGCAGCACTCTTCCTTCCCACGGAGCAGGTGTCCATCTTCTGGATACACCAGGCACAGAGGTTTAGCCTTGCATCCTCTTGCCTCTTATTATGTCCATATCTCTTACAGGCCACAAACTACTAGGGAAAAAGGAAGGCTCAATGAAATACTCAGTTATTGTATTTGGAAAAACTTAATTTATGTGGACAGACATCACTAGGAAATATAATCAGAAAGATAAATCAGTAAAAAGAAAGATTGTCAAGTTTGCTTCTACTTTGGTAAAATGCAGCGTGTAGAACATAATTTTTATTATTCAGACATTTTCATCCATTTCAGTAATTAGAACCAATGAGAAGCTTTGATGCAGAAAGTTGCATTATATTCTGCCCCACTCTAGTAAGTACAGTCACGTATTCTGTGAATCCTGGTGTATGTACTCCACAATGTGTCACAAAACTAGAGCATGCATTTTTCTTAATTATTTATACATATATTTGGTTCTGCTCTGAACTATCAGCGTTTCCCCTATGGGCAATTCCACTCAGTCAAAATTTGGCCCATTGTTCCTTTGTTCTTTTAGAGGTCTGTGTGTATCTGTATGCTGAACTTTATGCACCCAATTTATAGGGGCAACAGAGAAAAAAAAAATCCAACAAATTCACTATTAATCTATTCATTTAACATCTACACGAACTTTAAAACTGCTGAAATCACCTAATAATCAACAAATAAAATGCAAAATATGCCAGAGAACTATTATATTCTCTTCTAGAAGCAAAAAATAGCATGGGCATTTTTATATTTCATCTCAGAATGGGATCTGACCTAGATTTAAACTCTTATCTCCAGAGATGAAAGATCTCTACATTAATCTACTGTTGCTTGAACATGTGGCTTTACATATATCAAGAGGGGGGCAGCTCATGAAGTTGAACTTCAGCTGCTTATCTTTTGTTCTTCACTAGAGCAGGGCAGTGAAATGATCCCTCTCCTTTCTCGTCCCCTCCCCCAAAACAGGAAAAGAAAAAGAAAAAAGCTTTAATCCTCTCTGGGACAAATTTCCCTAATATTCAATAATCACTCCCTGTCTCCTTCCCTGTGGGAGACGTCTGGTAGCATCTGTGCCAGCATATGTTAGACATCTCTGAGTGGGTCACTACCTCATTTTGTCACCGACTCCTCTATCACCTAGAGAGACAGCAACATCCCTCCACAACACAGTACTCCACAAGACACAGCACTGTCATGTCTCTCTCAATAAACTTGGTTCAGTACACTTTAGCCCATTCTCTGTACACTTTAACCCACTAACTGTGGTTAACCCACTCTTAACTGAATCCTTTTCATGGTGGCATTAATATGAGTGAAAGGAGCATTATCATGTGCATTGCTTTAAAATGAGCCCTCTGATGCTAATTTCAGACCTGTACCTGAGAGGACAGGAAAGAAAAAAATAGGTCCTTATAGGTCACCTAATATGCTTTAAATGCTTTGAATAATACATACGTAATTTGCAAATAGGTGATATTTCAAATCTCGCTTGTGAATCATTTCTATGGCAATAGATTTTATTAATGGCTGTGAAAAAGTCTGCTTTTTCTTTCCTTAATTCAACAAAATTAGACTGAAACATCTGGCTGCATTAGCTCTCAGAAGTTGTCTGTGTGTTGCTTTTCTTTTTCAGTTTGTGGTGCAATGATGTATTGTAGGACTGTTTTCAGCAGAGGTGCCATTTCTGAAGTGTGCACTGAGGTTGTTTCCAAGCTAATGACTCTTACATCTGCTCTTCATTTCAGCCCTGCCTCTATTTTTTTCTGTAATCGTGGCTGATCCTCAGAAAGTTTCCAAGATAATTTTCTGGAATCTAAACTAAAAATAATAAATAAACCCATTTTTAAAGCCTCAAAATAGTCAACCTGTTGCTAGGATTAATTTCTCATTATTTCTGATATTTAACTGAGGCAGGACAGGAAAACCTGAAGTATGTTGTCTGATAATATGGTATAGCAGAATGGGGTTTTTTTCCCCACTGATTTCGTTTTCAAAGGCCTAAAAACTAAAGAGTGAAGAGCCTGTTAAACTTTTATGAAAGTCAGTTTAATTTTCTGTGCACTTAAATCATAGCTAAAACAATACTAAATCACTTTTGAAGTGTTATCCTCCAGGTTTAGATCCTGATTCAAAGTGATGCGAAGCAAATAGGTGTATCTTGATCCTCTAATTTTTAAGTATCTCTAAGTTAATTTAAAATTTTGCTTTTCACACTTGTTAGAAAAAATGTCATATAACTGAACAAGGAATTCAACAGTCAGTTCAGCTTTGTCATACATAATATTGAAAAGGCTTTCTCCAGGCTGGTTTACCTAGAACTGTAATATTATATAAAATGGGGGTTTCTAGACCTTGAAGTATAATTTCCTAATTACAAAAATGAAACTAAATACATCTCCTCTGAAGCCATACCATATGTTGCTAAAGTTCCATCCGCTTCATATATCATTGGTGCCTCTGCACAAGAGCTAGCCCTTCTCTGTCATTTGAGCAAATTATCTGGCAGATAAAGAAATGGTGATCTGGAGAACTCAGCTCTTTTCTACACAATGATGCAGTATGAAAGGCCAATCAAATTTTTTTAATCATAAAAACTCCTCTGATGTACTTATGGACATGATAATTAGCAAGACATTCTTGAAGTGCATTATGTTTACTTTATCGGATATAAACGTAATCAATCATTATCATAAGAAGGGGGGCATTGTAACACTTTCTTCCCCTCATAAATCTCCAGATTACTAAATCTGTATTAGGATACTAGACATGACAATTTCATGCATTATTTTTTAACAGAATAGTTTCTACAAGATGACAAAAAGTGGAACGGAAAGATTGCGCTCAGGTACTAAGGTATGAGTTCAGATTTATAGGAGGACAGTTGTGAACAGATTATGGCCCCAAGTGTTTTAAATATATAATCCTTGTTAAGATTCAGGCACTGAACTAGAGCTGAGCTCATGGGTGCCAGACTACTGCTGATTTTAGAAACCTGTGACAATAAGGGTTAATACTGGAAAACCTGATAGACCTGTACGTGTAGTAGCAGCACGAACAGTGCTGCTGTAATTGCATTTTCTTTCTTTCCTGTTAGACAGAAAATAATCAATATCCAAGGAGAAGCTGAATAAGAAATTTTCAATGATTTGTAGTGCTGTTCAACAGGGATATGAGCTTTTTGACTCTTAAGTCAATTGTCTGCCTCAAAATTATTTCTGAACTATTTTCTGAAGTGTGCATTAAAATTTGCCTGAGAAGGTATTGTGAAGCAAATGATATTTCATGGTGTTTTCAGGAACATGTTTGAATAATCATGCTGAATTTCTTTTTGCTACTGAGTACCTTAATAAAGAATCAATACTGCAGCAGGCCTCAGAGGAGTGAATCTTCACATAGTCTTTTGCTTGGTTCAGCTGACACTGAGAATATCATGTAAAGATGTGCACAAGCATTGTCAGCCAGCTTGTCCTCTCACTGATTAGACCTAGGGACATATTTGATTACAGAATAGATGGGCAACATGCTTTGCCACCCCTTCTCAATATAATTTGCAATTTTGCTACACTGTAGAATGTGACTGACAAGTTATTAGGGTTTTGCATTTGAAGGACAAAGTATGAGATGAAACAAAATAAAAAACTAGAGAAGAATGAAATGCCAGAGAATAATATCCTCTTATCTTTACAATTGTAGAGTACTGTGGTTGCAATCATGTCTGACGAGAACAGGTTTTGAGTGAAGACATGTTCTGACTGTTGTCACAAATATTGGAATTGCCATCTATCTATAAGATTTTGTTTATCTCTGTGCCCTGCCCTTGCAGAAGTCCATACAAACTCCTCAGCTAGAGTACTTGATGATAAATTATTGAAAGTTAATTTGTATAGTTTTAGCTGCACCTTGTCTACTCTACTTTTACAAGCCTTAAATTGAATATTTGTCCACACATATTTATAGCCTAAGAGAGTTGTGTGATCTAAAGGATTAATCAGATAGCAGATGAAGGAGTATCAGTATGTGAAATAAAACAGAAAAACTTTTCATTTTATTACTCTTTAAAAGATCCTCCTTTTTTTTTTTTTTCCATGATTGGACATACAGTAGAATGTAGTTCACAACAGGAAAAACAATTTGAGAACAGTATCTCACCAACATGGAGATGAAATGAATAATTTCCCAGCACCTTCCTGTGTTGAATTGCAGAATTGTGTAAATACTCATGTAGGAGTATAAAAGCCTGCATGCATCAAAAAATATATTAAGATTTTTCATTGAATTTTCCACTAGTAGCAGATCACATAATATTCAAGGTTTACCTAATAGAGAATTTTCTTTTTCTTCTTTGTTAGAAAATTCTGTATAGTGAGCACTTTTTTTTTGTCTCATCTTTCAGTGCTTTCTTCAAAAATAAAATCAGTTTTCACATATGAAAAAAGAAATATTACTGATTTTCATATTGAATTTCTATTAACAACAGGAGTATTCTCTTGGTCATAAATATATTTTCATGATCTATCTGGGCCTTCCAAACTATTTTTTTTTACTTGAAGCAAAAATTAGCTTATAAAGATGTATTGTTTAGTTTAGATGTTAAAGAAAGGGATGACTGCCATGGCATATCTGATACTGTAGTTGTAGATTTCGACATAATACCTATGTAATATGCTTCATTTTCAAGATGCTGCTTTAGAGCTATATAGCTGCAAATAGCTGAGAAGTAGAAAATGAAGAAGATTCTCATTCCTCACAAGTTTTTTATTGAATAACCTACTAAGTGAAGAAAAATATAGAGAGTTACATTGAATATTCATTATATCTGCAAACAATAAAGTTTTGCTTTTTTGTTTTTTTTTCCCTGAAGAAAATAGTTTTTGAAGTTGCAACCCTTATCATATACTCCAGAAGAGTTTAGAATTTAATTTCCCATCCACCTCCCACCTGGAAGAAATATTTTGCTTCTTTTGATTTGTAGTCAAAGTTCAAAGAGTCAGAGTAACCACTTACACAGATCACTTTAGAATTGAGGCCTGAGGAAAAAAAGAAAAAGATTTGTTAATTTAGTACATAACTTTCAAAAGGAGATTAATACTTACACTAAAATATATTTTTTTATAGCACATTAGTCATAATATTGGACAACTGCATTTCTGTCATGTAAGTGAACATTTAAATGTTTTCATCAAAAAAGGAAAATGTAAAGAAAATATGAAAGTCACAGTATATAAACCCATGGTCCCAAATGTCATCAGAGGGGGATGTCTTCCCACTGAAATCTGTATGAAGGGTCACTTGAATTTAGAGTTAAATGATGTCTACAATGCACAGGATACAACTGCGAGACAAATGGTTGATGTGGACTGGAGGCAGTGAAAGGTGGCTGTGCAGTAGCAAAGGCTACTGCCAGTGCTTGCCACCTCCTGCTTTCCCAGGAATCTTGCTGCTGAGTCATCCTTGCACCCCCCCTATTTCACCTCCCACCACCCACTGCTGCTCACATCCTTACTCTCTCTCTTAGCCCCAGCTCAGCTCCCACACTCGCCACTCCAGCCAAAGGCTAGGTTGCTGTTCTCTCTACAAATAGGCAGTTGGTGACAGCAGCCTGTGCCACATCCCTACAGCCCCTTTAAAGCACCATAACATTGCCAAATGCAGAACCCTGCTGTTTTCATGGCAGGGTCAGCAGAGCTCTACACCACCTGCATGTCTCCTGCTGCAGCTCGTACTCTGCCTGTGGTAACTACAGAGCTCTGCAAGACTCCATCCCATAAAGGGCCATAAATCTCTGTAAAGTCTAGGGATTCAGGCTAATAGTAATTAAAAAGATATGTCCATGTGCAGAAGAAGGTTCAGCTTTTAGACGTTTGAGGTCTGGCTTGATTTTAAGACTGTTTGAAAGCTAAAATTTGAGTGGAAGATCCCTGACACTAGGATGTAGCAATTTTTGATTACCTGTAAATTCCAACCATGAAACAATAAGGCTTTCAGCTTAGCAAATACTGAAAATTTACACTCTACTCACCAGCTTGGAAGTGCGTCATATTTTTCTGATTAAGGCCATGCTGTTTTGTCAGAGGTGGTTTTCCATTTCTGCTGTCACTCTTAAAACTTCACGGCAATGCTACATTGTGACTCAAGATGACTGATCTGAGAACTAAGAGCAGACCTTATTACAAAAAAATATTTCCAAAGAATATTGATTGACCCTAAAACTCTCGCAATAAGAGAAAGATACTTTTTAGAAGCCATATAACTCAGCAAAGAAAGATAGTTTCTTCCATTCAGTGAATCCAGAGATTATGGATATTGTTTTCCAGCCAAGTTTGTGGCATTGCACTCTCATGTGCCTCACAGTTCTTCTCTGTGTATAAGTGTATAAATATATGTGAGTTCATATACAGTTCTAGGTGTTACATGCCTTTTTTCTTCCTCATTATAATATCTTTGCTCATATATTTTCACCTAGGCCACTTCAATTTCTCCACTTGTGGCTGAAACAAAGAGTTTTCTCAGGAATTTCAGTAAGTGATTGCAAGTTTACTATCATGTTCAGTTTCTACTTGGGTGCATGCAGAACCTCCATGCAACATGAAAGGTAACATGCAACAGTAAAGACACTCTAACCCTGGGTATGCATCCTACAATGGTACCTTGTAAGCCACGATCATAACCTGGTTAGCAGAAACACCCAGAAGATTGAGAAATGCTCAACAAAAATTGTCATTAGTGCCTGCCTTCAGAATAACTTTTGTTTTCTCAAATATGAAACACCACAAAACAGAACAAAACACAAACAAGACTAATTCTGCAAACTCACCACGCAAGATCCTTCTGGTTAAATGGTTCAATATGACACTTCAGTGTTCAGTGTTCAGCTTCACTTCAGTGTTATTGACAAAACAGTGCATTCATCAATAAATATGTCATCTCCTGTGCTTTGTGATTCTACTTTGCCTGTAAACATTCAGTCTCCTGGATGAACATATCTACTGAGGGACTGCATTAATGTTCTACATTCAGAAGATAATCATTAATCATAGCCCAGAAACTTTGCTTAGAAATATATAATCTCTTAAGACTAATACTAAGTGAAGCTTTAAAAGTTAGGTTGACAGATGTCATTAAATCATACTCATTAAAATTATACTGCCATTATTTCTTTAATGTCTTTATTTATAATTAATGTCACAAGATGCAAGCCAGAGGAGTCACCATTTTTTCTATCATATTTTCCCACTCTGAAAAACCCCCAAATGTGAAGAAGGTGGAGGGGCAAAATACTTCTAAAAATGCACTGGGGGTATTTTTCTTTGTTTTCTTCATTTGCACACAGGTTCTGCAGTGGGACATGAAATGCTAATGTTTCATCAAATTTCTTCATCAGGAGAAGTAAGTTTGAAGGCAGAAGCTGAGAAATTAGAGGTTTGCAGTGTAATGGAGTCTTGTCAAGGGTATGGTTTTTATGGAAGACACTTAAAATACAGAGCTGGCAGCGGTGACAAAGCAAAGCTTAAGTTCAAACTGGATCTTGTATTTCATATGCAAACTTCACATAATTCTTATTTTTGATTGGATCTCATTGATGGCAGAAGAGAGGATTTGGGAACTTCATTCTTCCAATTAGTAACTCCAATTACATAATAATATAACTCACTCTCAAATCCAGAGCTGGTATTTTCCTCATTTCTATGTAGCTAAGTTATATTCATATATTGGAAATCATGCATATAGTGAAGTTTATGCGGACTAAAACTAATTTTCAAAAACGTCTGACTCTTATGTAGCTTATTTTCATTAAAGCATGTACATCACTTTCTTATATAAAAATAAACTGACTTTGATAAATATCTTATTTGCCTTAGCTTTTGAAAAACACACAAATTATAATTTTGATAATTTTAGCAGGGTGGATATTATAATTACAGTTGCCTGATATATTGGATTTTCTCCCTCAGTTATCTAAATATATTTGCAAACACAAAGAAGTAGAAGAAAGAGAGACAGGGAGGGAGGGACAGAAAAATAGGGAACACATCTTACTTTCTCGATCAACATGTAGAAACTTGTCACTGCACAGTACTAAGTCAGCATAAGTCTGACCTTGTCTCTAACGTCAAAATTTGTCCCATCATTTTTCATAGCAAACAATTGGATTGACTAATGCACTTGTTGCTGGGACAACACTTTTATTTCTTTTGAAAGTATTCTTAATGGTGATGGAAGATGACATTGAGGCTTTATAGATGAATTTGAACTTCCTGGAAAAGGTGAATAAGAGCTGATCAGGGACATTTCATAAAATTACACAGATAATGGGTGAAAAATCTATTTTATCTTGCAGAGAAATTTTATTTTTGATATGACTGATTTGATGTCTGAGTAACTAGCAATTAGTAAAATCAAAGGTTCCCTGTAAAAAAAGAAGAAGGTTGAATTACAAAAATGGGAAACCATCATTATTTGCTAAAATAATGATGACTTAAAAACTGAACTCGTGATTTAAAGTAGAGTAGTCATATTTTGATATAGGTTTTGATTGGAAACAATTTTAAAAGACCCAAACTACTATGTCATTATGTTTTGAAAGTTTGATTTTTCTGTACTTTAAGACTCCTTTTCCTTCTCAGAAAATATTACAGTTTTAAAATGTGCACTGTCTGGACAGAATGAAAGAGTCTTAGAACAAAAGCCAACTAGGCACTTCTCTCAGAATTACATTACTAATCAGATGATAGTAATGAAGGACACTTCCATTTACACATTTGCACAGGTAGATTAAAGATGTAAAGACCATCTTTTTCACAAGTTACTAATATCCATTGAGCAGGTATGTAACTTGCAGTAGAAAACCAGCTGCCACAGAGTTATATCTCCTCTGATTATGCAACATGGTGGAAAGTACAGAAAGGCTGGAGGAAGACAATCTTGGCATTGTGAGGCTAAAGAGACGCAAGAAGCAGGCAATCACCATTTCATTCCCTTCAGACCCCAGAAAAAAAAAGCTGGTGCTATTGTTGGCATTGTGGTAACCAAGCATCGCTGGGAGAGCCATTCCACACCTTGGTCATTCAGTGGTGCCACTGGCAGTGTAGCAGGAGAATAGGGAATTGTGTACAAAACATGACGAAGAAGCTGCATACATTGGGCACACACAGACACGGGGGATGTGGGCAGGTGTGTGGCAGAGCAGGAAAGCAGATGAGCTGGGAAGAGGTTTACTCTTTGTGGCATTTCAACATTCATTCGTGCACTTTCAGTGAGGAAAGCAGTACTGACCACCCACTTTTTAAAACACAGTTACTTGTTTCACAACCCAGGATTTTGAATCCTGGAACTCCATTTTTCCTCAATCTTCTCTTCTGTTTTCCTTTTTGTGGCAAAAGACCTCATTTTGTTTAGTAAAAATGATTCTTTTAGAACAGCTTCATATCTTCTTTTTCAAGGAGGATTTGAAAATATAAGACTGGTATGATTCTGGAGGCAAAATTGCCAGGAACTACATGAGATAAAAGAAGCAATATCAATAAAAAGAGATGAAAGAAAGCAGAAAAATTTTCAGCTGGGGCAGAAACACAGGCCGGAGGCTGGGAGTGAAGAGAAAGAATTTTCTGTGCTGACATCTTCAAGGATTGGACCCAAACTTAGCCTACAGCATATCTTGTTGAAAAACTGACTTTATAAGTGGCGTTTGTAATTCTACCAGTTCCAGCAACTGCCTTAGGGTAATTTGAGCATTTCAGCTTCTGGAAAAATAGCTAACAAGATATAATATATATTTATTAGCATTCAAACACTGTAAATTGTTGATATTTCTACATATCAAGACAATTGTTAAAAGTGAAACAAGGCAGTCTTGTCTTACATTTGACAGTTTCAGCTACTGGCACACTAAGCTCTTGTTTGATAAGCTACACTCATTCCATACTTGTGTAATACCCTGGAAGAAATTAGGTTGCAATGAAGTCCATTTTTGTCACTGCATGTAGCAATGAATATCACACCCAGCAGGGTACAGTGGCACCTGGCTGTCCAGACCCAGTGTAGCACAAAGCCATCTGGGGGTAATTACAACAAGGTATTCTTTAAAGACCAGATGGGACCAAGGAACAGAAGCCCCTACCCCTCCCAGTCATTTACAACATAATTCCTTTCAATGATATACTTAATCCTCCCACCAGCTACGCTTTTCAGCTTGCTGTTGTCACTGTTCCTTTATGTTAATTCACTTGAGAGACACAGAAAGGGAGAGAGAGCGGAGAGCGAGCCACCGGTGCCTCAAGGGGCTAAAAGAAATTATTCATCCTTAAATTGTTTCCACTACACCAAGTACAGTAACAGTTGTTTTGTTGGGTTTTTTTTGGGGTTTTTTTTGTTGTTTTTTTTTTTTTTTAAGAGGCCTGAAATTATCCTAAAGAAGGTCAATGCTATAGCCCTGTGCAACACCAGCTGAGTTTTATTCAGCCACCTGTTAGCTAGGAGTGTTCTGCACATGCTCATGATGCATTTAAACAGTTTAAAGGGTCTTTTTATTGACTGGCAGCCTCCCTACATTCAGAGTGCTCAAGACATGGCCCTGCTTTGTGATCATATGTGGCACACAGGACTTAATTCAATTATGTTGTAAGCCTATCCAGTTTGTATCAGTGCCCTTTCACTTTTGTGTCATTTGTCTTGTATCTTGTAAAGAGTTGGGTGTTTTTTTGGTTTTTTTTTTGTGGGGGAGGGGTTTGTTTTGTTTTGTTTTGGGATTTTTTTTTAAGAAAAGGCATGCACTAGAAGAAAATTGCCTTTATTTCATCATTCAGATTTATACTGCAGATGTACAGGCTACAATTTAAGAAAAACACAAAAAAGTATATTTATTATTACAAAAGCAGCAAAACAAAAGAAGCTTCCTATAATTTTAAAATCAAGATATACCCATACATTTAATTTTGAACGAAGGTCAGGCAGACAGCCCAGACGTATTTTAAACAAGAAACAAATAGAGAGATGAGTAAAGAGAGAAAAACAAGTAAATGTATTTAATAGTTTTAAAATTACAAACCATGAAGGCCTGGATATTGCTGTCCTTTCTTTATAAGAGTGGTTTTTTTTTTTGTTTGTTTGTTTTAAAGAAATTGTTCGTCAAATGACTTCCCAATAGGAGTAATCTTGAATATATTTTAGCCTTGGCTATGTTGCTGCATAGCCCCTGAATTCATGATCAATGTGTGAGTGAACTGCAAATTTTGAAAAAAAGTGTTTTTAAAATTATACAGCAAGTTGTTCCTACCATTTAGTAAATTTGTATGAATTATGAAGATGGGATAAAAAGATGTCTTTTGGTCTTGACTTACCTAAGTGAGATGGCCCTGAAGTTCAGTGTGATGTTATCATCTCCTTTGCTTTCAGTCACTGTTCCACAATTCTGACCAAACATTTAAGAAAGTGTCAATCCTGACTTTTCAACAAGCCACCAACCATGTCTTAACAACATTTAAAATAGATTCAAATGCATAAAAATCTGTCTCTCTTGGAAGTAGAGGTAAAGGACTGAGCTTTCTCCATACAGAGACCACAAATGTAAACTGAAATCATACTGACAATACAGTTCCAAGAAGCATGGTACAGGGAAAAGGGAGAAGGGAGTTTTTAAAAAAAATTATTTATAAAGACTATATTAATTTTTGCTGGAATCTGAAATCAATAAAAATATAATGTGTTATGGTGAATTTTACCTTTTACCTTTTTATAATGCCTTTTACTTCAAACACAGATGGTGTGAAATCACAGTTATAAAATCCTATCTCTGCTCAATTGTGTGTGTGTGGATTCCACCAGAGTAATAGATAAACATATCTTTGTTAGACTGGGATAAATTTTCATTGATATCTCTTTTCCACAGAACAAAAGTCAGAGAAAGGGCAGTAGTGCCAAGTTACTTACCAGTCTGCATGGCAAAGAGGTATCAGTTGCTGATATATCAGCCTCAGCACTGAAACACCCTGACCATGAAAGACCTTCATAATATCTTCCCTCCAGTCATTAAAAGAGCTTGTCATGACTGTGAACAATTTATATCTTGAATCTGATACTTTTCTGACTAACATTTTCCACAAATGGGTTGTTGTTTTGGTCATTTTCTCTCTTTAGTCTTAAAGATTTGAGGAAGACTTTGAGAAGATTGCTGAAAAGCTTAACTGAGTTAGGAAGAAGGATAAATAGTCTGGAGAATACCACCCATTCAGCTTCACTTGGGATCTCTTAGTAGCATGTGAATACCACAGATATAGACTGCATAATAGTATTTCTAGTTCCTTGTCAAATAATGTAACCTTTATTATGGAAAAGAGCTCCTGAAGGAAGAGCTGGAGTATTTAATTTTTCACAAAGAATGAAGAGATAATTACTGGGGAAGAACTACAGCAAAGTATTTAAAATCTAATTTTACATGTGTGAAGGCTCACATGGATCTCAGCATTAGAATAAAGTTGATCCTTCCTCTTCAAAGGTGACTGTCACGAAACTTTCAGATTCTGATTTCAGCCTTTTCACAAAGAAAATGTATACATATAGTTTATAAATTAGTAAATCATATAAGATAAGCTGGGTAATCAAACTGTACAGAAAGCAATTTAACATTATTCAAATATCAATACTTGAGACTTCAACCCAGGTCTTCAAGGAAGTCAGTGAAAAATAAAGACTGTGCTGATAAGTCCTGATTTCCACCTTGTTTCCATTCTACTACATTACTTCTCAAATTATGGGTGACTGATTTGGTTATTATAGGCATTTATTCATATAATTCCCAGCAATACCTCTGAACCAGACAGTTCATGTACATGAGTATATTTTTTCACATAAAAATCACATGTTCTTGATCACAGTGAACTGCTAAATCTCACAAATGCTTACTTTCTAACAAATTGCAAACAATTACAATATACCTTATGTCAAAAATCACAGATAGATATGAAGAATGGACTAATGCAAAAAGCTTCTATCATATTCCCAATCCCTAAACACTCACAGTAATTACTTGTGCTTATTTACTTAGATGTAAGGATGTGTCAACTGATTTAGTTCAAATAAGACTTATACATGAATCTTATCTAGTCTACAGCACTACTCAGTCCACTTTAAAATGCAAATTATTCCAGTGTACTCTCTCAATTCTACATCTACCCTGACATTCACTTCCTTCTTTTTCACATTTTGATTGTTTCAGTTTAGTTTCCTATGATCCTTGATTTGCCTGGAAGTCCTTTTTAAAACACAGTATTGGTGAAAATCTCTAAATAATGTGGCATCTGGAACTTCCACAGTTGTGGTACTATGAAAGCATGTGCAGTCTGAGATATGCTGCCCTGGCATCATAGGGTGCTAGAAAGCCCCTTTTTCACACATCATAGGAAAACTTATTAGGAAAACAGTCATACAATAATGAAGTGAAAAAAACAAGAGAGTCAGAACTATTGAGTAAGAAAATTTGATTCCATGCAGAAACCCCAATTCTTTATCTTTGGCAGTCAGTGAAGTTGTAACTAAATCAAATCTCTGAAGGTGACTTCAAAAAGGTGTCTTACCTTCTTGGTATTGACAAGGAACTTTTTCACCTTTCTTTTGAGAAGATATGCAGTTGAAAGAGGATGTTAATCCCTTTTCCTCCATCATCCCATCCCTTCCTTTTCTTATAAGGTACTGGTGGCTGTCCCTCAACCCCACCAAGTAATGCAAAGAAAACTCATTCATGAATTCCACCAAGGCTGTAGCCCTGTCATAGAAGATCACCAAATTTGCCAGGCAAGGTTTGCCCTTAGTAAAGCCATGTTGGTTGTCACCAATCACCTCTTTGCTTTCTATGCACTTTAGCATAGTTTCCAGGAGAATATGCTCCATGATCTTTCCTGGCACAGAGGAGAGACTGACTGGCCTCTAGTTCCTCTGGTCTTCTGCATCCCCCTTTTTAAAAATGGGGACTATATTTCCCTTTTTCAAGTAAATGGAAACTTCACCTGACTGCCAAGATTTTTTAAAAATTATGGAAAGCATCTTAGCAGCTTCATTTGCCAGCTCCCTCAGGACCCACATATGAACCTTATAATTTCCCACAGATTTGTGCACATTCAGGTTCATTAAACCATCTTGGTCCTGTTCCTCTCCTACAATGGGCTTAGGGTCTTCATTCCCTCAATCTCTGCTTTTGCCTTTCTCAACTTGTATGCCATGGCTGGAGTACTTGTTTTCTGAGGCACAGAAGCTGTTGAGAACCTCAGCTTTTTCTTTGTAAGTTTGTAGGGTCACTAGGTCTCTAGTTTCCTTCCAGAATGGGCAGCATTTTCCAGAGTCTTTCCCCAACTTCTAATATCTGTAAAAGGTTTTTCTGATATCCTCTATATCTCTGGCCAGGCTCAATTTTAACTGAGAATGAGACACACACAAAATGACATGCCTTCTGTTTAAAAGCCGATTAAAGTGTGAAGCTATTGGGAAATTAATTAATTAATTAATCAATCAACTAAATAAATAAATAAATAAAATTATTTTCGATACAAAACCAGTACCAGTAGCTCAGGAAGTCTGTGAGACAAGACTTTGGAAAGACATTCTATGCAAATGCTAAGATAGATGCCTTCTGGTATTTTCTTATTGGAGGTTCTTACTGCCGTTGTTGCCTGATGCTCACTTGCTCTTCCACTGAGGAAATCAGCTGCACTATCTGTAAGCCCTCTCTTAGCAGGCAGGTACTTTGGACAAAAGAAAGAAGAGGTAGAAGGGTTGTACACAAGAACAGACAACTGCAGGAGGGTACTGAGCAGGGCAAGCCTGAGGGCACCCACATCTCCCTGATGGAATGCAATAAGACTGTCACTACACTGGGCATTCTGAAGTCATCACAGAACACAGCGACAGTCCCTATTAATGTGGAGTGACTCTGACTGCTCTTCATATGAATGTTTGTACATTTAAAAATAAAATACATTAAATGGATGTTCTAATGATGATGATGATGTTATACAGGAAGTAAAGAGAAAAGCTGCTGTTAACTCTTTTCCATAAGGTTCCTTGCAGAAATATTTTGTCTGGGTTCATCTTTCTAGACTGGGATATATATCCTTAGTTTAATATGGAGAAAATTGTTTTTATTTCCAGTGACTAGACTTGCCAGTTTAGCAATTGTCAGAACACCTCAATTTCTCTAGATTGTTTTCTTTTTTATTTTCATTTTTTTTAGACAGCAGAAATGTCTGGGTTTGAAGATGTAAAACCCAGTATAAAGAAATTATTTTAGTGGGGGAAGTATTGAGATATTAAGATGTCATGAAGGGAAACTGAGAAGTCATAAAGACAGCAGATTTTTGCAGAGTTATACTTAAGCTGAAGCTAAGTGAAAACTTGTTCATCTGTAGAGGTAAAAACCTTAAATGGTAAAACCAAGAAAAAGTAAGTCAACAGGTTATTTGCTGATTTGATTGGGGCTTTTTTTTTTAACATTGCCTTGTGCCTTGAATTCAATTCAGTGTTAGTTCTTCTAGGTTAGATACATCCTTGGTGAATCTATTCACATTTTTAGCTCACTTAGAAGTTAAACTCAATCAGAACCCTAGAAAAGGAGAGAGGATCATTGAGTACATGTGAAAATTAGTGAAATGATAGCCAAATTGTGAATATTTTTGCAAAGATTAAAAAAAACCCCATATTGCCGTACATCCTGTTGACACTACACATTCTGTTAGAACACAAAAAAATTTAGTATTTGATTTCATAATAATGTCTTTCAATTTCAAATTAAGGTTTTTCTATTAAAAATATATGTGTGGGGAAAAAAAGAGTTGTTTATTATAACTCTTGCTTAGAGTTATAATAAATTTATTTCATAAATGTTTTCTCAAAAGCCTACTACTTACTTTTTTTGACCTTTTTCTTCTGTTTGACAGTTCCAGAATTCAGATGTACCTTAATGCAAGAGACCTGCATGGTATCCATAAAGTGATATGTTAAAGATGCACATCTTCACTTGGAAAAAATGAGCAAATCTGAAAGTTCTCAGCGAGTAACAACAAGTCCATTGTTTTGGATAGTAGATAATTCAGATGAAAATCTAATGTATAAGTATGTCTAATAATGATGAGAAAAAATTTACAGTCTTCTAATTATATCATGAATAAAATGGGGCTCAGGGTTAGCACAAGGGTCCCAATTTTTAGATATTGATTTAAATTATTTAACAAGATAAATAAATTTCTTCTAAAATTACTAGAAGACCACTCACATTGTTGTAGCAGAATGATATTAAAGGAATTAGACTAAGTTTCTCAAGAAATGCTAAAGATGGATACTATTCATGTAATATATAATCCATCAGAAGAAACATTACATATTAAGAAAGGGATTGGTTATGACTGGCTTTACCTTCATGAATGACATTGTCAGTAGAATTACAGTCTTCCCCTCTTGCAGCACATGACTTTTCTTGTGTGATGTCTTATCCTGTATGAGAACATTTGCTCTTAACTTGATGATGTTAAAAGACAAAAGATGAAAAAAGCAAATTGTTTTGAGTCTCTTTTCTTCTAGATTTCAAGCACTGCTAAGAACAGCATCAAGTACCTAGTGCAGGAAGAGGACAGAAATTTCTGTACATTAAACAGTACCAGGAAATATTTTCAGATGCTAGAAAATTATCACTTAACAGTGTAGAATCACTGGATAAGTCACTGTGATGTGTTAATTTTTTCTGTGATTAATGCTTTAAATATTACCTCCCCAAATGTACAACACTAGGATCCAAAGTACTGCATTTTGCATATTTAAGCTCTTGACTGTGTTCTCTCCCTTAAACAGAGTACTTAGAACTACTTTCAGTGAAAAGACTTCTTTCAGAAGAAAAGAAAATATTCCTCTTCTGTTGAGATCTCCACCTATCTATTACAACTAATAATAAAATAAATTTTCAGAAATAGTTTTCAGAATCCTAGTAGTCTAGGTAGAGAAAATCTACCTCCCCTCACTACTACTATCAGGGAAAATTGTGCTTACAGCTACCTGTAGGCAGATTTTAATGAAAAGCACAAAATATATTGGAATTGGGTAAATGTTTCAAGGTAAGGAGGATGTCACTTGAACTAAATGCATTCTTAGGAAAAAGATAACATGTTTAAGAACAATTATATAGTTAAATGCTTGGGTTATGGCTTGGTGTTCTGCTGTAAAAAAAAAAATTAAAAAAGAAAAAAACAACAAAATAGTACAGAAAAAATGCTGACTTGTAAAAGATACAAACTACTACCTAATAATAATAAATATCATCTTGGCAAGGGTTATGTCTGTGAGCCTTCTAGAGCCGTAAATCTTTGGGAAAAATGTAAAGACCAGACAAGCAGAGCACTCACTCTGTGGACAGCAGACACAGACACACTGGGAGTGGGAATAGAGGCAGATAGAGGAAAGACAATAGAAAATAAGGTTATTAGCATATTGACAGTTTTCTTTTCTTTTTTTTAAATTTTTTTGTGAGTTATACAGTAAGTAGAATTAAAAAAAAAAAAAAAAGGAAAAATTGTCCAAGAAAACCTGAGAAAACCTGTGCATTTTTTACCACATCTGCATATAAATTGCTTATAGTAGTTGCATTCTGAAAGATCTGGATATGCCAAGAGATAGGAAAAATCCTTGCCAGTGAGGGAAGAGCTATAAAAATATTTAAAAAGTTGCAGCCACCCCAGTTTTTGCTGTGGCCATGGTTACAATTTTCTGGTGTTTTCTCAAGGCCTTTGATTTCCCTGTATTGATGATATTCATGCAACACTCCACAGCCTGCATACCTCTGTTCCCCTCCCAGCTGGTGTAGAATCAGCACTAGGGCATGGGAATAAAATAGTCAGGCTTTTCTCTGTTTTGCAAAGTCTTTCCTGGCATTTCATTGCTGCTACAGGACTCCAAGTGGTGCTTGTAAGAGTCACCTCGTGCTCAAGCTGCCATGGCCAATGGCTTGGTACCTTTGCCATCTGCAACATACTGCTTGCCCTGGAGCCATGGGATTTTGATCCATGAGTAACATCTGTAAGTCAAATTCCTCTGTTTCCACGTGATTTTAAGTCAGACTCCATTAGGCCTTTGAACCAATTCAAATAAGACCCAAACTGACACCAAAATATATTGTTACTCTGAAAGGACCTGCCAAGGGGAAAGAGAATTGTCACTGATGAAGATAACTCAAGGCAAAAGTTTCCCTTAAATGCTATGAGCTCTTTGTGAAATCACACTGTTTTCTTTCAGAGTGTTGAAAGCAATGAAATACCATAACCTCTAGCAGTAGAAATTTACATTTCCTGGTGTATTTAAACTCCTCAATTCATTAACTTTCCTCTAATGTGCTCCTACATACCAAGCAGTAGGCCTGATTTTCCAAGCCCTTTTTTAATCAATACTCTGTTTTCATATTTAATTCCATTGTGTGTTTGTATAAAATAATAAGAAGAAAATCCCCTTTAATATCTGGTATCACTTATGTCCTGGAACCAACTTGATTTTGCTTCCCTGAGAATTTGGAAGTGTGTCTTATTGTGTGCAGCCATCTCTACAAACCTCCCAAGGTGATCTGTTTGCTCACATTTCTTTTAATTGCTTATTCATCAGTTTATTAGAGAAGCTGCTATGAGATAGCTCATGAGAGCACGGCTGAGTTTCTGAGCAATGTGCCACAGAGACAGTGAGCTGGCATTTGAAGAGCTGCCCTGCATCCTGCAATGCAGGGCATGGCATACACCCTGACTGATTCACACTGGTTTTTGTCTGAGGAATTTAAAGTGTCCCTGAGCTCCCCTCTGCTTCATGCAGCTTGCTTGCATTTTGTCCTCTAATTCTATTAAAGCACTGAGTATCTTTGTACTCAGTTCAATCAATTGTGGGTTGCAATTAAAAAAAAATAAGTATGCGAACCAACATATACAAATAAATACAATACCATCAAAGGCCACAGGAACCAGCTCTTCAAAGTGTAGAGCAGGCCCTTTTCAACTTCAATGGCAATATAAGATGCTCTGAACTTCCCAAACACTTCTAGAGACTAATCTGTTCTTTTCATTGATTTCAACTAAAGAATGAGTTTACTTCTATTTACCAAATCCTTGGTTTACCAATATTAGACTTTCTTTAGTTATTGGCATGGGTGTTTACTGAAAATTCACTACTAATGTTTATGTAGGTGTAATAAAAATGTAGGTTTGCTTTACTATTTTCTACATGACACACGTCCTTTCTAGTCTTTCCCCAGCTTTCTTTATACTTCATTTGGAAATAGATGAAAATTCCTCTTTAGAGTAGTTATAAAATTAATTAAAATAAGAGTTTTAAATGACACCATTTATGGAACCCCTTAATACTTGGTAAGGGGAGAGTTCAAAATGTTCCTTTATATAAATCTCTTTCAGGCTTTAAAAAGTAATGCTTTTTGATACGTATCTTACCATGCAGTTTTTCAGTTACTTCAGGGTTGGTTTTTATTTTTGTTTCAACTACCTGCCCCATAAATTTTAAAGCACATCTTGACTTACAGGAAAAAAAAAAAAAAAAAAAAAGGAAAAGTGCAATCTGGGTGCTAGGACACTAGAAAGAAGCAATAAATTATTGCTGTAATGACATGCTAATTAAAATTTTGCTTGTAACTCACGTAAGTGTTTGAAGCCCAGCAAATTTCTCTTTTCATTTGTGAAGTGTGAAGGTAAATTGCCCAGTGACAGTGGGACATCACTAACAAGTACAAATTGAATAACATGCTATCTTGCTCTATTAGTCCTGACTAGCATGTCTGAATTAGATATTCAGCACACTCCCCATTGTAGGCCTGATTGATAAATGCTAAGGAGAATTTGTCAAAACAACAGGGGCTACACCCAGTGGGACATCAATATGCTCCATTTAGTCACCCACCCGGCACTTCCTACATAGGATTGTCACATAAAATTAAGACTAGCCGCTAACCAGCCATCAAGCTTGCAGCAGACACTAGGCAGCCTGTGTTCTGTATGCATATTAGTCACATGCTTAACAATTTGGGCTGTCATGACTGAAGCATGCAGTGACCTCTGGAGCAGAGGTTGAATTTTGCAACTACACTGAGACATCATGCTCAGCTGTTCAAGATTTTAGGCCATTTCCTGCCTGATCTGTGCACAGATGCACTGCCCTAAGCTATAATCTGTGGCCTAGTCCAAATGACAAATGGCACAGCATAGATTATTGCATTATATATTAAGTACTACAAGTCTGTAAATTATAAGTAAACTACTGTTCAGCCTGAATGTCTCCTCCAGCTTTTAGAACACTTTCCTTCATAAAGCCTCTCATGTGCAGTACAGATAAATATTTGGAAAATGAAGACATCAAATTTTAAAGATTGAAATAGACTGTTTTCCCTGCAATTAACTGCTTGAATATGGAAGAGTTTTGTTCCAGCCACAATTAAGTAAGTTAAAGCTGGACTTGCTTCTCTTCTATTCCTCCCCTTTTCACTGAGAATTATTAGCAAATTAAGGTCTTCTGTGGGCTCTATATGTTGAACAATTTTTGCCAGATAAATGGTTGAGGCCAGCCACTTTACATAGTTCTTTCAGTATGGATTAAACATGCAATATTCAACGCTAATAAAAATGAATAAGAAAAATAAACATCATCAGTTCAAAGGGAACTAATTTGTCATTCTATTATGTTTAGTCTCTCTTTATGTACTGAAGTTCTTGTTTATAAGTGGAACAGCTGTAAAGAGTATAAAAAATAAAGCTGGAACGAAAGGCATTCACTCTGTTTCTTGTTACTGAGCTGCTATGTTACTTTCATTGGTCTAGACTGGTTTTTGTTAGAATATGGTTGTGAGTTTCCTATGTGTATTCAGGACTCCAACACATTGGTTATGTGATGTCAACAATCAAATTCTTCGTGTTAGGATGGAAAGAAGAAAGAATTAGAGAAAGAGAAAGAGAAAGAACGAGAGAGGAAGGAAGGAAGGAAGGAAGTGGCGGAAGGAAGTGGCGGAAGGAAGTGGCGGAAGGAAGTGGCGGAAGGAAGTGGCGGAAGGAAGTGGCGGAAGGAAGTGGCGGAAGGAAGTGGCGGAAGGAAGTGGCGGAAGGAAGTGGCGGAAGGAAGTGGCGGAAGGAAGTGGCGGAAGGAAGTGGCGGAAGGAAGTGGCGGAAGGAAGTGGCGGAAGGAAGTGGCGGAAGGAAGTGGCGGAAGGAAGTGGCGGAAGGAAGTGGCGGAAGGAAGTGGCGGAAGGAAGTGGCGGAAGGAAGTGGCGGAAGGAAGTGGCGGAAGGAAGTGGCGGAAGGAAGTGGCGGAAGGAAGTGGCGGAAGGAAGTGGCGGAAGGAAGTGGCGGAAGGAAGTGGCGGAAGGAAGTGGCGGAAGGAAGTGGCGGAAGGAAGTGGCGGAAGGAAGTGGCGGAAGGAAGTGGCGGAAGGAAGTGGCGGAAGGAAGTGGCGGAAGGAAGTGGCGGAAGGAAGTGGCGGAAGGAAGTGGCGGAAGGAAGTGGCGGAAGGAAGTGGCGGAAGGAAGTGGCGGAAGGAAGTGGCGGAAGGAAGTGGCGGAAGGAAGTGGCGGAAGGAAGTGGCGGAAGGAAGTGGCGGAAGGAAGTGGCGGAAGGAAGGAAGGAAGGAAATTTATCTCTTGTTGCCCAGGTGTTGCAACTGAACTGAATATGAGCTTCCAAGAGACTTTGACAACTTTTCTTTGTATGGTATATAAAAATTTAAAACTTTTATACCCTCCCTTCCATCTTAATTAGTGTTTTCATGAGTGAAAAAATTGCTCATGCAACTTTCTGGTAGACTTTATATCTATATTATGATAACATTTTATTTTGGAACATAACAATGGTCCCAACTAAAGTGAATTCTGTTTAATCTTCTAGGTTAACCTTATTGTGGCTCTAAAAACCGATTTGATATGCATATGGAATGAACCTCCTTACACTAAATAAGTAGGTGGAATCAAGACCCTTGAATTTGGTAACTGAGAAGCATCTTGTTTCTTTTTCTCAGTTTAACAGCTTTCAGGTCAGTCAATCTCCATGACCTAATGTGCATTGTTGCGAATTAATTGGCAACTTGTCATCCTAATATCTGTCTTCATGACATTTTGAAAGTTCTTTAGTTTGAATAGAAATCATGTCAAAAAAGTTTGATTTTGGGGTTTTTGTGGTTTTTTTTGGTGTCAAATAATGTGAAACATTTGAACAGGTTTTATAGAGCATTCACTGAGTTATGAGTTGTTTGACTTTGGATCATTTAGCTGGTGGCAGAAGACACCGAGGTGACAAACACCCATTTAAATAATTTTCTCAAGGATTACATCGTGTAACAATAATATACACCAAAAGATATGAATTAGATAAATGCTCTTAGAACAAATTCACTTTTCTATAATTATTAAAGCAAAAACAAAATTTAGAAAATATATACAAAAAATATTAATTTTATCTAGCATGGAACTAAGAATGTTGACTCCATTTTCTATTGCCTGACAGCTTTCATTTTTTGGGAACCAATTTTTCAGGACTGAAAATCAGTGGGTATTTAGCTCAGATATTGCCTTTTCCTGGTGTGATTAGACACTGAATTGGGAGGAGCTGTCAAATCCCTCAAGAGCAGAGAATCCCTGCAGAGAGACCTCAATAAACTAGACAGATGGGCAATCACCAACCATATGAACTTTAACGATGGAAAGTGCCAGATTCTGCACCTGGGATGGGGCAGCCCTGGATGTACAGGCAGACTGGGCAATGAGAGGCTGGACAGCAGTGCCATGGAAAGGGCCCTGGGGCTCTGGTCCATGGCAAGTTGAACATGAGCCAGCAGTGCCCTGGCAGCCAGGAGGGCCAAGCGTGTCCTGGGGGCATCAGGGACAGCATGGCCAGCTGGGCAAGGGAGGGGATTGTCCTGCTCTGCTCTGCTCTGCTCTGGGGCGGCCTCACCTCAGTGCTGGGGGCACTTTTGGGTGCCAGAGTATATAAAAGAGATATGAAACTATTACAGAGCTTCCAAAGGAGGATCATGAGGACTGAGGGGGTCCTTGAGGAGAAGCCTTATGAAAGCAGATGAAGTCACTTGGTCTGTTCAGCCTGGAGGAGAATGAGGGGAGACCTCATTGCAATTACATCTTCCCTGTGAGTGAAAGAGGAGGGGCAGGCACTGATCTCTTCTCTGTGGTGACCAGTGGCAGCACCCAAGGGAATGATATGAATTTGTGTCAGGGAGATTTGGGTTAGATATTATAAAAAGCTTCTTTACCCAGCAGGTGGTTGGGCAATGGAATAGGCTCCCCAAAGCAGTGGCCACAGCACCGAGCCTGGCAAAGTTCAAGAAGGATTTGTGCAATGCTCTCAGGCACAGGGTGTGACTCTTGGGCAGGAGTTGCACTCACTGATCTTGATGGGTCCCTTCCAACTCAGCAGATTCTATGATTTTATAATAACAAAAAGGTTTATGCAAGCTTTCTCTTCTTCTTTTGGTGAACTTATAGTGGAAGATGAGTCAGAGAACTGGTTTTAGGGTAGATGTGGCATCTAGAAATAGGAAAGAAATACAAAAGGGTAGTGTAAATCTGAGTTTTTTGATTCCAGTGGAGTTCCTTGAGATTTACAATACTGTAATAAAGAAAATTACCTTGCCTTGTCAGAAAGTCCCTTTTCTGTTTGTCTTTTGGTGGTAATATGTTATTAGAAGACATACTGATCCCTTAGCACACACCAGTCCTCTGACAACCAGCTATATTCAAGTTAAGATGCATGTTTTTGCCTTCAAGGAACACAGTTTTGGCCTGCTCCCTCTGATAAACTCACAGTTCTAGTGCTATCTAATCTAAGTGAATTAGTAAGTGAATTCTCCAGTGATACCAGAAACTGCACAGTGGAGTTGGTGGCTGATAACCTCTCAAGCTAGTATTTAGTGAATTAACTGAAAAACCTACAGACTGTAAAAATGATATTTGTAACACTTCTGCAACCTAGGTATTCAAATACATTTAAGAATAATTCATATCACAGTCACATGCCAATTGACTCTCTAGTTGAAATTCATTTACAAATTAGTGACAGACCCATGTACAGATCAACAAAAATGAAGTTCTACTGTCTTCCATGGGAAAAAAATGGGATCTGAAATGGTGGTCAAAATTTCTTTTTGCCTGGAATACACAAGAATCTGCTTATATTTAGTGCAAAGGTAAAGAGAATGTATAGGAAGCAACTGACCTCAGCTAGATGCTGTGAATGGGTGAAAGATCTTCTGAAGCAAAGACAGAAGGGACTATAACCATGAGAAATCATGAGGAAAAAAGAATGGTCAGAAATTTTTTCTGGGATATGAGAGTTGGGTGTATAAAATGAGGTGTATATAGTCTTTCCTAGAAGGATCTACTTCAGCAAACTGTGTGCATTATTTCAACTCACATGAACAAAACATTTACAACCAATGAATAAGGTTTGAATCACAGCTATAAATAAAGTTTGTAGACTATAATTCAGGGAAAATACTCCTGGGCTCTGGTTCTGGCCCCTGAGTGTTAGGGGGGAAATAATACTAAAAGGAGATTTCCTACTGAACCTGAAACTAATGTTCTCCTACAGTAATGATGTAAAAATATGTGACGTGAGCTCTGTACCAGCATTATGCATATGTGTGCACGCATAAGTGCTACATCTATAAATCCTTTCTGCAATGGACAAAGTGTGTTACTTTTTTCTGAAGAACTGTACATAGGCATTAAAATGGGAACTGATGGCTCATGAGGATATTAAGCTGAAATATAAGAGAATTAGATTTTTCCAGACTAAGAGGTAAAAAGATACCTCTATAGCATGTTAAGAAAGTGATGCAACTACTTACTGAAAAAAAAAATGAAACGTAAAACCAAAGGTTGTGTTATAAAAGTGGGGACACGCTTACTGTGGGGAAACAGATAAGCTTCTTTTTAATTGTTTATCATCCTTGTGGTTGAAGTATGTTAGGAGTTAAATATTTTTGTTAGTTTCTTTGTTTTAATTGACACTGAATTTACCACAGTTAACACTGACTTATATGAAATGGACTTTTGTACAAAAGGAAACTCTAAAAACTGGCTTACTGATCTACCTGCACAAAAAGTAAAAAAAATTATTTTTCCAAGCCCTACTAAAAAAAATTACTGAAGTGGTTTCCCCCCATGGGAAGGCTAAAGCTGGTCCATACTAATGGTAGCTCCTCTGAAAACAGCAGCCTGCCGACATTGCCTGGGGCGGCATACAGATGATGGATAGTGTAACAAATGAATCTCCTCCTCATCTCCATTCTAATCTCACTCCACTAATTGACACCAATATCATCAGTGTCAGTAGCCTAAGCTGCTGCACGGAGCCTGTGAGCTCCTCCAGAAGCTCTGGCCCTGCTCTTGCTCCTGGGTTTGCCCCTCTGCCTGTGCAGTCTGTGGTGGTTCCCCATGCCAGCACCCTGCTGCCAGGGCATAGGGAAGAGAAGGTGGAGATGGAGGCTGGGTCTGGGCCCTGGGCTCTGGAGGGTGGCCTGCATCTGGCTGATGCATTTGTTGCAGTGTGGTGGGAAGATTGTTGCAGCTGATGTGGCATGAAATCTGCTATAAATAAGTCATGAATAACATGCCAATATTACTTTCTGTTTGTCACTCCCACTTACACTATAGATTATTGTGACTGTAGAAGTCCAGCATTCAAAACTTAGGAAATGCAAAAAACTAAAGCAATTCTGCAATATGAACACAAACTTGTATATGACACCAGTGTTCATTGAAGAAACAGACAGTTTTCATGAAACACAAGCTTTGGGCAGCTCTGGTATGGGCAGGAGGCCCTGTCTGTAGTGTCAGAATTATCCCCACCATACTGCACATTTTACCATTTAGTGGTCACCATACAGCTAGCTCAGAATGGAAGTTCCCTCTTAGGTTTCTCTTCAATGATCAGACTTTGGCAGGAAGTATCCACAGACATCAATGAATAATTGTTCATAATCACTTTAAAGTGAAATGATTACACATATTTTCTCAAAGGAGAGGGAAACTGAGACAGGAAAATTTTAATGTCACATAGTATAATTTTGGTGTATCTAGTATAAAAAAATTAAGGTCTGTATTTTCAGAATGTTTCATATTTTTGTCACATAAGCGTTTCCATCTCAACAATGACAAGATATTAAGTACTGAGTTAGTATAAGGTGTAGTTAATACAGTTCATCATCACATCAGAAGTAGGTGGTAATGTAGTCACATATACAAAATAAATCCCTTTAAAAATACTACTGTTAGTGCAGGTGTTTTGAAAGTAGATGTTATTTTCTTTATATTCTAGTAAATGGATAAAGATTTAGGCTGGTTTGCACACATGGATTCCTTCTGAAGTCCAGACAAATTGTTTCCTTACATCAGAATTAAATAAACCAAGAACTCTGTGTTCCAAGCAGAGGTAAATTCACCAATTTATTTGTGACTTTCTCAGTGAGTGTATAGAAGAGGTTGGAGACACTGATATAAGTCTGTGTTTGCTTATTGCATTTCTTTCTGCCTTAGCCTAGTGTTTCTACTTTAGGGACCATCTTCTCTGTTTCCTTATTACCACTGGCTAATTTAATTCACAGTGTCCTCTTCCTGCAGGCTGCCAGGGGCCAGCCCTGCTACCAGCAGAAACAGCATTTTCTCTGCTGTCTTCCTCTCATGGCCCTATACTCTTCATGCTGTGCCTTGTATGCCGGTGTAGAGCAGAAATCACAAGGACAGGAATTTACTCTGCTCTCTGCACCACGACATTGCTAATGTTTCTTCTGGACAGGCAGAACTCATTCCTCTAGAGATCTCTTCCCACTTCAGCAAGTGAAGCAGCTACCACCTTGACCTTAAAATAATGCAAAACCAGTAAGTGCATATTCATTGAATGCTGACAAAAAAAGGCAAGTGACAAGACCAACATATTCAGAAAGGAAGGAGTCATATCAGAGTCATCTCAATTATTTTGATAGGGAACATATACAAATTTCCACCTGGAAAGATAATACTAAACTGCAGCTCAAAACTTGAAGTAGAGTAAAAAAATCTCTCTTTGGTAGCGAGGTGCCATCTAAACCTGGAGGAGAGTAAATAGAGTGAGCCAGGAAGCATGTATTTAGCTCCCAGGCATGCCTGTGGAATAACGAAGCTGAGGAGTAAGAGGGGATAGAGAGAGTGGTGGCTACTGGTGCAAGAGGGGCAACAGGCTTCTTGTACATAAGGGCAGTGAGGGTGGACTATGAGTCTTCCTCTGGGGACAAATGGCCTGCAGCAAGGGACAGTGAGAATAAGGGGAGAGGAGACGGATGGGGGAGTGGGAGGGGGGAAGCTATCAGGTTCAGCTGGGGAGTGTGATGAACTCTAATCTTGCATTTAACTTCAGAAGTTTGGTGTTAAAAGAGATAAAATGCTGCAGGATGTTAGTGGCCCCTAGGGAAAGAAGGGGATATGGGCATGTGGGGAGGAGAATAAATTACCTGTAGATTAGTTTATTAGTAAGAAACATTTCATCTGCCATTTATAGAATCATGGGTTGTTTTTTTCCATACAAGGGTTAAAATTTACATCACTACTGGAGATCTGTTTAAGAGTGTGTGCAGGTTAAATACACTGAATCCTCATCCCATACACAGTAAGGCAGCTACAAGTCAAACATAATGACAGTGCTGATTAATTAGGTACTCCTACCCCCAGCACTTGAGAGTGATTTATTGAGACACATCTCTAACCTGATCCATTGTGCTGACTGGATTAATGGAGTGAGCTAGAGAAATTCACTGGCAATGTTAGATACAGAGCAGGAAAGCATTAACCCTTGGAGCTTTCTTATCTAGCCTATTGACAGAATATTAATTATGACAAAACATACATGTCTCACCTAATTATCTTTTGATAACTAAGCATATATTTTTATTCATGCATGATGAAGTTACTGGAGTGAAAATCATTTGTACATAAACATTTTAGAAAAATATGGAGATAATGCTGAATTTACAGGGTCCACTATAAACAGGAGACCATAAATGTCTTCCTTTAATTCTCAACCATTTACTTTAGATTATTAGAACAATTAATGGAGCAAGCAAAAATAAGTTATTTTGGAATATAAATTGGGGCATCATTAGGTTGCATATATACAAACACTCATGATGCATTATAAATGCTGTGTTTTTCCTGGACTTGTCTCTAGCAGGCTTATCTTCTCAAACTTGGGCCCATTTCATGCAGTTAAATGACATTTTCTGAAACACACTCATGTTTCAGGTTATAAACTTGCTCTAAGCTTCAGGCATCAGCTCTTTGTGATTTATTATAAGTCATAG
Organism: Urocynchramus pylzowi; assembly: GCA_013397555.1. Classification (NCBI taxonomy): domain Eukaryota; kingdom Metazoa; phylum Chordata; class Aves; order Passeriformes; family Fringillidae; genus Urocynchramus; species Urocynchramus pylzowi. Next base: position 767,178 of record VZRH01005100.1, on the reverse strand, counting down.
TGACTCAGCTGTTTTTAGTATCTCAGGTAACTGAAACAAGGCAGGTGCATTCCATAAAGTGGGAAGCACGAGTGCAGTCTCCAGGTTGGAGGCTCATGGGCTTCAGAGATTTCAGTCACATCTTCCTGGGAGAGCAGGATCTCACAGCAGCAGTGTCTGCTTTCAGCAGTGAACAGGATTGAGTGTAGCTTATTCATCTAGTATTGCATATGCTACTTCATATTTGCAAAGTGGTGCTCTTCAATCATCTCAAATAAATATTAATGATTCCTGATTCAGTGGACTTTTCACAAATTTGAAGGAAAATTCTTCGCAAAAAAAAATCCCATAGAGGCAAAAACAAGGAAGAGAGAAACTTCATACTCATTTTGTTTCAAGATTTTCAAAATCAATAACTTCTGGTTTTAATTTTGATCTGACAAGCAGAGTGAGGGAAAATAAAGTAAATATTTTTTTCATTTTTTGCCAAATAAATATTAAAACCCCACAAAGTTTAAAGTTGAAGGATTGAATTAACAAAAGGAATTAAAATTATGCAATGGAGAAAGCTACTACTTATATAGCCCTGATCACTTTATAAAGTTTGGCTGAACTTTGTCTAGACTTAGAGGCAGTCTAATGTTGCAGTTTACAGTCTGAGTTCCTCAGGTTTGGCTTGTCCTTGTGGGGACCCTGTCTGGGATCCCTTCTGGCTTGCACATGGTGGCTTGCAGCAGCAGAAAAAAGGAATAGAACTTATCAGGCATTGTCCATACAAAGAATGGGGCCATGGCAAAAGCCCAGAACTGGGAACTGGGAAGCATTTTTCCTTCCTGCTGTTTGCACAGAGACAGGGATGAGTGTCTCTGTGTGTTGCTACCCATTTCATCCACAGACAAACAGAAAGAACAAGTATATATCTACAACTCACCCTGCACTGTGTGACCTCACTGAATTTGTGATTCTAAGCCCCATTAGCAAGAGTCAGTTTGCTTGCAGTTATTTTGGTGTTGTTTTCTCAACACAAGCTCTCAGTCACACAGAAGAGTTAGTAAGTTTACCCAAGTTATATCTTCAGATTCCTCCTGTAATATTAGCATAAACAAGAAAATGGGTCATGATAGGTGTGGGGAGCTCATCTGTCTTTTCAGGGACAGTTTGTAGATACATTCTTAGCCTCCCAATGCAACAAGTAGAGGCACGTCCTGTTACATATAATCTGTTTACACCATGACAAACTTAGATCAGCACCACAAGGCCAGTCCTTTTCATTTGTAACTAAGCTGCTGCTGTAGAAGGATATACATGTGGGTATAAAAACCAGAATCCCAGAAGAATAGAATCATAGCAGATTTTGAGTTGGAAGCAGTCTTTAGGTCATCTAGTCCAGCTCCCTCCTAATTAGCAGGGACACCTTCCACCTAGTTGATCATAGCCTTGTCCACCTTGATCTTGAATGTTTCCACAGATGAGGCATCTACAGCCTCTCTGGGCAAACTGTTCTGGTGTTTCAGCACCATCTTCATAAAAATTTATTCTTTATATCTAGGTGGAATCTGTCCTCCTTTAGTTTAAAACCATTTCCCCTTGTCTTGTCTCTGGAGGCCCCACCAATAGGTCTGTCCCCCTCTTTCTTATAAGCCTCCTTCAAGTGTTGAAAATTTGCAATAAGGTCTCCCCAGACACTCCTCTCCTCCAGGCTTAAGAAAAAGAACTCTCAGCCTGCACCCATAGGAAAGATGTTCCAGCCCTCTGATGATTTTAATAACCTATCTCTGAATTTGCTCCAACAGATCCGTGACTTTTAACACCTCTCCTCCTATCACCTGCCTTTCTTACCTCTTTTATTCCAAGCATCTACAATGCAATTACTTTGTCTCAGAGGGAAAAGTTATTCTATCAAAAAGTCTGTGGGGTTTTTTGCACCAAGATTTGTGTCTCAGATAAATGGTGTCAATATAATTTGATCATCTCTACTTCATTCAGTATGATTTATTTTTTGTGAAAACAATGTGGATTTTTTCTGGTCACCCAGATGATCCAGCTATGTACAATGTCACAGACTGTATCAAATTTGACCACAGACCTTTCTTCATGCAGCTTGAGGTTTCTCTCCACAGGAATTTACTACCATGATCATAATGAAGGAGAACAGAAGTCCACCCAGAATACTGCAACTACTTACTCTTTTCTGAGTTGTGAGAAAATAAGTCCATTCCTCCCTTTGTCTTCTCTGTATAAATATTTCTCTTGAAGTCAGGGCTACAATGTCTTAATTAATACTTTTATTATGTATTTTTATATTTTTTCAAACTGTCCCTTTTGTAGTATTTTTCTAGGCATATGGGCCAAGGACAACCTATCATCAGAATTATAGGTTCAAATTATCTCTTAGAAATGCAAGACCTTCCCAAGACAGATGAAATTCAGTTAAAGTGACTAAGACCTCACCATTGTTTTAGCCTTTTGCCCTCAGGAAACTGAAGAGAATGAAAAAAAGTTTTCCAGACTGGGAAATCACCCTTGTCACCCCATGACTGAACCATCTGCCAGGCAGAGGAAGGGGACCGTGAGATACAGAAGCAATCTCTGCAGAAATGGCCTTGCCCTGACATCTGGCAGGGCAGACTGGATTTCTCTTGATGCAAAACTCTTAAAACATCTAGTGACCAGGTGTGAGGCAAAAGATGGATGTTCAGTAAGAAGTGCTTAATTAGAATGCAAAGGTTTAGTAACAAAAGTGATTTATTTTCCTTTTTGTCAGACTCTGTGCTCTGGACAGCATGACAATAAGGGACATTCAAAGAAGCTGAGCATCAGGACACTTTCTCATTTAAAATAGTCCCTGGGATTCATAATTTGAGTGCCTGAGACAAATCTGTGCTGTAAGTAGTTATATCAGTCAGACAATATGAAACAGCTACAGGAAAAATAGAACATGGAGAAACATATATCAGTTTTAAGTACAAAGAGAAGATTCAGGTTAGACATTAGGGGCTGGTACAGGGGAATGTCACAGGATCCATTTTTTATTTTTTTAAAAATGTATTCAATGAGTATTGTTTATATTTGCTGATATGCTTTTGTTGTTTTGTTTTGTTTTGTTTTGTTTTGAGAGCTTTTTTAATTTTTGTTTGTTTGTTTGTTTGTTTGTTTGTTTGTTTACGGCTTTACTCTTGTTTTTCCCACAATAATAAGTGCAGATTTGGAAGGGAGGGGTGGAGAAAGATAAAAATTCCTTGTTTAAGTTATTTTCTCTGCTCAAAATCAATCTTGAATTATTCACAATAGGAATGGGAGAGGAAGAAAAGTAGAAGATCAAAAAATGTCAAGGTTCAAGCTGTGTCATTGTGTGCAAAATCCTCTCTAACAATAATACTAGATAGAAATAATGTTGGTGGGAATGCTGCGAGGAGAAGGGTTCCTTGTTCTGTGTCATATATAAATTCCCCAAGCAGTGTCAGAATTCAGGCTGAAGTGGAATACAGGTTGGTTCTACTATAGCAATACTTGTGTGTGTGTGTGTGTGTGTGTGTGTGTGTGTGTGTGTGTGTGTGTGTGTGTGTGTGTATACTTCTAAATGTTATCTATATATGCACAAATATAGTATAGTGTATAAATCACACACATAATTACGTAGGATGCAAAGTTTTCATTCTAAATCAGCATCTTTCATTTGCACCTATACACAGTGCCCCTCACTCATAAATAATTGACATCTTCAGAATACTTTATGCTGAAAAAATTCAGTTTGCAAAAAAAATATTATATTTTCTGTTTCTGCAGTTCACAGGCATTTTCAATTTACCCTCCTCACAACCAGTTTTACCTTTGGACAATCTTGCTTCTACATCCCACTGGTATCTGGCCTAAAATACTGTCTAGCCTCCACAGGCCCAATGTGTACAGCCACATCAGATTTCTTCTTGAAACTCCGCTTGCACATCCTCTCTACTTTTGGTTGTCCCTTTGACAGCTGTGGACCCTATTCAATGGTTTTAAATTAGTTTTTATTTAGCACATCTTTTTGCTCCTTATCTCACAGTTGTACATTTTATTGTGGTTACATTAGCTGGTAACTGGTGTGATTTTTGGCCCAGACAGAGGTATTGAGATTGGGATCTTCAGCCTGAGTGAGCTGTGCAGTCGCACGTGACGGGGGCTAATTGGTGACCAGCTGCATGGGGCAGGGAAGAGGAAAGTCAATAGATAGAAGGGATAGAGCACATACATCCCCTCTGTTATTGCATTTAGGATGGGAGTGAGCAGCAGAAACATAGAAGCCAGGGCCATTTGATTATTTAGGGCATCAGAGATGTCTGCAGAAAGTGGAATATCTGACAAAGGATATAGTGGAGACAATATCCTTATGGAATGGCACCTGGATACCAGGAAGAACATGACAAGAATTCCAAATGAGACTAGAAACCTGAGTTAAATGACTGAATTGGTAATTTAAGGTCATTTACTGACACTATGCAGATATATGAACACACACACATATGTATATAGTCAGTACATATATGTGTGTGTATTATATGTGTATGTATGTGTATACAAATAAATGCACATGAGTAGAAGCCAGCAAAAACTCAAAATACTGTTGAAGGACTTTGCATGGGTGTTGGGGCAGGGTTTCACACTGGTGTAACTCATACTGCAGGCTGGTAGGTGGGAAACTTACAACACGAATGTTTTTGCATGTTTGCCCTGATCCTACCTGAAGGAGATTGCAATCATAATAAATTTGTGAGCCATGATAAGAGTTCTGACACAGTAAAAATAAAGCACTTCAGAGAAAAATAAAAGCTAGATGAACTCAGGGCCAATTTTCTGTAGAGAGAATAGAACATTTTGTATCTGTCTGAAAAGGCAGGGCATGGGCACAAACCTGAGTATTTTTAGCTTGCTGCACTTAAATTATTTCATGTTAACTGTACAGGTGCACACATTTTCCCCACATAAAATTATTGGTAGGTTGCCCTTTTTCCATGGGCTGAGAAACTCTTCCTCATAACTTCAGTTTACTGCATTAAAGGACTGTGCACACAGGGCATACTGCAGAGTAATGAAAAAGTACAACCTATGCATGACTGTAATGGTTGACAAAGGAGAATGTGCAACTGAGATTGTCCTAAGACATCTTGACTGACCCAAAATTTTAGTTTGCTGGAAATCAGTGGTATACTAACTCAAACTAATAATATTTTGCACGGAAGAATTATTTCCAAGTAATGAAAGTCCATTTTCTGTCACTGGCCTGATATTCCTGTACTCTTCAAATAGTGATCTCTCACTTTTTTTGCTGACTTCCTGCATTTCTGCTATTTCTAAAAGTAAAAAATCCATGTAATAAGTTTTTTCCCTCTCTGAAAAATTTGCTACATCCCTTAAGAAAATTGAAGCAACCGGTATAATTTTCTAAGCGGTTAATACTCTGCTTATGTTTAAACACATGCCACAATTTGCTGCATTGCTGAATGGGATTTGGGGTCTTATATTGTTTCCCTGAATTGGAGTCTTTCTGAGATTTATTCAATCAAATGCAAAATCTTTATTCATGCCTCTATAAAACACATCAATTTTAAAGCCAAAATGAGCCACTAGAGCACACAGTCCAACCTGCTCTGTAATAAACCAAAGAACTCACCCAGATATGCCGATGTAAGGTAAAACATATTATATAAACTGCTAAATTAAAAGAAGTAAAGCACTTAAGCAGCTGAGGAAGCAGAATCTCATTTTAACATGATACATTAGGGCAGTACTATATTGATATAAAACACAAACATTATACGTAGCTCTTATTCAAGTAGCAAGGCGTTTTCAAGCAGTGGATAGTAATAATTCCTGGCTAAATGGAATCTCTTTGCACTTTTTAAGCATTAGGGAAGGAAAGAACAGAGAATGATGTAGCCTAAAACTCTTTAGTGGAGAGATTTCTTTCCAGATGCTACTGCAACTTGCTTTGGGGATCAAAAAATTCCCAACATTATTTGATGAGCTCTTCTTTTTTCTTCAGATTCTTCTTGAGTACTCTGTATGCATTGTTACAGGATGAGGTCAGCTTCCAGTTGTGCAATTAGGAATGTGAATAACATCTGCCACATTTGGTTTGTTCACTCATGTGAACACCCAAGGGAATGAAATGTATAGAGGACTGCTTTGTTTGAAGAAGGGGCAAGGTAACATATTTTATAATTTTATCTCTCCACTAGCTGAGGTTACGTCCTTATATTAAAGAAGGCAAGATGAATAAACATACTTTGAACTTGATGAGAAAATAAAACAGCTTATGAGAATCTCTGTTCTTGAATGTTTTTATGACTCAACCTCAGATCAGTCCCCTTCATCACCATTTCATCAGAAAATTTTTGAAAGGGTAGGCAATTTGTCCTAGTGCCAGTACCACCTGTTTGATGCATTTTGTTGTTTTGTTTTGGTTTGGTTTTTTTTGGTCTATGCTGTAAAAGCCTTGGGGTTCCATAAAGAGATAAAAATGAGTTAAATGAGGTAAATGAGTTGAAGTTATAGACCAGAAATTCCCAACTATTAGCAATATTGGCACTCTATGCCCTTTCCATAGAGTCAGTAAACAGGTTAAAGACAAGTTGCATTCCATCAGGATCCATAGCTTTTCAATTAGTGCCAGACCTTCCATTGTTTCAGGAAAGCTTTAAGAGGCAAACAGGATTACTCTACTTGAAAATGCATCCTTCATACTCATTAATTAATGGAGAAGAAAAATTAAGACGGGGAATGTATTCCCACATGANTTTTGTTTTGGTTTTTTTTTGGTCTATGCTGTAAAAGCCTTGGGGTTCCATAAAGAGATAAAAATGAGTTAAATGAGGTAAATGAGTTGAAGTTATAGACCAGAAATTCCCAACTATTAGCAATATTGGCACTCTATGCCCTTTCCATAGAGTCAGTAAACAGGTTAAAGACAAGTTGCATTCCATCAGGATCCATAGCTTTTCAATTAGTGCCAGACCTTCCATTGTTTCAGGAAAGCTTTAAGAGGCAAACAGGATTACTCTACTTGAAAATGCATCCTTCATACTCATTAATTAATGGAGAAGAAAAATTAAGACGGGGAATGTATTCCCACATGAGGCTAGCTAAACATTAGTTTCTCCTTTCTTCCTTTTTTCTTTTTTTTCTAGCCAGTAAAAGTGTTCCAGCTTCTTTTATCTTTATCTATATCTTCTTTATCTTTTATCTATACACTATACATTGTCACTACAAGACATTAATCAAATAAGTCCTAAATTTTTATTGGAAAATCTTTTCAATGCTTCATCTCATTTCCAATTGTATGGACTCAGTTATGAAAGCACAACACTCAGATCTAAGCAAATACATCAACCTCTGACATCAGGTGAAACTCTCAGCAGTAGTTTTCCTGCTTGACCAGTGCAGCTACAGCTCTCGGAGGTCCTTCCTCCAGTACAGGATACAGTAAGACTTGAAGGCTACATGGTCTTCTTTTCAGGACAGAATATGATGTGCAAATATGATTCCATAATAAAATAAAAAAAAGTTTGTGTTGTCTACCATTTTCATGATGGTCCTCTCTGTGCAGGTGGTCTTTAAATGTCTTTGTTTCAAGGGGTTTTTATATACATACATATATACATACATACATATATATATTTATATGTTCCCAATATTTCAGTTAATGATATCATCAAAGGTTTCCTCTGCAATGATATTTTATTCCGCAATGCTGAGCTCTACCTTTTAGTTTTAGGCTACTTGATTTCACTGGATGTATTCTCTAGCCTTTCAAGTCTATTTGTGTTGGGCAGGAAGCCAATGGTGTTAATGCATAGAAACCAGGTAGCTGTCAGGACTATTGCAGCAGCATATCTAATTTTGTTGTATTAAGGCTGTCACAAAACATTAAGTAAGAGATTATATAAAGTATGTCTAGGCCAAATAGTTTATAATGTAATAAACTAATAAAATTTTGAACGAGTTAAAACATGATCCCTTTTATGTTTTTTTTAACTCCATGTTTTTCCTGCTTTGCTCATGTTATTCCCCATTCTTTTCTAAATCATTGCTGAAAATCCAAATGGAACTGTGAACACATGTCTGTCTGTCTCTCTATTTATACATATTTAAAGTTTTTTTCCAGTAATGCCACAAAGATCCTTTATGCATTTCTGCTCCCCTGGCTATCTTTTTAATGCTCCTGGGGAAGAAAATAACTCTGACAACCTCAGTGTTCTTTGCCAACGGTGAAGTTTTAATCCTGCTTAGGTCTTCCAGATGTTACAGCAATACAATAAAATCACAAATGGAGATACTTCTTTGGCCCTAGAGTGGCACAAATACATTTTTAACTCCATTTTATGAATAAAATATTCATCAGTAATAGAGTGTTATGCCATGTCCATTTCAGAAAATAGAAGCCACAGGAAACAGCGCATTCTGTCTGAAGAGATGTGAAAATGGAAAGCCCTGACTTGATAGCAAAGATGGCACTGCTGTATAGAGTCCCTAAGATGTCTCTAGAGATAACAATTCTCCATGGAGAAAAAAAAAATCAAGATTTAGAATAAGTAATTGCAGAACTATCTGTATGAGAGAATAAAGCAAGATACCAATAAATTTACCTATTGAGCTGCTTTTGCCACGGTTTTAATATGAATCCGACATCTGGGTCATTCACATCTCCCATATATTCCTTTATCTGAAAGATGTCTGGAGTGAAGGTTAAAGAAAAAAAGCAATCAAGATGCCACATATTTGCACCTCAGGGTCTGGCCCTGTGCTTCACCATCAAAAATGAAGATACTCTCATGCAGAAGGTGGTTAACAACACTCATCTCTCCTAATTGCTACTCTGCCCATCTTCATGAACTAACTCAAGCTTTTAGATAATGTGAATACTTTCTTTCCTCCTACAAAAACTAAATAAAATAAGAACTGTGATAAAGTGATTGCTCCAGACTCAATACAGCTGTGTTTTGCTCTTGACTTTAACATGTCAATTTAGCCTGATTAACCATGATGTTAGGGTTAAAGACATATGGTAGAACATTAAAGGACAGCTGTCTACAGAGTTTCAGTGGGACAATATTTGCAGTATTTGCATTATTCAGGTGTGGTAATACTGCAGATCTTTTGAGGGAGTTTCTACTCATCACTGTTCTCTGAAAGGCTTTCTCTGCAAATTTCTGCTAACCCTTACAATTATTGTTAACAAAAACAGTATTGTTCTTTTCCTGATTCACTGGCATATTCTTCCCTGGTTCTCTTATATTTAATTTCAAAAAGGAGGGAAGGTTGTGCTCAGTCTTACAATAAGGGGGTGGGAATGTTTTTTTTTTTTTTTTTCCTGTTATGTAAGCTGTGATTAATATATAATTTTTTTTTTAAAATTTGCTAGCTACCACTTGGTTTTTGTCTGAACATTGGATCTGACAATGTCTGTTGCATTTGCTGTGAAAGAGTGAAGACTAAAACTATGATGAAATGTAAGCTAAAGAATAACTTATTTTAAGTCATACTTTTTTCATTGCAAGGATTCTGGAATCCAGGAAACAGAGGTAGGAGAAGGAGGGAGGGTGGAAGAGGTGGGGGTGGATTTTCCCTCCTTCATCCTTCCTTCAGTTCCCTGATAACAGTACTGACTGACTGAGAGGCAGCAGCTCACAATGGAGGAGTGGTGATCAGCTCTAATTTGCCCTATTTCTTTCTGTCTCGAAGAAGTGAGACAACCCAGGCTGCCAGAATGTGGCCCTGGAGTTCCCCAGACAAAGTCAAACTGGAAATCCTGTAACATAAAGTTGGGCTTTAAAAGTGTGAAGAAGATGCAGGATGAGACTCGGGTGGAGATTTCTGATGTGTAGCTAATGCACTGTAATTTCAGTCCCATTAGACTTGGCACAACTGTGGCTCCAAGCTGCTCATACAGATTGGAAGTAATGTAAAGGTACAAAATCAGATAATCAGAAAAGAGATAGTAAAAAAAGATTTCTGTAGAAATTTAGTCACCTGTGGCATTTTAAAACAAGGCTCTTTCACATCATTGTTACTAACCTAATGCAGTTTTATTCAACCTATGCACAAAGGCTCGTTAAAAGTGCAGAATTTAGAGCATTCATGGCTAGAGTTAGATTCTCTTGTGCAATTTCTGGGGAAACCCATAACCCAAAGTCACTTAAATTTACCTACTTAGTTCCAATAATAGTCTCCCAATGGTGTTATCTAGGCAAAAAATTAATTATGTGTGTGTATTTATTTTTAACTATTTTTACCCAAGCACTTAATAAACACTAGATATCTGGAAATTGTATCTATAGGTTTGCGAAACATACTCAGCTGTACTAATTTAGTTGGATTGTTGGCTTTTGAACTCAATTCAGTAACAGAAAACGGCTTCCGATAATGTAGATTTCAGAAATTAGAGGCATGAAAGCGTCTAACAAAGCTACAACAAACCTAGTATAAGGAATCATTGTATCCTGCTGCTGAAACAGTTAACAAGTAATTTGGCATACCACTGGGTAGTAATTTCTCCTATTTGAGCGGGGCTAGAGCTGGCATTCAACCTTGAAAAAAATATTTCATTCAAAATACTGCTCATAGACTTTTTTATTTAAAGGAATTCATAAACCATAACAATGCTTTTTCAGCAGAAATATTGCAATGGAAAAAGGGACTTTTCATCCTGCATTCCCTGCCATTGTTGAGATTCTTTACATTTTACTGTCAAGAAAACTACATAAGTACTAGCCTTGTTTAAAAGAAGAGGACTCAGTGAGTATTATACAAGACTCTTGACAGTTTGTTTCCTTTAGGTACCATGATTTTACATTTGAATTTGACCCAAGTGATGTGCTGAGAAGCGTTCAGCTGATAAAAAAGAGTCTTCTGTGAAACGGTCATATTTTTGGCTCATTTTAATAGGCAGTGGTTTCATGTCAAAGAGACACTTCACATTTGTTACAATTGGCAGCATTGTTATTTTTTTTAGGAAGCTATAAAGCCCTGATTGGAGCTGCAGCAAGCTTGTCACCAGAGACTCAGACTCAAGCTCTTTCAGTTGTACAATCCCTCTGCAATTTGCTTGGCAGGAAACTGGCATGAAAATTGTGCCACTGAACTAATAAGAAAGAAAAACTCCTTGAAGCTGGTCGAATTTTGGACACCCTCATGTTAACTGTTCAGACTGAGACCCTGGGCTGACCTTCATTACTGTATATGTGGTTTTTAGTTTGAATTCAGAAATCCAGTTTATACAACTGTGTTGTTTGCCTCCTGGTTGCCCTCTTATAATACCTTTTTTCTTTGTTAGTGGCTATATTCAAGAAGATTCAAAAGGCGGGAGTAGTAGAAAATATGTGTCTAAATTTCATGAAAATCGATGTAAACAGGAGAGCTCCAAATCAGTGCTCCTATTGAGGGGCAGCCTGTGCTTGGCAGCAGGCTGTTTGCCAAACGTCACAGTGGTGCTGCCTGGCTAATTAGCCAGCACAAGGCTTGGGAGCCAGCTGCAGCACTGCTGCCTGTGGGTGAAGGTGAGAGGGACTTGGGACCAGAAAGGAGCTGCTGGGGGTTGAGGACAGAACTGGAGGGGTTTGTGGGACAAACGGTAGGAATCGGGCTTTGTTAATTGCGTTACCCCCCGACAACTTCATTGTTGGGGTAACGTCTTAAATGTGTGATGAACAAGGAAGTTACATGCTGTAATAAAAGGAACATGAAAACAGAAATATTTTGGATACAGCAGAAATAGGGGGGAGGGGGAGAAAGCCACCCAGATCTCTCTCGATTTCTGGGATAGTGCACTCAATTCAAAGGAAAAGAGAAACAAAATGTACTGGAGGTTATTATTCTATTTTGAACGTTGCTGCCTTTACTCTATAGTTTGATTTGCTGAGTGACCGGTGGGCAGTAAGAGATGTAATTATTTTAAGAGAGTAATATTCATCTGTATTACAAGTAATTCCTGTACATGGGTATTATTTCTAAAGGTGTGTTTCAAAATCTCATAGGTAAAACTCATTCTGAACCTATCCCTACTAAGATAATAACACATCAACACAGTATAAGGTTTAGAAGTATTTTAAATAATAATATAAAATAATATAAAAATACAAAATAAATTAAAAAATACTACTGTGAAGCCAAAAGTGTTTCCTTTCTAAAAATTTGGGGGAATGAAATGCATTGAGAGGACATAGATAAAAACCTGCACAGGCAGCACACTTGAATACTCTGCTGCTAGCAACTATTCCTTGCAAACCTTTTTCGTGCAGAGTCATTGCCTCCCATGGAGGCTGTTTGGGCACATCACTCAGGCAGAAATCATTGCAGTCCACTGACATTTGGCAAGACAGGAGGGACTAGCTGGACGGCAGGAATTTACCTCCACTGCAGCATTTGGAAAGGACGTGCCTGCAGTCTTCTTGAATGCTTAACTAAGATACTTGGCAGCTCGTTAGGAAAAAAAACAATGTCCCCAACAATCTTTCCACCATTGTCTCTGAGGATTGAGGTAAAATCTCACTAAACTCGGAAGTTTTAGCAATGAGCTTCAAGACATAAATATAAACATTTGCCAAAATTCTGAAGCAGATGTTTCTGTGCATAAATTGCCACCATACACTCTGTGATGGCAATACATTACAAAAATTTTTCCTCTTCTTTAAAAAATATAGGACACTTTAGTGTTAATATATGCCTTAGACTTTATTAACATTTAAAGTTAAATGCTGTTATTAGTTTAGAATCACATACACATCTGCATGAAATCACTAGGAGTCTTTCCATTATCTTCCAGGATGAGATGATGAACTGCTGAAAGAGGAGGAAAGAGTTGTTATGGATCTCAAATTTCACAAGTACGAAAAAAAAAGGAAAAAAGAACAAAAATTTCACCATCAAATATGTAAAAAGCCCAATGAAAAGTTAGTAGGTTGGCTGATCATCTGGTCTGATAATACTTCTGTAAGCTTTATTGTGAGATTCACTGTAATTTATTTAAAGACTTGCAGGATACAAACCATAAACTCTTAGTGACCAACTGAGAATTTTCCTTTTGTTATTTAAACATCACATGACTTAGTTTTCATTAGTGAGATAGCTGTTTCAGTTTAAAAGTCTTAAACAGCGCAAATGGGCGTTCTAATCTTATTCAAATGTTTTGAAAATCCTAATTCTCTCTAATTGCTAAGCAAATGGTATGCAGTAAAATGAAGAATGGGTGTTAAAATAAAATGGTTTATAATACCTGGCACAATTCCCAGAAATCAAGCCATTTCACATCCTTGACGCACTGACAAATATGTTTTTGTTTTTTTCCTCAGTCAGTGTAAACAAACATTGTGGCGGTGGCTGGGGGGAAGGCGGAAGGTTTTAGGACTGGCTTTGTCCTTGTCTACAGCACATCTCCACCCCCTTGTTGCTCCCAAACGCTTCTGTAGATCTCATTTCCCGCATTACTGCAGTATAAAGGAAGTTTTAAAAGAGCTGCGTGTATACTTCATAGGAAGGTAATAAGGCATTGCAAGACTAACTTCACACTTCGCTCGTCTGTCAAGGGGGTCTCCCCTTCCCAACAATACCCCAATGTTTTGGTAGGCAGGCTCCAGCCCACTTAGCCAGCGAGGAGGCACGGGTGGAATGCCAGGTATGTCTACAGAGCAAAGTAGTGCAGGCAGCCTGACGCCAGGAGAGAATAGGCAGGTACCTATTGAGTTACAGGATTTCTACAAATCTAATCCACGTGTAATGTGAGACTTATTACAGAGTCAGCCTCTGCCAGGGCTGTGAAAAGTCTGGGGATATGAACAGCCCCAGAAACAATGATCCCAGTTAACTCATTGCAATCCAACGTTGGTTAACCAAAACTGGTATCTCTTGCCTCTGTAATTTCTTTAACAATAATTACAAGCTGTACCTTATCAAGTATTTAATAGCAAATGCAAGAAATTACTAATAAAGCTGTGGGTGATACTGTGTCTTCTGCAGCACTGCATATTGCTGAGGAAGTTTATATTTATTGACCAAAATGTGCAATACATGCAAATTAAGCAGGAACATTTAATATGGAAAGCATTTTAATACACCTGAAGCAATGAAACCATTGTCAACAGCTAGTAATACCAAGAGAAGGAAAAAAATAAAGTGTTGTTACATAAACAAGACTCCTAGTTGATTTTTTTTTGGCTTATTGGGAATAAGCTGCAGCAATTAAAAATTACTTTATGGTACAAATCTGCAAAGTTCTTCAGTCCCTATTAGTTTGAATGAGAACCCTGATAACTCATTTGTCTACTTGTTAGACATCTTTTAAGTCTTTCCCCTCTGGTATTCTCAGCTAATAATCTTTCTCTTACATGATATCTTACCTGACTTTGACAAATAATGAAGCAGAGTCTCTCTCAACCAATTAATATTTAATTTGGATGCCTTTGGCCATAAAAAATAAAATTATTTTATATTGTTAATGGTTAAGGTTAAGGAATGCTTGCATTTCCAGAAATGATCTGCAGTTGTTCAGATCACATTTGAAAGCCAGAAAGTCAGAAATGGTAATAAACAATGTTGAATCCACACTCAGGGTTGCACCTTGCAACAGACTAGTTATTTTGTTCCTTCCCTCAGGCTGTTCCATAGCTACATGACACCTTTAGAGAAGGTCAACTGCTATGGGGTCTGATATTATCAGTTCATCGCTGATACCCATCTGGCTATTTATTGACACATATATTTTACTCTAGCAACCAAAAGCAAACAAGTCTTTGGAAGAATAGTGGCCCAGTCATCATAGAAGTTTCAAAATGGCTCAGGCTACATTAAGAATCCTTATTTTGCCAAATTAGTCACCATTTTGTGATTTTATAAAATTGGAACTTCAGAGATCATCTGTAATTGTAAGATTTCTCCTTGATGCTAAAATTGCAATGTAGAAACACTTTGCTGCTTTTTTACTTTGAACATGACTATGGAGAATATATTTTATATTTTATATATTTGACCCAAGTGATGTAGAAAGATTGTGTCTCTTATTTTTAATGTTTTACATAATTTGAGAATATCCCGTATCTAAAATTGAAATAAGTGGACATATAATAAGGATTTCAAGATGTCTAATAATAAAATATGAACAATAAAAATGGCTGGAACCACCTGGATGCCTTTCAAGGATACCGTCTTGGGCCAGAGCAAAAAAAAATA